>CM072534.1:230000-580000 GCA_036898165.1 Silybum marianum
AAAAAATTATTATTTGCTTATATTTACTCAATTTCATTTTATCCCACCATGAGGATGGATGTCACCATCATCGCCACTGCCGTCACCACCCCCGCCACCGCCGTCACCACCACTGCCACTGCCTGTTGCCGCCACGTGGCCACCACTATTGTTGTCATTGTCACCTCCAACACTGCAATTACCATCGTTACCACTCTCTGCTTTACCAACACAACCACAATCATCACCACCACTACCGCCGCCACCATCACTACCACTACCGTCGTCACCGCGACCTCCAACCCTGCCATCACCATCGTTACCGTATCTCCTTCACCCCGACCACCACCGTCATCACCACCCTGCCGCCGCCACCGCCACCGCCACCATCGCCATTGTCGCCACCACCATTGCCGCCACCACTATCAGCCCCACCATTATTACTATTGTCATCGTCGCCTCCAACACTACCATTATATTGTTATCATTGTCTCCTTCACCAACATACAACATAATTGTCACTACTCCATCCACCACCGCTACCGCCACCACCGTCATCACCATCGTCGTCTCACCGCCACCGCCACCGCTAGCACCGCCGCCGCCACCACCACTGTCGCCGCCACCACTAACACCACCACTGCCGCCGCCACCACCGCCGCCGCCGCCATTACCGCTAGCACTACCGCCGCCACCACCACTACCGCCTCCACCCCACCACTAGTATTATACCCAACGAACCAAACATGAAATTCAAATTCCTTAGACAGATTCCATTCCAATTCCTGCCAACCAAACGAATGGTCAAACATGATCAAATTCAATTCCAATTCTTTCAGATTCCAATTCCTTTGACAGATTCCAATTCCAACAGATTCCATTCTGTGAACCAAACGCCACCTAAAGGTCTAGACACCTTCTTTTGTTAACCGCTCAAAAAATATAAATTTTGCTAACCGTAATATTTTTTTTCTTCATATATTGGTAAATTTTTGGAACAACCAATGTTCTTAAACAAAACAACATTATAAAATTTAAACAAATATCATTATGTCATCTATGAATTTTAACAAAAATAATTGTTTTATCTATGAATTTTCTAATTTCACCTGTAAACTTTGATAAACTTTTTTAGAAACAATTAAAAGTTTATAGATGAAACAACATTATAAACTTTGAACAAACATGTAACGACCCAAACTCCATAAACAAAATCCAACATAAATAAATAACCAAAATGCCATGAGTGGTCAAATATCTATTACATCTCATAGTCTTGCAGCGGAAAAGTAAACTAATTATCCACAACTGAGAATTATTAAAGCAAAGGAAGTCTCTACGGCATCCGATCCTACTCCACGTCCGACTCAACTCTTACCCTTTCCCTTCGAAGAGCTCTCAACCAAGCCTCTACCTGAAAATGGTTTTAGTTTTTGAAAAGCGAGGGTTAAACCACAAGGTCTAGTGAATTCCCAATAAACCGCAGTTATATATCAGTACTTAAATCCGAAGAATTAAGTTGCAGATAAAATAAGGAAGCAAGTAATTTCACGTGCGGGACCATGTACAAGGATTGTAGAAACTAAAGCTAGTCACACGATTCCACATTTGACATAATAGTCGTGTTCCGCACAATTCACATGCGAATACACTAAATGGTCCCAAAACGAGTACCTATCTGACGTACACCCCAAACGGGTTCAAGATGTACGGGATATAACTCCCAAAAGATCTTCACCATCTCGAGGTACACACACTCACCTATGTACATGTCCAAATTATATAGGCATATCGCGATATCTAGGCCAATTCATCAACCAACATTTATAAACCGAAACAAGTATAAAAACATTTAGCATGCTTCCAATTTAAAACACCATAATCAGTTTCATAAATCAAACCTTTGACAAAAGTGTAGTTTAAGTCAAGGGAACTCACCTGGTGAAGCCCCACCTACTTCCGTGCCACAACGATCAACACTCCCAAACCGAATGCCTAGTTTCACCAAGATAAGATAGGTGTTAACCTTAATTAAAACCCCTAAAAGTCCTCAATTATAGACTTAAGATAAATCCTTAATCCAAATATCCAAACCTTGACTCGAGACGAAAAACGAAACGGGCGAAGGTGTGCCAAACAGTGCTCAACGTTGGTTATAACTCACGTGGTAACTCACTTCATCCCCGGCGTGGGTTGTGACGTGGGTTATAACTCACGCGGTAACTCACTTCAGCCCAAATCAGTGCCTGACGTGGGTTATAACTCATGCGGTAACTCACTTCAGCTAGCCCCGTCGTGGGTTGTGGCGTGGGTTATAACTGGCTTACGCCCGACGTGGGTTGTAACGTGGGTTATAACTGGCTTATCCCCGACGTGGGTTGTAACGTGGGTTATAACTGGCTTAAGCCACTGTCAAGCTTTCTTCATCTCAGATTCACAAATTAACCCCCTAAAGTCAACTTTACCCCAAAATAACGATTCTTGTGACCCTAAAACCATATATTATTGATGATGAGTAAACCCAAAACATACCCATTACATTCCTAAACAAGAATTAGGAGATTTAATCACCAAATCAACTCCGAAGGAAGCTTGATGATTGATATCAATGGAGTTTCAAACTCAATCTCCTCACAAGAAGAAAACCCACAAGAAAAACAATAGAATCAACCCCCAAACCATGAAATACTCAAGAATAACCATATGAATTCATCAATTTCCTAACCCCCTTTACTAAACAACTCAAGTATTTAAAACCCATGACTAAACTTGATTCTATCAGCACAATAGAAGAAGATGATACCTGAAAGAGATGATTGCTCCAATGCCTTTCTTCAAGATGATTGAGATTCTCCTTCTCTTCTCTGTGTTCTCTTGCACACACACACACACTGATTTTTGATAGAATGAGGATTTCCTTCTCATTTCTTATATATATATATATATATATATATAGGGTTGATTTCCGTTACAAACCACGTCAATTCGTACAAACCGTACAAACTGCATGCAACCAATATTTTTTTAATTTTTTTTTCACTTTTTCTTAATTATTAAAGTTGATTAATCAATAATATATGAGAAAATTTCATCAAGAATACATGAAGATTGGTGAATCAAGAATACGTGAAACAAGATTCATCAAATTGAGAGTTTCATGAATCAATTCATTTTCATGTAGAAAGAAAAATAATTTCATGAAGAAAAAAAATTATATGAAACAAATTCATCATATTAAACACTTTCATGAAAAAAAATTATTCAAAAAAACAATGAAACACGTGATTTGTACGATTTGTACGAATTGACGTGGTTTATATTTGAAATCTCCCATATATATATACATACATATACTTGGGCTTGTCTCAAACAAAGCCCTAGCCCATAAATAAATTGTTTATAGCCCAACAATAAAACCATTTAATTAGGTACCAAGGTTAGGGTGTGTTTGGTTGGATGAAGGTATTAATCAGGAATTAATGAGAATGATAATAAAAAAACTGTTTGGTTGTATATAATATGATGGTCTCATTCCTCCAGAAGTCCAAATTTTCATTCCTGATTAAATTGGGGGAATGAAAATTCATTTACATTTTCATTCCCTGTCACTTTCATTCCCTTACAAAACACTATATTCATCCAAAAAACACCATATTAAACAAAATTGGATGGAGTAGTTTAAGAAGGAGAGATGAGAGAATGGTTGATGATCCAATTACCATCAAATTAATAACTATATATAATTATTAAAAAATTTGATATTATTTTTTAACTAATATATATGCTTAGTTTTTTTTTTATTAAATGAGGAGAATGCATGGATAAATAGTTGAAACAATTGATTGAAAATTATATTAAAACTAGTCTTTGGCTTAGCGCGTTGCGCGACGGTTTCTAAAATGATATAAGAATAGAAAACTAATTGGAATTTAGTAATTAAACATTAAATCTTCATCTCCATGAAAAATATTGTCAAAATACAAAAATATTTAGAAAAACAAAATATAAGTGTTTATATTTCATATCATAACACAATACAATTCGTTCTTTTATTACGATTTTTTTTATAATTCTTCATATATCAATTTTCAACGGCCATTACAAAACATATTTTACATTTTTAATACTTAATTTTCTAACTTACATAAGTTACGTCACATCTTAAAATTACAAATTCGAAACCAAAAATTTCACACGATAAACACCAATATTTAGTATTAATACAACTAAAAAATCAAAATATATTTAGAAAAAATAAAATATAAGTGTTTATATATAATATGCTATAATACAATACAATTCGTTCTTTTATAACAAAAAATAAATTCTTTCATATATCAGTTTTCAATGACCATTATAAAACATATTATACATTTTTAATACTTGATTTTCACACTTACATAAATTAAGAAACATCACATCTTAAAAATATAAATTGGAAACTAAAAATTTCACATGATAAAAATCAATATTTAGTATTGAATATTGATACAACTCAAACATCAAAATTCTATACAAAAGAATATCGTCTCATCCAAAACTTCAACTTAAATTTGATGTAAGAAAATCAATTGCAAAAAGGAATCTATGGGGATGTTTGGATTGACGATAAAATAAGTAGTAAACCCTTGAGCAGACAAAGATAACCTACAAAACTCCTGACATGATAAAAAAATTCAAACATCGGAACAAATCAATCTAAGACATATTAGGTTAACAAACACAAATCAAGTAAATAAGGCTAAAATATATTTGTACCATGCAAAAGTAACCTTAGAAAGGTGAACAATAATTTGGTAGGATGAAGTGGAAGAATCTTATATCTCAAAAAATATCTAACATATGCTCCAATGAATGTCAACAAAGATGACTTCTTTTTATATGCAAGATGAAGAAATGAAAATTAATGTAGCACCTTGAAAATTTAGTGAAAACCTTTGAACTTACTCCATTAATATTTTCATTTAATTGCATTACAACCAAAGAAAATGAAGGGTTGTTAAATTTTTTTACAAAGAAGTGTAACCATAGAAAACGAAGAGTTTTTAATTTAGATTAATGTAAAAACTAAAAGAAAAGAAAAAATAAAAAATAGGAACTAATGTTGATGGGAGGAGGCGCCACGTGGACTCTTAATGTTTCGCCACGTGGACTCCCAATGATCCTGCTTTATATATATATATATATAGATATTATATGGATCTAATCTGGTCCAATGGACAACTAATAGTAATTTAATGAAAGAAACTGATCCGTTTCAATTATCGATTGGATCATATGTCATAGTTAATCGGATTGAATTGGACGACAAAATCCAAGATAAAACAAGGTGGATTCAACCAATGTATATGAAAGGCATGAGGATTAAAAATGTAATCTCCCAAGAAAAGATGAATCTAATATACTTGTTCTTCCCCATGATTAAAATCCACCTTCGACTTTGAAAATTTAAGCACGATAGTTTCCAAATTCAAATTCACATATAGCTTTTCACTAATTATAATATTTTTCTCTGCAACTACAACCTTGTTAATCGATAAGAAACGTGAAATGTGAGCAAAAGTTGAAGCTTTACATTTATCTATGTTTTTCCAACTATACGAACTAAGGAATTCTTTCATTCTATAGGTTTCTTCAAGGCAACAACTAAAGGAATCTCCATCTCAAGCTGAGATATTGTCCAACTACCAGTACTCGAATTCTCTTTGAGATTTGATTTTTGATCGATTTAATCTTCCTGAGATAATGGTGTAGTTTTTATGCGTTAATAGTAGTCGTTAGAGCTTCGATTTTGGAGGTTGAAATTGAATGAAAGAACAAAACACTTTAAGTAACAAAATGTAGCAAACATATATACTTATGGAATCACATAAGAAGTTAATTTGGTGAAAGAATCAACCCATAATCACCGTCGATCTAAAGTGGGTCGCAGGGTGATTTGAATTGAGGAAGACGACGGCCTAATCTGGTTGCAACTGCAACTTCGAGCTATTGACAACCTTGGTCCCTGCACTTTTTAATATTTATGGCAGTTTTAAGGTATTTTATCTTTGCTAAATATTAAGGTACAAACTCATTTATTTGAGATAATTAATAAATAGTAATTGGTTTAATTGACAAGTGCCATGAATAAGCATTTAGTATCAACTTCACGATTTAACTTCTTGGACAAATACGAACCTAGACATTATATATAGGAGTTGGATCAATATATAAGAAAGTCTAGGCATTAAATCTGAATACACACACTAAGGTGTTTGCGTTTGGTTCACATAATGGAATCCGTCATAAGAATTGAAATGAATTTTAATCAAGTTTGACCATAAATTTGGTTGGCAGAAATTGGAATGAAACATGTGGAAAGAATTGGAATCCGTTTGTTTGTTTTGCTAAATATAACTTCAAAGTTATTATTATAAAATAGTGATAAATTACCAAAACCCAATGGGGCATAGCACTAAGTATATGTAAAAAAGGGAGATCTCCAACATAAGAATGATTTTGTAGCATGCAAAGTATATGTATATAATGATTACATCTTGCTCAATATTTTTTATATATGATAATATTATGCTTGTTATAAAACTCAAAAGCTCACGAGGCCTTTGTCATGTTGTTTTTAATCTAAAATGTATACCTTTGTATCTCATTACTAGGTATCCCATAAAGTTCAAAAGCTAAGGAGATGATCTAAGAATAGGAAAATTAGCCGAAAAGGTTGAACTTCTCCTTGTACTTTAAGTAGTGACTGGGGGTGTTTATTGTTGAGACAGTTTCCGCTCCAATGTAAGGTTTCGACTTTAAGATTTGATCATTTTATGATTTATCTGTATGTTTATCTTATGGAAAATTGGGTGTCACATAAATGGATTGTCATACACATTAGATAATGGCCATCTAAGCACCCTTGTGTTTGTAGTTGCTTCTACATTAAGGGCCTGTTTGTTAGCAGCTTAATGAGCTTATTGGGACTCACATCTTATTCAGTCAGCTGTAGATTGTAGTTTCTTTTACTGATTGGAGTGGTTCGATCACGATTATGGATTTATTTCAAGTCCCAGTTTCAGTAGGAATTCCCATCAAAGTCCACATCTCTATTTATCACAATTTTCATTCCACTAATGCCATAAATTCTGTAGCCTTAACCACAAGGGTGGTGCCCAATTGGTTTGAGCTTGGGCTCCAAAGGTGAAAAGTGCTAAGTTAGTAACCGTGAAGACATATTGACTTCCTCTTGCTGCACAGTACAGATGCCATATGGCCATTGTTACAAGTAAATTTAAACAATGTTTTTTAAAGGGTTTACTTTGATAAAGAAATTTATGTTGAGATCCCTAAGGCCTAAAGGCTATCAGTTAGAGTTGTTGTAAGGATCCATAGTGTTTAAGGCCAGCCTCCAAGCAGTGGTATGCAAAAATTCTGAGCATTCCTACTGACACAAGACAAGGATTTTGTGAATCTTTTCTTTGTTTTCCAAAGGAGTGACTCAACCTATATGTTGCATTACTTGTATATGTAGATGAGTTTGTTATATAGTCTATAACAGGGAAATTAACAAGTGCATTGGTGATCATTTTAAAAGTAAAAGACTTGTTAGGCCTTGAGGCTTGAGGTTGCATGGTCAGAAAGAAAAGAAGGTATTTCTGTCTCTCAAAGAAGATAGGCCCTTATTCTTTAAAGGATCTTTGGTCTTGATTTATCCTGATAATGCATCTGCCATCCAGATTTTTAACAAACATACCAAAAACATTGAAATTGTGACAAAGTTGTTGCCTATTTAATTTGGCTGATAACTAAGCCTTTGCTATGCTTGAAGATTATATTTCTGATGAGGAATACTAGACTTGTATATTTATAATTATACAAGGAGTTAGACTTAGTTAATGGTTAAACAAGTGGCTGTAGCTGGTAAATAGTGATTTCTTCCTATAAACACATTCAGTAAATATGTGATTTTCTTTCTATGATGCAGATGATTGTGAGATGGGCAGAAACATTAGCAACTAATTAAGACTAATTAAATTTGATCTGGGATGTGCAGGATGGAAGAACTACATGGCTTATTATTATTAATGATTTATATTTGGATGAATTGTTGGGTGTTCTTTTATCCTTTAAAATCTGTATGTATATGGTTAACATGAAGATATAGGTGAGGATTAAGTTGAGTAAGACAGGAATGGAATGCAGGCAGAGAAAGGATAGGAATAGGAATAGGAATAGGAATAGGAATAGGAATATGAGGATATTGGTTTTGAAATGTCATCTTGAAGGTGATGGTGATGTTGATGTTGATGAGGTGGGTTTTGAGCCACGTAGGTATGAAGGGTATGTATGCATGAATGTATGTATGTATGTATGTATGTATGTATGTATGTTAGTTTAAACATAAACATCACCTGGGTGTGGCCCAGTAATTAAGGATGGGCCAGTCCTAATCAATAACAGTAGGGTCCAGAACCAGAATTAATTGTATATGGCTTTTTCCAACCCAATAATTCAACAAGATTGGATTTTGACAAATTGAACAAAGAGAATGACACCAAAGGATTCATTCCAAGAATTAACCTCATCATCACCATCATCAGTTATATATATTCTGTAAAACAAAGTTACTATTATGGTTAAATAAATGTAATGATTTAGATTCCCATGTGTAGTGTAGGTGAAGATTATATATATTTGTAAAAGGGAAGGAAAAAAAAAGAAGGAAAGATGAGGGTATGAATTATTATTATTACTACTATTACAATGAATGATAATTAACATGCTACTCCTTTCCACATACACCAACCATTTTACCTAAATGTTTATGGTTTCTTTCTACTGCTGAATGGTATAATAATAATAATAATTATTATATAGATATGTAGAGATGATTACTTAATTTTATGTTAAAATGTTGATTTAACAGGTTGTTGGATCCTTCCTTCTCCTTCTCCTTCTCCTTCCCCACACACCCTACTTTGGCTGCCTCATAAATGAATCAAACCCCACCCCACGCTTAATTTTTTCTATTATATATATATACGGATTCAAACGAGAAGACAATCAACTTATGACAAGTGCAAGAATTGCCAAATCACATGTGATTTTGCCCTTCTCCTTTGATTCTTCTCCTCCTCTCTCTCTCTCTCTCTCTCTCTCTCTCTCTCGATATATATATATAGGGGTGGATTCATACGAGAATGATACATATTTAAGGAAATAAGAGGACAAACAAAATCATATATGATTTTGCACTAACGGGTAGAGGGTGATTTTTAGGGCCATTTAAGTGGCATGGAAAAGTCACCCGGACTTTTGGGTGATTTAGTACAAAATCATATATGGACGATCATTCTCATATTCTTGTCAATAGGTTCCATTCTAGTTTGAACCCCCCCCCCCCCTCCCCTCCCCTCCCCCTCCCTCTCTCTCTCTCTCTCTCTCTCTCTCTCTATATATATATATATATATATAGGGGCGGGTTCATACGAGAATGATATCTATTTAAGGAAATAAGAGAACAGTGCAAAAACATATATGATTTTGCGCTAACAGGTAGCGGGGGTAACGGGCGACTTTTGGGTGACCATTCTCGTATTCTCGTGAATAGGTTTCATTCTCGTTTGAACCTCCCTCTCACTCACTCTCTCTCTCTCTATATATATATATATATAATAACATGTTACAATTGGATGGTGAATGAATATAGAGCCGATAGAAAATTTGAAGTGTGAGTTTCGATGCTTTTAAAAGAAAGAATTTTATAATGAAGTTAAGTAAAGGTATATGATATAGTGGAATAGCAATCATGAGATTATGGTCCAAATTTTAGATACCGACCCTTTCAACCACTTTTATATGTACAAGGATGAATTTTACATATATCTTTTATAATTAATTATGTCAACTGTTTTTAGACTTTTATCTCACATATCAATATGTTCTTTTCATGTATTAAATCCTTATAATTAATAATAAATCTTCACTAGAAATTTATATTTTTATAAGGAACATACATCAAAAATGTAATTGCAACCGTAAATTAACCATTTTACATTTTTAAAAACCCGGAATGAAATGATAAGTGTACAATAGTTGCATGAAACTACTTTTAGCAATAAACATTTAATAGTAGATATTATAAACCCGAATGTACATATGTATAGGTATACATATATACCTACAGTATGTGTAAAATATGCAAAATTTCATACATTATTTGGATTAAAGTTGATAATAGCATTTTTGGTAATTATATTTACGAGACAAATGATGTTAATTTTTCTAGTAAAAAATATTTGATAGAAACTTTAATACGATGTGTCACTTGTATTGTTATTTTTAATCAAGAAACAAATACATTTGGTGTAATATACACCAGCTAAATCATCAATTTTCTTAGACTCATCATATCTCTATAGTTCTGAAAAACTTGTGGTCCGTTACTCTATTGGAAGCGTTCCTGAAGATCGAGCCAAATTTCTTGTGCATAATCGGTGAGCTGAAATTTCTTTAGAAAGAGAGTTAAGTATCCAAGATATAACCATATTATTGTTTCGAATCCAAGTAGGGAGTTTAGCTTGATCCTAGCATCTGGTTTTGGAATGGATCCATTGACGAAATCAAGCTTGCTTTTCATCGAAATTGCTATATTGAAACTGTCCTTTCCAGTAGTATCGCTGCTGTCTTTTTTGCAGCTTTTGTTGTTGTCGGAACTATGTGGTATGTTTCAGCGACTACCCCCATCGAATTATTTGGGCTCCAGTGATAAAGATACATCAAATCAAATCAAATATAACAATCCTTGATTTGATCATTTACATTAATGTTGTAATATTTTCCTTTGTTTATAATTATTTTGTCAATATTCTTTATTAATTAGTATTAATTAGGTTGATTTATTTCCTTCTCAATGAGATGTAAATGTGTATATAAATAGGCTCCATGGTTGTTAATAAAACTCAACAAGTCTTTTTCTCTCATATCCAGTCCTTCTGGTTTGCACTAAACTGGCTTAAGTAGCCCTCGAGGAGTCCGTTTATTCTCTCCGTCTGAGCTTTCAAAGATATACCGACCTTAGGTATCTGACCATAAAATATGGAGCCGCGTCGTTCGTTGGTGTGCTAATGAGGGGCTCACTACTTCCCTCAAAAGGGCATCTATGTTATATAAAACTAAACGGCTGTTTAAAGCCACCTTTTAGCACCTTTTTTGGCTCTGCTCTTCAGGAGGTGTGATTATTGTCGGTTAGTTGTTGATTAACCAGGACTAGTCATGTATTATACAAGTCGTGTAGGTAAAAAGAATCATCGGCATCCCTAGGGGATACCGTGGAGTTAGGGGTTTTGATTTGAGTCTTGTTGCTTTGATACCATCTCATCAAAAGAAGAAAGGGGAAGTCCCTGGAATGTATTAATTAAATCTCGATATTTGTATTCTTTCTTATCAGGTAAGATTTTCGATCATTGTTAAGTTCATCCAGTATAGTAATTGAACCGATAAACGTTTACCAAGATAAGTGTTTAGTAAACAACCCTTAGTAATCTAATTAACATAAGAGATCTAAATATGATGGTTAGAAATAGATAAAGACAAGAATAGTTTTGAACAAATAATGAAATTATGTATTAGATAAAAACACTAGTATTATTTATTTAAAGTTAAAAAATAATAAGTAAGTAGATAGTGGTCCTGGGGCAATAATTAAATATGGAATTAGGTGTTTGTTAAGTAAATAGTACATTATTTACTAATAATATCATGCTAATAAATTATTAGTCTTATTCCCTAGCTTAATTAAATAATAGACATTCTTGTTTACTTATAACCACACTTGTTTGCTTTTTAGGGAACTTTAATTGAAGCTGAAAGACTAGAATTTCCTTACAATTTATTTCATCCGATTCTAGTTTCAAGACAAGATACTAATATTAGTTAATATAATTTTTATTTAAATAGATACAATTCTCTTTTTTTAATATTTTAAAACATTTGTAATTACATTTACAAAAAATAAGAATATTTTTTGAAAATATCATAATAAAGAATTAAGAAAAGGATGGTGGTCAAATCGATTATTTGAATTTTTTAAATATTCGTCCACATTTACATCTTCACCGACCCAAACTCCCTTGTTTTTTTTGATTTTTTTTTCATCAAAAACTTCAACTTTTTCTACGAAAGATTTTGTGGTGATGAAGATGGATGAGATAAGTGTACTTGATGTAGTTCTAATAAAGAAAACTTAGCTTTTTAGAAGATAATTGTACTTGGATACGAAATTGATAGTTGATTTTGTTTTGTTACCGATCTTTTACAACAGTATAAATTCGGTCCCCCCTTTCAATTTTACAACTGTTTGGGTTATGTATGAATTTGATTTCTTGATTTGTGTTTGTGTTTTCAAAACTCATCTTACATATATATATATATATATATATTATGAAATGAATAAAAAAGTAAAAGTGTTGGTGTATATATGTCTTATTCATATATGTAGATGATGAATGTTTGGAGGATTATGAAAGATGAAGCTAGGAAGGATGTGGGGTTTGGTTGATGGTGGTGATAGGTCCTGTGGGGGTTTACAAGGGATTTGGCTGTAGATGCCGGTGGGATTAAAAAATAAATAATAAATAGAATTTTATATAAAAAAAAAAAAGAGTAAAATAATCAAAAGAAATTTAACCAAAAGAAAAGAAAAAAAATACACAGAAAGGTGTTGAAAATGGAAGGAACAAACAGCAATTAAATATAGGGAAAAAGATGATTAAATTAAACAAGGAAAACCGAACTTTACTCAAATAATAAATAAATAAATAAAAAGGAAATGGAGGGCGGGTGGGCATGTTATGTTTATAAAGCAAGACCGCTTTCTTTAGAGTCAGGTTTTCCGGGGAACCTCTCTATCAAGATTCCTTCTACACTCCACCACCACCACCACCACCACCGTCATTCCCACTTTCCGTTGTATTCAGATTCCGGCCGCCCTTCTCATTCTCCAAATCTTTCTTCAAACAAATTAGAATTTCAAGGCCTTTTCTTTGGATGTTGAGGATGATGGTTGCTTTTGCAATCAATGTAAGTTTGGTTGGACCAACTTGATGATTTGATTTTCTGATTCTTTCTTTCTTTATTGCATTCCCTAATGAAAGCTCCGTCAAATGCTTATCAACCCACTTCCGGTGGAGGAGGAGGACAAGGTCTGTATCTTTTTATCATCTCTGCTAATTGCCTTTTTCATTAATTCTCTGCTAAAACAGACCATTAAGTTGTCAAATCTTTTTACAACTAGTTTCTTTTTACATGTCTTAATTCTATCTGTATCTGTATGTCCCTTTTAATTTCATTCAGAGTAAGTATTAGTATTACCACCAATTAGCTGGATCCCCAGCCCCCTTTCTTTTTAGATGTCAGACTTGTTTACTATATAACTCTGACAGTCATTTATGAGTCAAGCTTTTATGTTTCACAGGGAAAAGTACAAACTTCATTTCAAAGCTAATAAAAAAGGACTTAAAAATTCTGCAAGATTAATAACAAACAGGTATCAAGGGCACATAAATCTTTGTTTCATAGAGACTCCTTCTTTGAAAAAAATAAAAATGGAAGAAATATTCCAGTTTGGGTATGGCTGTTGGATTAACAAAGCTCTGTAAAGTTTTATCTTTAGGCCAAGTCAAGGTCATCCATGAATATTTATATGATTGCTACTTCTACAAGCATGTTCATATTTGTGACTTGTCCTCATGTGTTCCAGGGCATCACACAGCTCACACCATTCTTTTTTTTGAAACACATTCCCTAATATGACCCTGCTCTTGGAATGACCACTATAACTGTCATGGAAATATTCCCAACTGTGAACTTTGTTTTTTAACTTTTATTTTTGTTATGAAGCCTTGAGTTTATTGTGACCATACATTTCAAATAGAAAATCGATAGCACGAACACATACAATTATTAATTTGTAAAAGTGGAAAGATATATTGTCAGTGTTTCATGTAGTGTAGCGCGTTTTTGTGTGGATAATATCAGGTGCAAGGAAGGTAATGAATTCAGAATTATGGCATGCTTGTGCTGGTCCTTTAGTGTCATTGCCTCCTATCGGAAGTCTTGTGGTTTACTTTCCACAAGGTCACAGCGAGCAAGTAAGATTCCCGTGGTGATACTAATACGTGTATGAGAATATATATGTATATATATATATATTAGTATTCTGTTTACTGATAAAAGTTCCTTTTTGACAACTATTTTAAGGTTGCAGCATCAATGAAGAAGGATACTGAAAACATCCCTAGCTATCCTAATCTTCCTTCCAAGCTCATCTGCATGCTTCATAATGTCACTCTGCATGTATTAGATTCTACATATATACTTCCCTTGTATTCAGAAATAGATATCCATTTATGAATAAATATTTGTACTTTTGGACATAACTATGTGAGAAGGATGCTCATCTCCTACTTTTGTTACTTTGGATTAGGCTGATGCTGAAACTGATGAAGTCTATGCACAGATGACCCTTCAACCTGTAAATAAAGTAGGTGTTTCTAGTTATTGGCTAGATATCATCATGTTTTCTTTATCACTTTTACATCAAGATATCTAAAAGAGTATATTGAACATGAATTGTGCAGTATGACCAGGAAGCATTACTTATATCTGATATGGGTATGAAGCAAAACAGACAGCCAGCTGAATTCTTCTGTAAAACTCTTACGGCTAGTGACACAAGCACCCATGGTGGCTTTTCTGTACCACGTAGAGCGGCTGAGAAGATTTTTCCACCACTGGTATGTCAGTCAAACTCAATTGTGCTTCTTCCTTGATAATTACTATTCCATGGCTCACTGGGAAGATCGATGCTTTCTAGGATTTCTCAATGCAACCTCCAGCACAGGAGCTTGTAGCTAGAGATTTGCATGACCAATCATGGACATTCAGGCATATTTATCGAGGTCTGTAAATTTCTATTTTTTTTTCTCCTTTTATGGATTAAACTATAATCATGCTTCCTTGATGCTTATATATATATATATATATATATTTCAGGCCAACCAAAGAGGCACTTGCTGACCACTGGTTGGAGCGTGTTTGTCAGTTCCAAAAGGCTTTCTGCTGGGGATGCTGTCCTTTTCATACGGTATTTGAAACAATGAATTAAAAGAGTTGTATGTATTAGTATTATGATTATTCAGCCTTAAACTGGTTTGTTTGAATGTAGAGATGAGAAATCACATCTTCTGTTGGGAATTAGACGCGCTAACAGACAGCAGCCTGCTCTCTCATCATCAGTTATCTCCAGTGACAGTATGCACATTGGAATTCTTGCTGCCGCTGCTCATGCTGCTGCAAATAACAGGCCATTTACCATCTTTTTCAATCCTAGGTTGTATGGCAAATAACTTGGGTTTATTCGTTAAGTTATCCTCAACGACACGTATAGTTTTATTAACAGAAACGTACCTGAAACTTGACAGGGCCAGTCCTGCAGAGTTTGTGATTCCCCTAGCCAAGTATAATAAAGCAATGTATACTCAAGTTTCATTGGGGATGAGATTCAGAATGATGTTTGAGACTGAAGAGTCGGGAGTACGCAGGTACATGGGAACGGTAACTGGTATCAGTGATCTGGATCCGGCCCGGTGGAAGAGTTCACAATGGCGCAGTCTTCAGGTACAATAGATATACATTTTTGTTTTTATTATGTCCTGCAATAAGAGTTAACAGATATATCCTTGATGAAGTTGATATATCTGGGCAGGTTGGATGGGATGAATCAACAGCTGGTGAACGTCCAAGCCGTGTTTCAGTCTGGGAAATTGAGCCTGTTGTCACTCCGTTTTACATATGTCCCCCTCCATTCTTCCGACAAAAATTCCCTGGACAACCAGGTAACCTTATTTTCTTTTAAGCCATAATATTAATGAATAGACTAGAGGAGTTGCATATAAATATAAATATAATATATAATATATAATTTTGTTTGTGGTGTTGCAGAAGATGAAACAGACATAGAAAATGCTTACAAGAGAGGAGGCATTCCATGGCTTGATGATTTTGGTATGAAGGATCCATCAAGCTCAATCTTTCCAGGGTTGAGTTTAGTCCAGTGGATGAGCATGCAGCACCAGAATCATGGAGTCTTCCCTCCCATTAATACCGAAGATCCATCAAAGTTATTAAGCTTTCAATCCCCTAATATCTTTCTCCCAAATTCCCAGTTGAACAAACCTAACCAACTTGTGAATCAACTACAACAACAGCAACATCTACAGCATCTGTTACATGCTACTAATTTCAACCAACAACAACAACATATGCAGCTTCTTCAACAACAACAGAATTCTGTCTACATTCAGCAACAACAACAACAGCAGCAGCCACCATTGCAACATCCAAATATGCAACAAATTACAGGAAATGGGCAGTCTCAGCAAAACACAAATTCAGCTAATAGGGTTTTGATTCAGCCTTCGGCTGTATTCCAAGAGTCACAATTTCACCATCAACTGGAACAGCCAAGTTGTGTTCAACAGACGCAGTTACAACAGGTGCACCATAACTTGTCACCGAGGCAACAGATGCCACAACAAAGCCTCTCAGAGCAGCAGATATTTCAAAAGGTGCAACAACAACAATTGCAACATCCGTTGTCATCAGTAAGTAGAGCAGAGCCTCAGTTACCCCTGCAACAGCATCCATCCAGACAACAGTCTGTATCACAGCAACAGCTTAGTGGCAATAGCTTTTCAACATCATCCCTCCTTCAGTTTCCTAGTCAACCCAGACAATTGATAACAGTTCATTCTGGTCTTACTGATGGGGATGCTCCTTCGTGTTCCACCTCACCCTCAACAAATAACTGCCAAGTAACTCCGTCAAACTTTATGAACAAGAACCAACCAGGACCATCGGCTTTTGTGAATGATTCCATGGTTCAATTTGATCTGGATCTTCAAAGTCGAACCAAATCTAACATACAAGTCAAACAGGAGGTAACCAATGTGAAACTAGCGGAGCCACCTAAATACAAAAGCATTGCAAATGAACAGATGGAACTTTCCACATCTGTCACGTCACACAGCTTGGATGCTGGAGGCCTTCCACACAACTTTTCAATCCCAAACTTGTGTGTGGATGGTGATATCATTCAGCCACAAACTAGGAACAATTTTCCTTTAGCGGTGGCTAGTATTGATAGTTTGCCACCTGATGCTTTGTTGTCAAGGGGTTTTGACTCTCAGAACTTACTTTCCAGCTTTTGTGGTGCTCCTACTAGTACTAGAGATGTTGAGACAGAGTTGTCAAGTGCTGAGATTAATCCGCAGTCATTTGGGATGCCAGATATGTCTTTCAAGCCAGGTTGTTCAAATGATGTTGCTGTTTGCATTCAGAAGAATGATGTTGCTGTTAATGATTCAGGTGTTTTAGGAAGCGGGTTGTGGGGTAATCAAGCTCAGCGTGTGAGAACATACACCAAGGTAAACAAACATCCCCTTCTATATATGCAACACAAACGCACATCTTATTGTATATCTGTTTGTTGAAATGAATTTATATAAAATTGAGATGATATATATTAGGTTCAAAAGCGGGGGTCTGTAGGAAGAACTATTGATGTGACACGTTACATGGGGTATGAAGAGCTTAGGCATGATTTGGCTCGCATGTTTGGTATTGAAGGTCAACTAGAAGATGCACAAAGGACTGACTGGAAACTTGTTTATGTTGATCATGAGAATGACATACTTCTTGTTGGTGATGACCCATGGGAGTAAGTCACTAAACCATCAAATAAGTATATATATATATATATAAGCATTCCCCTTGGTTTTAATTATAATTAGTGGATTTACAATGCATATGTTGCAGAGAATTTGTTAGCTGTGTTCAAAGCATAAAGATATTATCATATTCTGAAGTACAGAAGATGAGTTTGGATGGGGATTTGGGTAACATGCCAGTCCCTAATCAAGCAGCTTCGAGTGGGACTGATAGCGGGAATCCATGGAAAGGGCAATACCAAGACAATTCAGCTGCATCCTTTAACAGGTAAAGGCTTTATGAAACAGATACTGTGTTGATGGAAAGACGTGTTAGCTTCAAAACTAGTCTGTATAGGGAGGGATCCATGACTGTCAATCCATACAGCACAGATGAGAGTTAGTTGGCAGAGAATGTGTAGGCAAATTACAAGAAGAAGAAAGAAACATGTATTCTTGTAATATATATATATATATATATATATTATATAGAAAGAGAGTTTTGATGAGTATATAGAGATGATAGGTAGGTACTTTGTAAATGTGTTAAGAGCAGGGTGCCAACAGGTAGCATCGATTAATATATAGGAGACTTGTTTGGATAGTAGAGATGACATGATTACCATGATATATATTTTCTTTCTTAATTATTGCTTTTGTGTATCACCAATATTCATCATGTATATAGATTAGATGGAATCTAATTAAGATTATGATGTCAGCAGACTTGATTACAGTTTAGATTAATGGCATATGTTTTTTGCTTAATTGTATTTAATGATGAGCAAAAGAAGACTAAAAATAATTAGCAAGTGAGTTGAGATGAGATGAGAATTCAAGAATGCAATATGGATACTTTTCCTCTTGACCTTGTTATATGATGTAGTCTACATCCATCGAATTGAAGGAAGCAAAGATATATAAGATGATTAATTGAAGAGAGAAAAAATCCAATTACTTGCTTGTCGAAGGTTATATATATGTGTATATATGTGTATATATATATATATATATATATATATATATATATATATGTGTCTGGGGACTTGGGATCACGTGAGACCACCCTGTTTTCGTGAGACCTGTGAGACCACCTTTTTACACATGAAACTTCACAGCAAAAACACTATGAAAGTAAAAAAAAATATGAATCTTTAAAGTATTTTTGCTATGAAGGTAACCTACATAGTGTTTTTGGTGTGAAAGTAACTTTCACAGTGTTTTTGCTGTGAAGGTTCAGATTTTTTTTACCTTCACGGTGTTTTTGCTGTGAAGTTTTCAAGAGTAAAAAAGTGGTTTCACGGGTCTACAACGGGTCTCACGGAACAGGTTGGTCTCACGTGAACCCATCAGATTTTTTTTACCTTCACAATGTTTTTGCTGTAAAGTTTCAAGAGTAAAAAGGTGGTTTCACGGAAAGAAGCTGGTCTTACGTGAACCTAACCCTATGTGTGTATATATATATATATATATATAAATATGGAATGGAATGGATAACAGGATAAGTTTAAGTTTCTTGAAATGTGAAAAGCATGTACATATGGAAAGCATTAATTATGAGGAAAAGGGAACGAAAGTTGTGTATGTAATAACATCGTGAGACATATATATATATAGAACCATTTAAGAACAATAATCAAATAAAAAAATAGTCGATATATATATAAAATCATATAAGAATGATAATTAAATAAAATAGTCGAATCATATTTGATTTTAATGTAATTTTATACGTAATTTAATCCTTTTTTATTTTCTTATTTGATTACTATTTTTATTTAAAGTCTCCTCTCCCCTCTCTATAATATTCTGAGATGAGACGAGGAGGAAATCAATCGAACCTTCCAAAGTAGTAGAAATGGGAATGACGTGTTGAACTGAATATAGAGTGATAGAAGATTGATTTTGGTTTTGAAGGGACTTGTATTAGAAAAATTAAAGCGCCATTTGTTGACCTTGCTTAATTAATATATATATATATATATATATATTTTATTATTATTTTAAATATGAAAAACTCCAAACATGCATGTTTATTTGATGTTTCGAAATTTATTCTTTAATTTGCACCTTACCTTTTTGCTTAATTTCCAAAAGATATGTCCAAATTATTTGAAGTTTAAATGATATTAATTATCATGTTTGCTTTTACAAGTCAATATATACAGAAAGAGTGAGAAAAGTTCGGTTGTAAACTCGTTTTTCGATGAAAACTATTAACAATACATGTCATCTGTTCCTCTTCGGATCATGCATGAATCACGTCTGTAGAATAAATATGAATGTGTTATTAATCATAAATCACACATTCGTTACAGATATATTACAACATTAATGATAATAACATGTCCATATTCTTAACGATTATTGAACGTGTCGTATTGTAGATAGTCTATGAGTTCTTAATCGTATTGTAGACATCGGTTTTTAATGAAAATTAAGATTTCAACAAATCTTGCCCACATATATATATATATACGTACATATATAAAAGATAGTTCAAATGTGAACTCAAATTTGGTTGTGAACGCGAGGACAAATGAGAGCGCGACACGTATCGATATTCAAAGAAATATTCAGTCTGAATAATATTTATTCAGTCTGAATAATATTTATTCAGTCTGAATAAGCATTATTCAGACTGAACAAATACTATACCCAATCTGAATATTTTTTGATTATTCAGTCTGAATACGACACGTGTCACGCTCTCATTTGTCCTCATGCTCACAACCAAATTGGAGATCTCATTTGAACCCGCCCTATATATTTATATATATATGGAGGTTCAAGGGAAAACGGTAAAAAAAAAAAAACTTGAAGAACAATCTGGGAGCCCTCTATCCGGACGGTATGTACAAATGCATACAAGCGATTGAAACTATTTTTTTGATGCACAAATGCATGTTACAAATTACCAACGTATACTGTCCAGATGGATGGCTCGCAGGGTGTTCTTCGGGTTTTTTTTTGCGTTTAAAACTGAACCTTATATATATATATATATATATATAGTTAGGTTCGGAGGAAAATCCCAAAGAAATGAAAAACCAAGGAACACTCTGGTAAGTGTTTACATGTGCATACAAGTAATTTGTAAACAATTTATTCGGTATGCACATGTGCATAACATGCGCACACACATATAAAGCAAGAAATAACTTCAATTATTTATAAGTATGCATATACATACTTTTGAAATGAATTGTTATCAAAGTGTTCCTTATTTTTTAAAGTTTTTCCCTAAAACCCGCTCTATGTACATTTATAAAATTCAAGGAAAAAGAATTTATTAGATTACGTCATTCCACACGCACCTAAAGTGTAAACCTAAGAAATCATGATAATGCAAAAACCGTCCTTGAACTATAAGTCAATTTGTAATTTTGACATTTTGTTAAAGCAGTTTCTAAAGTACTATGATTATGCATTTTGAAAAGGAATTAAAAATCAAAGTCAGAAAATCTATAGATATATGTACAAACAAAATCAAAATCAAAATTAGGGGCCGTTTACCAGAAAATATATAGATATATATACTTTTAATTATTCGTATAAAAGTTGGACTTTTTTACAAAAATCTTAATTAGCTTACACGAAACTGAAACAATAGAGGATAAACGAGTTTTAAAAAAATGGCTTTTTCATTATGTACAAAATTGGATCTCCTTGACGTAAAAATGACGTACAAGTATATTTGGTTGATATAGAAATATCCTAAACTATGATTTACATAGTTATAATTAGCCTAAGCAAAATCGATAGAAATTGGTTTCAAAATATATTTCTTGGGGTGATAACATGATTTGGAATAGTTTTAATCATTGAATTTATATATTGAAATGGATGGATGTAAACGATATAGGCATGAGATCATGTGAGAAATGAAGTTAACGTGAGAAGCGTAAGAAGGGATTTTGACCTTTGATCACTTTTAATCTCAAATTCGTCCATGAATCGCGTTTGATACAAGGATTGATTTGGTACATCTCGATGTATCTCATCTCGGTGCATCTCACCCTAATATACCTCCAACTCCAAGGATGGAGATCACTTCTTTTTACGTATTATCTAATTTTACTTTGAATGGATCTAGTAAAAAGAAAGATGTAGTATAAGAAGGTCATGAATAATTTGTACTAAAAGAAAGACAAGGACCAAATATGTAAATTAGGAAGGAAGGCAAAAAACAAAGGAGCACATGGAAGTCGTGAAATAACACACGTGATAACTGTACCTCAAAAACAAAAATAAAATAAAAATAAAAACACATGTGAAGATATCTGCACCGCGTAATTTAGCACCCTTTTGAAGATGAAAGGGAAAGATCTGACTGACTGTTGACTGTGTGTGTGTGTGTGCCACCTCGCCTATTCAGTCAACGCGCTCTCACTCCATCAGTCACCTCCATCCTTCACCAATATATACGTAGCCGCCAATTCCATTCCACCATCAATCCAATCCACTCTAATTCCAATTCCAGTAATAGCAATTCCAACTCCAGTAAGAGCAATAGCAATTAATATAGCAAAAGAAAGAAGAATGGTGAAAGCAACAACAAGCTCCTCCTCCACTCCTGATAGAACCAGTGATGCCAAATTCACTGGTGTTCGAAAAAGGAAATGGGGAAAATGGGTATCGGAAATCAGACTGCCCAACAGTCGACAAAGAATCTGGTTAGGGTCTTACGACACCCCTGAAAAGGCTGCTAGAGCCTTCGATGCCGCCCTCTTCTGTCTTCGTGGTTCCACCGCCAAATTCAACTTTCCCGATCAACCTCCTGACATTCCCGGTGGAAGATCACTCAATCCTTCACAGATACAAGCTGCCGCTGCTACCTTTGCAAATGCTAACACCACTACTAATACTAATACTAATACTAATACTAATAATTCCTCCCCTTCCTCTTCTTCTTCCTCCTCCTTCTGCAATTCATCCCAACTCCAAACCGATTCTGATCATCTTCAGACCACGGATCATGGTGAGAGTTGGACGTCTCAGCTGGACCTAACATCGCCCTTTCTCGATGACTTCACAGACTATATGAATCTTAATAATAACAATAGTACGTCTGGAGGTGTGCCGGATTTCGGGATATATCCAGGATTTGATGATTATTTCATGCCATCGCCACCAGCCATGACTACTGATGATTATGGTCACGACCAAGCTGATGAGAATTATGATGGGATCATTTTGCAAGGCCCATCATTCCTTTGGAACTTTTAGCTATAGATACATACAGAACCATATACGTATACGTACCTGCACCTACAAGTTCGGAAATTCTGGAAAAGTTTTAGTTGCCGGAGTTGCTGATGTAATACATACATATATAGTTGCGTATAACTAGATATAGTTGATCAATCATGTGGAGTCGGAGATGGACCACTTTTTATACATGGGACCAATCTTCATCATTTTTGTCTTTCTTTCATAAATAAATACTCTACTTGTGTACGTACAACCCACCCTTACAAGATATTTAAATACATTGCATTAACTATTTAATTGTAACATTAAAATTAATTACATCGTATATATGCTGAATTGTCATTTTCATTAGTGTTAAGTTGCCTCCTAATTAGCATCGAGAAGCACTATTTGGGGTAGGAGAAAACAAGACAATATGGAATCGACTTATCCCCTCGAAAATTAACATTTTCATGTGGAGAGCTATGCTTGACATAATTCCAACTCGGGTCAACCTCAACAAAAGAAATTTGGATCACATTGATTCCATTTTATATCCAGTTTGCGACGTTGGACCTGAAACTACTCCCCATGTATTGTTCGAATGTAACGTGGCGATGGAGGTTTGAAGATTCATTGATCAAAGATGCATGGTGGTCAATATCCTTCCCTATAAGGAAAGGTCAGTGACCAACCACTACAAAACAAATTACTTTTATCCACAAAAATTACCCAAGAAAATTTCTGTCGGTGATTACCCACGGATCATCCAGAAAATACCAGTGGTTTGGTAAAATTTGATGTTTTTCTAGAAAATACCAACGGATCACTCAGAGAATCCCTGGATAATCTTTCGTTTAGTAGTGAACTCAATGATCAACTACATTCACTCAGCCTGCAAGGACAGCTGAATCAAATTATCTCTGGAGGTGTCTTTTTCATCAGTTGCTACATTATCTGGAGTTTTAGAAACCAGTGTGTTTTCGATACTTCCCCTCCCCATAAAGATACCCTCCTCGACCTGATTGTGGAAAAATCATTCTGTTGTATATTGGCTAGGTGCAAAGGGTCACTACTAGAAAATTGAGTATTTTCAACGGAAAACGATGTTGAAAATTTTCTACGAATTTTCAACAAATTTCTGTTGAAAATCTCTCACAAACTGACAAACATGCATTTTCAACCAAATTTTTTTTTACGAGACATTTCGTTGAAAAAATTTTGGTTGAAAATGCATGTTTGTGAGAGATTTTCAATGGAAATTCGTAGAAAATTTATGTTCTGTCAATAATCCCTCTAAAATTAGTAGAAATTTTTCAACGACATTTTCCGTTGAAAAAATTCTGTTAAAATACTCAATTTTCTAGTAGTGGATGTTCTAAAAACCTTATTATGTGGAGATATATATCATCCTACTGATTGTATTTGAACTCTATATATAATGTTCTCGTTTTTTTACTTGCTAGTTTTTTGCTAGCTGCTAATAAAATGTCGTTTGTTGTTCAAAAAAAAGTTGCCACCTTATTTGTAAATTGGTTTGGGTCCCCACAATTTTTTTATTGCAAAAAAATCCTCATGATATGTAAAAATGTTTGGTTCGGATTTCTGAGACTAACCCCGTCAAATTCTCCCGTTAAACTTCCTCATGTACCTTACACATGAGGGTATATGTGTTATTTTGCCTTTTTATTTCATTTTTCACTTAAAAAGCCAAATTCTGGAACCAAAATCACAAGTATTCTAAAAGATATTATACATACGTGTGTGAGTGTGTGTATATAAATATATACATACAACAAAAATTTAATTACCGTCGATATTTCGTTGGTAGTAATTAATATGACCAGTGATTACCGATGGATTTTAATTTTGTCGGGAAAAGTACCCATCTATCGCTGATCAATTGGAAATTACAGACGGATTCTAGTCGTTAATAATATCCATCAGTGAAAATATGTTTTCTAATAGTGATGCTTTTGCAGACCATAATGGTCATCTTGTATTTTTAAGATCGTATGTACAAAAAATGTTATAACCAATAAACCAAAAAAAATTAAATTTATAGCTTACTCGATTTTTTACATTATTCATTTTTTAACTACAAAATAAAGGGACTCCATCCAACATAAAAATTCGTCAAAACAAATCATCACCAACGGATTATCGTCGGATATAATTGCTAGAAAAAATTTGTTTGGTGATGGTGATGGTTAATCCGCCACAAATCCGTTAAAAGTTACCAATAAAAAGTTCTGTTGTAAAGTCTCTTTGTTTCGTAGTATCTTTGGTGAACACAAGTACACAACCTCCTAATTAAGGAGGGATTCTCTTAGGTTTTGATTTTTGAAAAAAAAAAACCTACCATGTCTGCATCTTCTTCTCTTAATGGGTAGTTTGCTTCTCGCAAACGTGTTCGGTTTTTAGGACGGTGTTGCTCTTGTATTGTATCTCTTGAAGAATGGTAATAAAAGTGTTTACTCTTAAGAAAAAATCTTCTTCTCTTAATTATATATCACCATCCTACTTCCAACACGTTGGTATATAACTAATGGGGTGATTCTTGGAAAGAATTTATAGGGCTTTTACTACCTACTTTACCACATCCTCAACCACTATGGTTACAGCATCTTTAGAATAGAGAAAATGAGGAAAATAAATATTTTTGACTAAAATTATTCTCCAACAACATCTCTAAATGTTTCTCTAAAATAGAGAAAACATGAAAGAGAGTGTTTTTTTCTCTAGATTTGGAGATTACCCAAAAAATGATTACCAAGTTCTAAAAAAACAATATTTTATTCATACTCTACCTTTTCACCAATAATGTAAAAGTTAGTTTAAAAGTTTTTCAATATATTGAATATTTTACTATTATAATCAATGTTGAATTCTCTAAAATTGAAATACTGTTGGAAAAAAGTTAGTTTAAAAGTTTTTTTTAGATATTTTGATTTTTATGTCTTTATTTTGGAAAAAATTTGGAGATGATGTTGGAGATGCCATTAGTGATTTCAATATTAGCGGCCATCCCACATTAATTCATCCGCTAATTAAATTAAGTACTATATAGCAATTAATATTGTTTAAAGAAACAAATTAATTAAGATAAAACTTAATTAGTTACTATAAAACAAATTAACAAAAACCAAATTTAGATATATCGATCAAAATTAAGGAAATAAAATCTCTGCCTGCCTGCCATGAATAAGATAGCTATCTATAGCTAGGTAGCTTCCTTCTTAATTAATTTATAAATTGAAAGAAAAATAAGAAATTAAACTAATTAACAAACTGCTTCAACAACAAGTCTCTTCCTGAGGCCTTGGCAATTTTTGGATCCAAACACGCCTTCATCTGCTCTAATCACACATTTCTCCTTCCCAACGCATTCCTATATATAAATATATTCATCATATCATGCATATTATATATGTATAGTTAATTAATTGAATGATAGAAATAAGAGTATATATATATATATATACAAAAGTGTACCTTTTTAATTATGTGAAGGGCATCATTTATCTCTTGACAAGGTCCCTTTCCAAAGGAGCCACACGTCCCTTGAACGTTTCCAAATGAAGCAAATATGACATCGGTGATGGTTCGGCCTTGGCACCATATCTCCATCGTCTTATTCTCGTAAGCACTACCACATGTCCTTCCAACCCTCACTGTCTGAAAGTTAACCAAAGATGGGTTGCCTCCAAACTCTTCAAACAAAACCAACTCATTCATCTCTCCATCCACCAAAAATGATCGTGGAACATGATACCACCTCTGACTGGGTTTACCACAGTATCTAACACATTTGTTATTGTCATATTTACCACGATAATCACAAGGTTTATTCGTACAATTATTGTCTTTTGCAATGTTACTTGGCCAATATCTACCGATGCTCATTCCATTCACCCATGCAAGTCCTTTACCCAATCCTTCAAGATCCAATGCCACCGGATCTCTTCCTATTGGTGCCTTGAATGTCGTCTGTATCCATGCATCCAACAATTATCAAATCATCATGAATTAACTCATATATATATATATATACACACACACATACATACCTTGTACCATGTCATTTTTCGTTGTGTGGGAAGTTCTTTAGCTTTCCACTCGGAAGAATCAACTTTGATGAGCTTATTGTAGCGATTAATACTGTTTAAGCCGGCCTTGTAAGACCATTTCTGGGATGACAAATCTTTAATCACCTTTATATTATCTTTCTTCCCAATGATCTCTACTGGACCACTCACACCATTTGCAACCACATCGAATTTTGATCCGTAATGCTGCATGCATATATATTCCATATCTTTAATTTAATATATATATATATATATATTTGTAAAAAGAAAGTAGTTAACTTAATACTACGTAGTAAAGTTATACAAGTTATTTTACCTGAAAGCCAATAGTGGCGCTAAGTAGAGTTATCTGGTTAGGTCCTGGCTTCAATTGATCAATCTTCTTCTCGAAAACATAATTGTAAACTCCATATTTATCATATTGTTTGCCAACATAGTCACCATTCACGAATGCATGAAGAACTTGGCCAGTACAATTAACTCTCAGCCTCATATCATCGCTCCAAATTGGATCATTTTCATCAAGATTCACACTGCATGCATATACATACAAAATGATTAATTAATAAACTAAGTAATATATATATTTGTTTTGAAATATATAATATATATGTATACCTGGTCATGTACCACAGGTAGTCACTAACATCATTAGCAACTTTCTGATCGAGTAGTCTAGAAGCACTTTTCTGACCATCGCCTTTGATAACAGTATCATCGATGATCTCAGGCCTCCACACCCACTTCAAATCTGCTGGTTCATTTTCTGCTTCATTCGCCTTCATCTCCATCACCCATGTTTCAGTGTTTACCTATATTCACAAATCGCAAATGCATGCATGCAATTATATCAGCTAGCTACATACCTAATTATAAATTAGTTAATTAATTAATTTGGTTGATTATGTACCTTTGCAGTGTTATATGCTTCATTCTTACAGTCGGGAAGAATAGTAACAGACCATGCAGGAACATCATACCATACTCCTTGAAAATTGACCATAGCATCCGTTGTTGTATTTTTATTGCTCAAGAAACAACCACATTCATCACTTGTCTTGTAGGTTGTCACCTGCATGTATGTACATATATATATATATATATATATATATATCCCCACAAAATTAATTAAACTTCTCAGCTGCATGCATGCCAAGTTAGTTAATCTGCAAATAAGATTTATAATTATATATACCGAAATGGAATTCGCCATGTCTTGGTTTGAAACATCGCCATGGGTAAGAAGCTTTTCCATTGAATGGAGAACGGTATGGAGCTCCTTCAAATGCCCATATTTGGGTTGATTCAAGTTGCCTGTAATTAACAATTAATTAGGCCATAATTAATCAAATCATGGAATGTGTTTGGCCAGGCAATTAGATTAATATATCTAATTGAAGTATTAATTACCATATTCATTGAGAGGTGCATCATAGTCATATGTGGTTGCAATATATGGACCACCAGCAGTTCTACCAAAATTAGTGCCACCATGATACTGAAACAAGAGTCATTGTAATTATATTAATTATATAATTAATTCATTGAAATATATATATATATATAAAAGAAAAAAGAAGAGAACATATATATGCTTAATTATATATACCATATAGTAGTTTTGGAAAGTGCCTCCAAGCTGAAAAAACCTTGCAACAGCATAAGCAAGATCCTCCGCTGTTCTCATGGGTTCTGAACCACCCCAACTCTTGAACCTGATCATAATAAGCTAATTAATTAATTAAAGAAGAAAAACTAATTAATGACATGATTATAGTTATATGAAAAAACCAATTGTATGTATATACCATCCGGTCCAGTTTTCAGTCCACATCTTTGGGCTGTTGGGATTGTTGGGTGTAAAATGATCACAATACCAGCCATTGCACGTATTTATCTGATAACATTAATTTATTAATTATCATCAGATTCATTTTTAATAGTTAATTATTTGTTGAAAAGTGTATATATATATATATATTATTGTGAATGAATTATATATATATATATATATACCATAGGCTGTGGAGCATCAGCCTGTTGACACATGATCCATGGGACACCAACATCAAGTGAATCAGCCATCCTTGCACACCAGTCAACATAGGCTTTTGCAGCATCCCCATAAGGTGCCATCACATTGCCATACTCATTCTCAACCTATTAATTCATTAGTTTTAATTATATACATATAAAAATAATTAATATAAATTAATCACATATAGATATACCTGAGCAAGAATGATGGGTCCTCCTTGAGAAGCAAACAATTTCTCTTGTTTTACCATATCCACTATCATTGCAGTAAAATTTTGCATCTCATTCTAAGTAATATATACACAACAACAATTATATATATTAATTGCCTTAGTCGTCAATTTACCAACTTAATTAATTTATTAATTAAAATTGTAATAAAATGTCAAACATGCATGATTAATTACCATGTACACCGTATCAGCTGTTCGTAGAAGATCTATCCCATGCATGTTGTGCAACCATAATGGAAATCCTCTGAAGATTTACCATTTTAATTTATCAAACAAATTATACAAATAAGATATTTTTTAAAATAAATAGATAGATACATATAATTAACAGAATATATATATATATATATAGCCACATACATGATAAAACTAATTATATTAAAAAACGAAATGAAACACACCCGTAATTCCATTCAGCACAAACATAAGGTCCAATGCGGAGAACAGCATATAATCCGTGATCTTGAATAGTTTTTATAAACCTTATGAGATCCAAGTTGCCAGAAAAGTCATATTGACGACGATAAGGCTCATGGGCATTCCAAAATACATATGTCTCTATTGTATCAATTCCTCCATCCTTGGCTTTCTTAATCAAATCAGGCCACATCTAATTAAATACCATATATATACAGCTTATAATCAGTAATGAAACTAATTAATTAATTAATGTGTATGTATATGTATCTATAATTAATATAAAAGAATTGAAGAATATATATATATATATATATATATGTACCTTAGTGGTGCTACGTGGATAATGAATGGAACCAGCAATGAGAAGTCGACGTTGGCCATCAATTGTGATGGCCCTACCATCATGAGAAACTTTGGTTGCATTACTCGTTCTCAATTGGATGAGTATAATTAGTAGCAGTAGAGAAGAAACCCAAAACAAACTAATAATACCACTCAATATTGTCATTATGATTCACAATGCATACATACAAATCTATATTTCATCAGAGTAATTAATTAAGTACATGTATTTATAGATGTTTTTAGAGTGAATTGTGGAGTAGTATTTTAAATCTCATCAAATTTTGGAGTTCAACCGTTGAACTAGTTTATATCTAATTTAAACCTCGTATTAATTCATTTAATTTGCAAGAAAACAAAAATTATAAATGTAGCTGAAAAAAGATAATTAATAGTGAACAAATTAATAAATAATATTTTACTTTCAAATATTGTTATTAAAATCCAATTGTTAGTTATTGAGAAACCTTGTACTATTATGTATTATTAAATGAATTTGTATTATATAAAGTATATTCATTTACACCTAAAATTTGTTTTTTTAAGTGTCATAAAGTGAATACAAACTGAGTAATTTATAGTCTCAAAATATTGCTAAATCAAATTGGGAATTATGGACAAGTAATAATTAAAATTTCCTTTTTGTTTGAAGAAAATTATTGTGAGGACTGTTTTAAAATCCGGGTTTTTAGTTGAGCTGGTGTGATGATCGGGTCTTGGATTAACTAGTTAACCGGTTTCAATAATTCTCTTATCCCTTGTATTTTATCCATTTTCCTGCGTACATACATTTATATAAAGTAATAATTTGATGTCCACAAGTTCCAATATTAAAAATACACAAACAACAAGTTTTACATCAATCCAAATACATTAAAAAACACACATAACACACATTTAAAAAATAAAATTAATATAAAAACGGGTTAACCAGGTTTGAGAAACGGGTTTACCACCGGTTTAACCGGGTTTTTAAGAAACCCGATCGGTTGAAACGGGTCGGTCATATACATTAACCCGACGTTAATATAAAACCGGTTTGACCGACCGGGTTAACCCGGATTTTAAAACATCAAGGACAAGGACCTTCACTTCCTCTGCCCCACATTCTTAAATTATATTTAATAAATCATGACATGACCTATTTAACAATTATTAGATTAAATATTATTATTTAATCCAATAATGCTTTGTTTTCTCAAACTCAACAAGGTTGGTGTTGATTGGTGTGGACGTCTGTCTTTCAATAATGTTTTTGTTTAATTATTTATTTCCTATTTTTTAATTAAACCTCTTTTTCATATATATTTGTGTTAAGATTTCATTTTATGAATCTATTTCTTCACTAAACTCAATAACTTTAATTCATTTATATATGTATAAATTAAACAAGAAAATTAAATACAAAGTTATTGAAAGGAGCATCAGTTCTTACACTACAACAAAATTAGTTTAGACGACGTTTAGATTTTCTAATTGTCCTAATAGAAAACCTTATAGAATTTAAGGTTTATAGAACCAAATCATAAAATGTCCTATCTAAAAGTGTTGCAAAAGATTTATAGAACATTTTTAGGCGTTGTAATAAGTTTTTTATGACGCTTATAAAATAAAGTGTCATGTTAGTTATTTTATATGACACTTTTTATCAACTATATTATATGACATATTTTTCAAATTGTATCGTATACATAGTTAATACGACATTTTATTTTAAAAGGCCTCAAAGTGTCCTATAAACTTATTGTAACAGTTTTAGATATAACACTTTTTGGTTTGATTCTATAAAGTATTTGTTTAGAACGCTTTTTCATTCTAAACGTCTTATAAAATCAATTTTTTCATAGTGTTATCAAGTATTTTGAATCCAAAAGAAAAAAGCATGGGCAGTATGCATGCATCTCAACCATAATTCATATCATACCCCTTTACAATTATTACTATTATTTATTCCTATATTCTTTCTTTAAAAACTAGTTCCCCCAATAATTCACATAACTCTCTCTATCAATTCTCATGACATCCAATAAAAGACGACCGATGATCGGCAACTTGTTAACTAACGGCCACCGGTGCCCAACAAGTCCTTGGGAGTTGAAGATTCTGTCACCTACGGGCATAGTCAACTGTCGTTTTGCTGGTGTTGGACTTGCTATAGTTGCAGCCCTTCACACTACTACTACTACTACTACTACTATTACTACAACTTTTCCCCTAAATAAACCTCCAAAACATCATCAAACTTCCAAACATATGCAAAACAATTCATATAGTACCAACTTGTATGATGATGGCGGATTCGCAAGCAAGAGCAGAGAGACCTGCCTTTTCGACATATCTCCATCACTTGACAAATGCTACCCACCGCCGCCTCCTCATTTTCTGAATTCTTGTCACCTCTGCAACAAAAAACTCCATGGCAAAGACATCTACATGTACAGGTAAAAGTCTTAATTTTCTATATATTTATTTGTGCTTAAAAGATATATATATATATATATATATATATATATATAGAAGAATTGAACCGACGTGATGATTATAGGGGAGAGAAAGCATTTTGTAGCATAGAGTGTCGGTCCAGGAAGATCAGGACGGATGAAAGAAGAGAAAAACATTGTAGCACAGATGCCGTTTACAGGTCTCATGGCCAGAAGCTGTCCACAGGCATCTTCGCCTTATAATCAAATTATATATACAAGAGAAACCCAATTTTGTTAGATTGTAATTTTCAACTTCAAGATTTCTTGTGCAAATCCTTCATGTTATCTTTTGTGGATCATTGCTGGTGGGAAACCATGCATGTATCATATATATATATATATATATATATATATATATATATAATATAATATCATGACCTGTCCACAACCACCAATATAACTTATTCATTAAGTCTTGGTACTGCATCATCTTTTAGATTCGATGCACAGTCATACTGTAAAAGGTTATTCATTTATTTCCTTTATAAAAAGAAAACTGACTAGTGTTTAACATATATAGCTAGCTCCATTTCATCAAACACAAGGTCGGAATCGGATGATAAACAAGTACATACATCCAAATGATACACTGATCAGATGGGAAAACATCAACAAGCACCCCCAAAATAACTTTGTAGAAATTATAACAAAAATCATCCTCCTAAGCTGATGATCATTTACTCACACTCCAGTGTTTGTACCCATTTTCTTCAACAACAAAAAGAAAAAGAAAAAAAAAAAAAACTTGTTTTTATTACTGGTAATACAAAGGGGGCTGCGCACCAGCAATACCCGAGTAACCACCATCATAGACCGCCTGGCTAGCACCCATACCCATCCCCATTCCCATTCCCATGCCCATCCCCATCCCCATGCGCTGAGCCTGCTGATGCATCAGACCCATTTTACTCAGAGCCACTTGTCTTTCATACGCTGCAAGCTCTGCTGCTGAAAAACCACCTACATTTGCATTTGTAGCCACTGGTGGGGGCAAAGGGCTCGAACTGGTCCCTGGTGGTGTGGGTTTGCTACCCCATGAACACTGCAATCAATTTTCTTATTTTAAAACTTGGATTTAAGTTTGATAATATATTAATGAGCAGATTGATTGACGATATATAATGTACCTTGAGTGGCTTGCCAAACAGAACCCTGGCATTTCCAAACTGAATAGCTCGAGCAGCCTCAGCATGGGAACTATATCTTATGAAACCAAAACCTTTGTCTCTTTGTATCCGAACATCTTCAATAACACCAGCACCAAGAGCATGGAAATGGCGGTGGAGATCAACTGATGTAACCTGCAATATCATTTCTTCGTTAATTAGGATATGATTCTACAAACAAACACCCACAAGATACTTGAAAATATGGCATGATAACGGACCACCAATTAAATTTGGTCTTTATATACTCAAATAGAGGTTGTAATGAAACAAATGCTAACCTCCGGGGCCAGATTGCCAACATAAACAGTTGTATATTGAGGATTGTTCCCTGGAGCATCTTCACTAGTCTTTTCTTGACCATCATCTGCAACAAATAACCAAAATATCATATATGTTGTCAAATAAGCAAAATGAATGCAACAATTTCCATTTTGGGTTGTCCAAAAATAGAAGCACCATAATCTTTTTTAGCAAAGTCCCTTCCAATATTACTCATTTTGCCCTTGGTAATCCTTACAAGATAGTACTATCGACAAGGTCCACAAGATTTCTCAATTTTTCTTTATTGAAGGGCAATTTCAAACAATTTTATTTTCAAGTTACTTCTCCTTTTCCATTTTTTGCCTTAGATGTATACCCTATATGTGAAATTTATATAGAAACTAAGGGGAACTTTTACTAAGCTAACCTGATGATGTTCCATTCGTGAGTTCAACAACACTTTTAGAATCTGAACTTTGTTTATCATCTGTTCCAGCACCCTTGGCAGCCCAGTTGCAACGAATTTGCCTGCTTCCAAGCCATTTCCCTACAACATAAACCAGGTGAATCAATGAAACTATCTAATCTAAATGAGCAACTACAAAATTATCTCTTATATCCTGTCCACAAAGGCTACATCAAGAGTCAAGACAATAACAGTTTAAGAAAATAACAAACCATTAACCAACAAAAAAGGAAGAAAACACGTGTGAAAATCATTTACAGCCTAAGATGCCCCACTAAATGAAAATTTCTTGGTTAAAATAAAATATAAAGTTACTGAAAGTGGGCGTTTTGCTAAAAAAAATGGTAGCTTTTTCCCTCTACGAAACCCTCCACAAACATCAAGATCCAAACCAACATTTCATAGTTATGGTCTTAGCTAATCAGTCTTGCTTCCCAGTATACATCTCCTTAATTGAGATTTACAAAAAAATAAAAGTACAGGGAAAGGAGACACAAACAAAGAACCCTTGTAACGAACACACTTAAAATCCTCACCATTCATATCATTGATTGCACCTTGGGCCTCCTGTTACAAACAAAAAAAGTCAAGTAAATAATAGTTAGCATTTTAACAGGAAGGAAAATGGAATACGTTTCGGTTCAACATCTACTTCACTTTACCTGCTGACTCCGAAACGAAACAAAACCAAATCCCCTTGAGCGCCCTGTCTTCTGATCCCACATAACTCTTGCATCACTTACCAAAAATGCACAGATAAGATCATCAGGGATATTATATTATTATACAACTAATAACTGTATGTATCACCCATAGAAATTAACTAGTACTTACGAGCAAGTAGAGTATACAGAGAAGCAAGAAAACAATGTAGCATCAGTGACTTCGGGGCTAAGGTCACCTACAAATATGTTGAAATGGCCTGAAAAACCAAGACAACAATAGCACACACAATCAGCATCAGAAACATTAGCCAACCATTTACTGTACTGAACTACATAAACACGAACAAACCTGATGTGTCTTCTCTTTGACTACTGGCATATGCCCAATTAACTTTGATAGGCTGACCAAACCTGCAAATACATGTTATGTTGTTAAAAGCAATTTACATTGATTTGCGAGTGAATGGAAACTAGATATTTTTAAAGATGTATATACTTACACATGTCTTCCATTTAAAGTCACAATAGCAAGAGCAGCACAACGCCGATCAAAGTAGTCCACAAAACCATAAGATGACTGCAAAGAAGAGTAAAAACACATCAATAATAAACATTAATAAGCTGGTAGCATCATGTATGATATAGCTTAACAAAAGAAAACAACCTTGGACAAGTATGTATCAAAAGAGTAGCTACACGTACACACCAAGTAGAATAAAATACAAACAAACATTCCATCAAATGATATCACTTGAAAGGAATATGTGGCAAATAATATATTTCTGAATCATGAGAGATATAAAGTTACAAGCACAATGGCAAACATCTTTTCTCTATTTAACAATGGAAAACAAAGAATGTAGTAAACTATTAGCAGGAGTAGGAACTAAGGCTAACAAATGGAGCATGGAAAAACTGGAAGAAAGATGATACCTTCTCTTTCCGAATAAGTTTGCATCCTTCCAGAGCACCAGTGCTTGAAAAAATCTCTTGAAGTAGTATTTCTGTAACCTGTGGGTGGATGTTTCCAACATACCTACACACACCCGAAAATGCCAAGACATACAAATAAAATCCTTCAGAAACAACTAGGTACTATGTATGGATCCCACTGCAAGAAAAGGTGTACGCTTTGTGGGTATTATTCGACCAGGCAGTTTGGTAGTTTTTAAACCAAATTTGATGATCCACATCCCTTCCACCCAAAAGGATGGGCAAAATAGAATAGACGAGAGAGAACAAACAAAAGAGAACATTTAGAGACACTCACACACTGCGGCATGTAGCTGAATCAAATCCAGGAGGCAAATTCCCACTCAAGATCGGCTCTATCTGCAAATTCAATGAATTACAAATGGTGAAGGAAAAAAAGTTACTAAACAGCACATGAGATATGGAGAGCATAAGCATAAATAAATGACAAAAAGGGAGGCTTTAGAGGAAAAAGAACTTATGGACAAAACCATTTCTTCCTGATGCAGTAATTTTAGTGCCAGTTAAATATCTTAGAAAGTGATATAGCAGATATCTGATAAGTACAGGAGACTAATCACTAATCCCAACCCAACATATTTACTTTCGTGAAATAGGTTCGAGAGATGACAGCATGTACTGCTCATGATTAGTGCATGCCATATCCCAAGTGCAGTTACTACTTAACAAAAGAAAATCAATCAGTCGTTTGAGTGTCATGAAGAGAACATCAACTGCAAAGTTACAAAGAGGTAAAAAAACAATGCCAGTATGTAACAAAGAGGCAAGAGCAAAATATATGGAGGCTAAAATGTAGCCACATAAGTAGAGGAAAAGGTAAATTCAGATATGACACATAAATACAAATTTTGGACTTAGCACACAAACTGTGATGTCCATGAGCTTAAATGTCAGCATTTTTTCAAAAGAAACAATGGTAGAAAATACTATAAACTGAGCACAAAAATAAAGATACACAAGTACAACTAGTAGTAGAAGTAGGCATTCTCCATCATTAGCACTTGAAACTCAACTAATAACAAACACATAGTGACATAGAGTAGTAAGTGAGAAAAGTATGGCATAAAACATTGGCACTTAAGTGAGCTAAGCTTGAGTGTAGCTCAATATCTATTGCACACTAACACTATGATTTCCCCAATTGTAGTCGAAATTGGGTCTAATGGTAATGCCAGCCAGGAAAATCACTTGTACAAAAAACCCAAATTGGAAAAAGGCTAAACTTGTCACAAGATTATGAAAAGTCAAGATACAAGTCACACCCAACCTCATGGTCATGGTTGGTATTTAAAGAAATGAAACAGGCAACCTAACATTAGAAAAAGTACCGATTAGGTTTAAATATTTAGTTTTCAACAAAGTATTTTTTTTTTTCTAATCGGTAACGAAATATTTAGACGATCGCATCAGCGGATGATAGAGAGGTGTTGATGAAAGATTATGTGTGAAGGAATTAGCTCAAGTTTAAAGTAAACAAGTGCTCAAATCCTACATAAAAACCAACTAGCAGTAACCTTAAAAAGCAGACCATTTCTTGATCTTTTTTCACAGGAAAAAAAACAGCTGCCTTGAGTAAGTTGGACCAAAAAAGAACGTTTTTTTCTTGTTAATTTTTGCAAAGAAAAGAAAAGAAGCATGAAAATGGATAAAGGTAGTAATTGTTTAGTTTAGTATACCTGGGGAGAGGCTAAGAGGCCTGGATGATAAAGGGATTGCTGCATCAATGCTTGTTGTTGCCTTATCCTCTGCTGCTGTTGCTGCTGCATATTCCCAAATAATAATATATATATATATATATATATGTGTGTATATATAGGTAGTTGTAGTTGAAATAGAGATAGAAAGAGAATCTAGGGTTTTTGTTGAAAGGAAGAAAAAGGGAAAAAGAAAGGAAAGGAAAAAGAAAAGGAAAAAGAAAAAAAAAGAAAAAAAAAAAGGAAAAATCCCTCGAAGTCGAAGGAGGAGAGGATGAATGATCCAGTTCCAGTCGAAACGAAAGAGACGAGATTACTAGCAACTCATTCTGTGCTTTGACTCTTTATACACCTCATCTCATGTTCATCGGATTTGGATTTGGATTATATCCTAGCAGCCCAATCCATTTAATGTTTTAAGGCCCATTTATTTGGGGCCCAAGCCCACTTTTAGCAACGTAGTATAGTATACTAGTATCATTTAAGGATAAATTGGTGATCACAAAGAAATCAATATTATATTTATATTAATGAAAAGATAATTATGATAAACAATGGATACGAAAATGAGATTCATAGTGTCGTAAACTCGATGGTTATTATAGCTTAAGCATATGTCTTGTCTGACAACTATGAGGCTTTGATTGTGCAAATTTGATATTTTAATATTTGTACTGATAGATTAAATACAAAAAATGATGAAATTATTAGATTTTATTAATGATTGAAATCAAAACGAAAAATAAATACAAAGCTTATTTAGTGCTTCATGTTGCTCTCAAGTATTGCATTTTTTTGGATTTTGATGATTTAACAAACCGTGTTTTACTATTAAAAGGTTTATTTAATGTTACGTATTCTATATTTTGTTAATTATGGATCCTTTGGGATTTCATAACTTGTGCTATCTAAATTTTGGATGTGTACCAAAAAGACAAGAGATAAAAAGACTTCGGTCTTGTTTGTTTTTTCAAAAAAAACTCTTAATAGCTTTTTATGTCTGATTCATTAAGAGCTAGTGTCATTTAGATTGTTTGTTTTTTCCAATTTTTTAGAGGCATTTATGTTTTATTGTCCTCTTATCTGATAAGAAGTAACTAACCTCTTATTGTTCTCCAAACTCTCGGCAACAACGTTTCTCAATCAACTAACCTTAATGAATCATTTCTTTCAATTGATCGTCACCAAATAGATCCTTACCCCTCTCAATTGATGTATTTTAATAGGGTTTAAATGTGTTAAATACCGTTAATGAAATTTTTTTATTTAACCGAATGTTAATTATATAATTTAGATGTAAACTTTGTAATGATAATGAATAAATGTGTGAAATTACATAAGTTGATCTATAAGTTCAACAATATAAATTTTTAATGGTAAAATAGACAATTTAAATAAATTGAGACATTTATGAGTTTACAAAAACAAACAGTATTATTAATTCAGATTTCAGACTTCAGCACCACCTATTATTAATCAGAAGTGAAATAAGACTTCAAACTTCAACATTTTTTAAAAAACAAAGTCACCTTCATGTTAAAAAAAATTGAGGATCCCTTCCCACTTCGTATAAACAAATGTAAGTGATTATGCTCCATTTATGCAAACGAGTTGTGTATTTCGTGGTCTTTTAAACAAAAACGTTTGCAAAAGTTTGTTTATGAATATGTTTTGTGAAAACTTTATGTGAAAAAACGTTTTAGAAAATTTTCTGACCTTTTGAAAATACAAAATACAAATGTTTGGACATTTTCATTTGGAGTTCCAAGCAAGCGTAGAACTGTTTCGTTGTTTTCTTGCAACGACTATTTTTTTAAGCAACAACACTTTACATTATAGACGTATGTGTTAAAGCAACCTTGAAAATATTAAGAACACATAATATTTGCTACACAATTGAAAATATTAGTCCATAAACACTTTGGTTTGTTTGTTAACTATCAATAGATATAAGATTGTCAATCGTAAACTAAATTGTTAAAAATAGCTAAAATCATATACTTGCACCAAAAGTTCAGATTAACTATCAAGAGTTCCGAACATACTCTTGGATTTGAATATAAAATGACATCCAAGCCTCATTTTTAAGGTTGAACACTTTCACATTTCAAATCTTAAAAGAGGCTATCTTGTTTGAAATGAAGGTAGAAAAAAAACGTCTTTTATGAAATTTATTTTGGCAATTTACATTTGTTTGTAAAAACGACAATGATGATCATTTGTATGTGTTTTAGTAAGCGATTTAATTTCTTGTCAAGTATTTCACTTAATTTTCTTTAAGTATAATTAATATTTATATACAACAAATAAACTCACACACCCAAAAGTAAAACTTTAGATTCACTAGAGTTGTTGTCTTGTTGGTAATGAACTAGTAACTTGAGTGAATTGTGAGGGAAGTAATGTATAAGTTGTTTTTCCATTCTTAGAGATCATCTTATTCTAGTAAATCATCTATTGGGATAGGTTTCCGAAAAAGTGGAGCAAGACAAGAGGTGTAAACTATTAATACCTATATAAATTGTAAATCCTTCTTCCTTAAACTCTGTACTTTTTCGCACTTGTAATTAAATTGTCTTATATTTTGTGAGTTGTTTTTTATCTGTTCTTTTGAAATATAACAACCATCAAAAATTGTTAAAAGTGATAAAAGCTAACTCTTAATATTTTACGAGACAAACCATCGAACATATCCACAATACATATGATCAAATGGAGTTTGTGAACATGCTTGGAATGTGAATTGAAATGGTGTACATGTGATACATGTTTAATGACTACGGTGTAAATCATGAACTTGCTAGACCTTATATCTATATTTAGAGTGGATGCATTTTAGAAAACAAAAAAAATAATTATACCAAGATTAATTATTTACACTATAACAAATTGATTTTGTAGAACGTCTAAAATGAAAATGTGTCATATATTTATAAGACACAAGTTTATAGGACCATACCAAAAAGTGGCATATCTAAAAGTGTTACAATAAGTTTATACGATATTTTTAGGCGTTTTAACAATTAACAAGTTGTTTACGACACTTTTAAAATAAAGTGTCGTATTAACTATTTTACACGACACTATTTAAAAAAAATGTCTTATAAAAATATGGGTTTATAAGACACTTCTTAAAAACATCTTATAAAGCTAATAGAACACTTAATTTTATAAGCGTCGTAGTTTTTTTTATTAAAACTCCTAAAAGCATCCTATAGGGGTCCTATAGGGATGAGAATGTGGCGGGGACCCCAATCCCCATCCCCGATCCCCCAGACTGTTCCCCGTCCCCATTGAGGATTATGATTACATCCCCGTCACCAACGGGGAACGGGGATTTTTTAAACTATGCTAGAAATGTTTTTTATCTAAAAAATATGTTGAACTAAATTACTAAAACAACAACAAGCAACACCAAATTATAAACTAAAACCATCAAAGTAATATCCAAAACACAACAAGTAATTGTGTAATTGTATTTTGACTTTAGACTTTGCAATTCACAAAAATTACATACTATCATCCAAAAAAAAATAAGAGCATCATCATCACTTGTTACTCGACATCCTCGTTATATACGATTGTTTCATCAAATGCTTTAGGCTCTTCATGTTTTTTATCTACAAAAAATAAAACAAGTTAGAAAAAATGTAAATACGTGTATGACTAAGAATTTAAATATTTTTTACCTTGAAGTTCTTTCTGTAGCCAACTTTGAGTGCACATTAATGCTCCAGCTGTTTTTAGGTGGAGTCAAATACGTTGTTTTGTGACTTTGTTACCGCTCATGCTAAAAACCGATTCGGAAGCTACCGTAGAAATTGATATGGCTAATATGTCTGTTGCAATTCTTTGGAGCATAGGAAACTTGGATCCGTTGCATTTCCATCACATCAAGATGTCAAACTCTTCTTCATTATGTGACAATTTTTCGGTCAAATAATCCTCTAATTCATTTGTTTCCAAAACATCATCATCACACATCATAGACTCAAAATCCATCTCCCATGTAAGTTTGTCGGAAGTGGAATCATCTACATCTAAGACACTAGCGGCGTTAGATTGTCCTTTTTGTGAAGGTTTGCCGGCATACTTCTTTTTATACTCTTCAAACAACTCGAGACATAGGTTACGTATCCTTATAACCTCACTTTTTGCATCATCGCCATAGATTTTCGGAAAGAAAAAGTTTATTAACTTCAACTTATATCTAGGATCTAACACAATTGCTACACTCATAACCTCGTGTATGACACTCCAATATTTGTTGAATTTGATCAACATAGATGATGCCATATTTTTAATACTATCATGAGAAGAATTTTGCCAACTCAACAAAGAAACTTTAATTTCACAAATCAACGGGAAAAAGATGTTTGACGTAGGATATAAGATTCCCGAAAACTTTTCAGTCACACGATAAAATAACTTTAACTTTTCACAAACAATTGACGCTATTGTCCACTCACCTTCACTAGGCAAACAAACATAACTTATCTCCTTCTTACTCAAACGACTAAAAACATCCTTACACTCCAAAGCGCATTCGACATAAGATATACCGAGTTCTATTTCTACTTTGTCTTGCAATCAAAAACTAATTCTTTTTCACAATTTACACTTAATTGTCGTGCACATTGTTTAAATTCTTGCACTCTCTTAGGAGAGTGCGTCCAAAATGCAACACTATCCCGTCCCCTTCCCCATCCCCGGTTTGAACCAAATGGGGATCCTCGTCCCCGAGACCCGTTTTAGTGGGGAATCCTCGTCCCCGACTGGGACTGGTGTACCGGGTTACCCGACAGGACGGGTCCAATTCCCATAATGTTCTATAAACATATTGTAACGCTTTTAGATATGGCGCTTTATGGTTTGGTCGGTTGGTCCTATAAACCTAAGTTCTATAAAGTACTCTGTTAAGACGCTAAAAAATTTAGGCGTCTTATGAAACCAATTTTGTTATAGTGTTAGTGGGTTGATGACAATAAGGTTACAAAACATCTCCAACATATTATCCAAAAATGATGATCAAAAACCAAAATCTTAAAAAAAAATCATCTCCAACAACTTTTCATTTCGGAGATTACAATATGAATAATATTATTAAAATATTAAATATCTTTTATAAAATATTATTTATCTCTCATATGCATTTAATTCCAAGAATTATCATTGATAAAAGAAAAATATAAAATAATTTCTCTTTTTATTTTTAAAAAGTTGTTTAAATTTGAAGAATTTCATCTATTTTCTTCCACTTTCCTATTTTAAAAAAGATTTTAAAGAGTCCATTTAAATAAAAATCTTCAAATTTTCTATTTTAAAAAATCTAGTTTGGAATTTACACACAATAAAAGTTTTAAGTGATTGGATTCGTTTTAAGAAGCATTGATTGATTAGTGATTAGAGTTAAATAATAAAACAAATGAGGAAAGGAAAGAATCAAAGTAGAAGGGATATAATTAGGAGTTATCAATAATAATAATAATAGGTATATAATAAAACATAAAAAGGTAGAGTAGAAAGGCACCAAATAATAGCATTTAGGAAAAAGAAAAGGCCAACCGCAAGATGTATGATGGCTACTATTTCCACGTTTTCATTATGCTTAATGGATTCCATATATTACAAGGGGAAAAACAAAAACCAAAAAGTCCCATCCCATCATATCATATCATATTGTGTTACAATAGATTAAACTTTTTAAAAACACCAACCATAACCCAAAGTCCCATTATTTTGAGCTTCAATTTTAAAGATAAAAAAATATTTAGAGGTTTCAGGTTTGAATCCAATAAAAAATCTACAGAGGTTCAAACGTTGCAACTTCACGGGTCGTCATTATGAAATTAGTTGGCTCGTATAGCGAGTTGGATATCCATGTTAATAAAAAAAACTTTTTAAAAACCAATTAATATTCAAACAAAAATGTTTAATTTTGACATGAATGAGAATAGATTTATAAAAAATAATAATTAATTTAGCATATAGAAAAGGTTCATTCAGTTGAGTAACGATTAGGTTGTATGAGTTGAGTTTTGGTAAGAATGAAAGTTATGGTAAGAAAGGTAAAAAGGAATCATTATTCTTGGATCAATCTTAAATGAAAAGAACCACTAGATCAACACTAATGAGATAAGCTAGATTAAATTCTTTATAAAACGTAATTCATGAATTGTTTTAGGATTAAAAATCATCAAATATCTAAATTCATTCTTACACTTTTCACTTTAACACCTATTTTCACAAACGATCCTAGATCTTCTTTCTGTTCCATTTTCTTTGATTGACCAAACCCCAAATTCTACAAAATATGATTCATACAAGCAAAGCAATCATATAAATTTTCTAATATTAGAACAAGTCTATCAAGTGTCTTTTAATATAAACTATAATGCATTACATCTAATAAATAAAATAATACAATACATCAATTAAAAGTTGCTTCTAAAATAATACAATACATCATGGATAAACACAATGAAAGTTATTTCATTGTCTTAAAATCATAAAACAAGGAACGATAGGATGTAAAAACAGTTAGAAATACATCTTGCCGTGTATAACCCAAGTCCCAAGACATAATGGATGGACACAAGCCTTGGTAAAAACGATGATTAATGATAAATAGTAATACTTGTAGTAGTAGTAGTAGTAGTAGTAGTAGACTGATTATCACGAAAATTCCCTTGTTGATCCCAACGATGATGCCTTCTCACCTTGGTACGGTGCTCTTGCCGTGATCCTAAAGTCACAATTCCATAATCAAGATTAACTAATTTCCGTCAAAATACAATCTACTTATTTAAAAAAAACCTTTAATTTGTTACCTCTCCTTTCTCTTCTCCAAAAATCGGGCAAGGGAAGCTTTTCTTGCAATAGGAAGACCTGTAGAAACCAATTGGTGATTTATTTATTTTAATTTCTTACCACACAAAACGAATTACTATTAATTAAAAGAAACGTTACCTGGTAACCTAACACCTTGATTCTCCATCTTTATCATGTTTGTTGATGCAACCAAATCTGAAGGTTTGGTTTTTGTGATCCAATCACAAGCCCGATTGCTCGTTCCTTTCTCACTCCCACTCCCACCCAACATCATAAATATTTCCATGGCCTTGTAATCATCAACCACCATCACCTGCCCTCCATAAAAGATGGTCATTTGGGTTGATTCAGGCTCAACCTTCTTTGGGGAAACATTCATGGTGGATGATGTCATACCTATAATAAACCATTCATATATCACATACAACAACATAAAAAAAGATAACCAACCACAAGGCTTATGGCATAGTGGTTAAAGTTTTATCTATCTAGGATCACTTGATTTATCAGGGTTGATTTTTTACAGATCTTGAAGTTGAAATTAACAAAAAAGAAACAACTTAACATACCAAGAGGGAGATGTGCGTTTTCCTGCTTCTTCTTCTTCAAGTATTGAGTGAAAAGGTTAAAGGTATGTGAGAAATTGGAATCCACAATCTCAGAGGAAGTAGACATAATTAAGTAATTGAAAAACTATTAATAGAAATAATGGAAACAAGTTATATAGATAGATGGATAGAATCATATAGAAAAGAAAAGGAATAGGTTATATGGTCTTCTTCTTGTAAATAAATAAATTATTATTTAAATAAAAGATATGAATTAAAGCACGAGGAATACATGGGAAAACTTATGACGCGTCTCCAGGCCCCCACCTGCCCCCTATCTATAGACTATACCCACTTAATTATCATCATATATCTTAAACTATACACACCCAATATAAATAATACTACTATATGTTATCTCAAAATATAAATAATTTAATATTTATATATTCAAACAGTTTTTTTTATGAATTCTTTTTAGCCCATAAGTCTTGGTTTATTTAAAAAGCTTGAATTTAAAATAAAAATCATTACAAAATACAAAAACATAAATGGAAATTGGGAGGCAGCAGAGCACAACTACTGATTTCTACAACTCAATAAATTAGCTATATTATATGGGTTTAAGTGTTGAACAAAGAGGAAAACACAAGTCGTAAGTTGTAGAAATAATAAGGATATGTATATATATATATATATACTCAAGTCGATATGATTGGTTCCGGTTCCGGTTCTCATTTTTTTGGAACCGTTACCCGCTGGGTATCCGTCACTTTTAAATAAAAAATATTTTATATATTTATAAATAATAAATAAAAACTCAAATTTTCTAGTTTGTTTATGTAATAATTAGTTTTTATCGGATTAGTTTTGACCATTTGTTGTATTTATTACTTTAAGTATGTATTTTGTAGTTTATAATTATATTTTTATCGTACGCAATTTAAAAAATTAAAAAAAAAAGTTAAAACCGGGTACCCGGTACCGGAACCGGTTCCCGTTCCGGTTCTAAATTATAAGGAATTAACCGGTGTTAGCGGTTCCGGTTCTAGTTCCGGATTTCCAAGAACCGTCGGTTCCGGTTCCATGGAAAATAGCCGGGAACCCGGTTATGCTCACCCCTAGGCGGAACACAATGAGGACCTAAGGAGGCCATGGCCCTTGCGCTTTAGCCCTCAAATATTAAGTATTAGAATTTTGATAAGTAAATTGAACTTGACTCAGTTGAACAACTATGTTTGGCCTTTGTATAAAGTCATAGGTTCGACCCTTCTATCACTCACTTTAGTTTTATTAACACCTTTTCCCCATTTTGTTAATAAAAATACCAATGATGCTTTAACTTTTTCTTTTTCCTAATAATGTTTTTTTCCTTTTATTAAAACTGTTTTTCTTTTACATATTATTTATATTTTTACGGCATAATATATTTTGTATTAAAATATTTTTCCTTTTACATATAAATGTATAATTCTTTTTTAAATAGTGAATATGTGAAGTTTTTACGTTCAAGTATTGCATGTATTATAATTTTATTTTTATAATTTTATTTGCCGTTAATATGTTAAGGTTTTCATTAAGTATCGTACTCCGTACTTAATAAGGATTGATGGATTTATATTTCTCATTCACTATTGAATAAGATATATTAATTATTAGTCACATTGGAAACTTTCTCTCTTATATAATTTTATGAGATACATCTCTTAAGGTTCGGTCCCCTCAATTAAAAAGTTTGTGTTCCGCGCCTGGTGTTCATCATGGTTTTGACATATACAGGAGACGTATAGGTTGTTTGTTTGATTTTTCATTAAGTCACGTATGAATAAAGTTGTGTGTAAATTTATTTGACTGTATAAATTATGAAAGTTTTTATTTTCGGGGTTTTTTATAAATGAAATGAACTTGATTTTTAATTGGGATTGATAAGGTTGGAAAAAAGTTTGACTTTCTTTACAAAGATTCTCCCTAAAATCATACTGAATAAGTCACTTTCTATATCATTAAGCCACCATCAAGCAGTCATGTATAACTGATCGAATAAGGTGTGAGCCCTATTAAACTCAAGTTGCTAACAAACAAACCTTTAAAGGTAAAGGATAGAAGGTATTGCTACAGTGAAAAAGGTAGAAAGGTGATTTATTTGTTATCTTTTATTGTTATTATCTGCAATGTTAATACAACACTTTTAAGCAAATAAGGAATAAATAAGGGATGGACTAAAGACTTTGGATCACGTGAGACCAACCTGTTTTTCTGAGACCATTTTTTTACACTTGAAACTTTACAGCAAAACATCAATACACCATGAAGGTAACCTTCACAATGTTTTTGATGTGAAAGTTCAGAATTTTTTTATCTATACATTATTTTACTGTAAAGTTTAAAGTGTAAATATATAATTTTACGGGTCTCACAAAAATATGTGAGTCTCAAGTAAACCTAACCCATAGACTAAATGTTCAATATTTGTTAGGATTTTAAATCAACCAAGCATTTAATGTGTAGGTTTATTTTTAGGACATGTGAAAAAACGATAAAAATGAATTTGGTCCTACCCACTGACAAAGACGCAGCATAATTCAATAAATATCAAACCTACCCACATAAAAGAGTAGATTATAAACTATGTCCTTATGGTTTATCAAAAATAACTATTATAGTTTTAAAATTACAAGATGATTATTATGGATTGTAAAAATATTTAGATTTGATTTTCCCCTTAAACTGATGCTAAATAAATAGCATTTTTGTTCTTTTATCGTTTTCTTTTTAGTCTCTTACCCATCAAAAAACATATGGAACAAAATCATAAAATCGTTTTTAATTAGGTAAAAGATAAAATAAATTGATAGAAAGGACAAAAAAAATGGCTTCTTTAACAAAGTTTTTCAATGACTATTAAAGGGAAGGAGACAGAAGGTGGACGTTTTTCCAAACCACGATAGGCATCTTATAATTTTAAAAACTACATAGACGAAAAATATTATTTTCCACAAACTAAGGGAAGCAAATGTGAAGTTTACTCTTCCTAAAATAAATATCTCCTTTTAAACGTTAAGAACAATACTATTTTTCTATATATACCAACTAAAAAGCAAACTCTTTTGGTTTCTTGTTATAACCATGTTTTTAACATGTTTTTTAAATTTTATTTCTCTTGCGAATCAAAATTCTTATCTTTTCAAATTCGGTTTTTTAATTAATCATATAATCATTGGTAGATGTAGATATTTTTGGGGACGGAATTAAATTGATAAATATATAAAATTAAATAAAAATATATAGAAATAAGTTATCCTATAGGTTCTAGATAATGGTATCTTTTGATGACTTTTGCGTCGAGAAAAATCATTGAAGTCGTCGATAAGAATGATCAAACCTTTGTCGCAAACCGATAATGATTTTTAAAAGTTATCAGTAATGGAACTTTTACCGTAAAAAAACAACCCTCATCAACAAAGTTACCTTTACTAAGTTGACCGAAACTAAATTTGCCGGTAGAGGTGGCCAAAAAACGGTCCCGGGCCAGGCTAGACCCAAATCGGTCCTGGTCCCAAATAGTGCATAACGGGTCCTGGTCCCGATCAAAATACTTCGACTCGGTTAACGTAAATAAATCCCGGTTACGAGAACCGGTCCTAGGCCGGGTCCAAACCGGTCCTATAAAAAACTTATTTTAATGTATGTAATTGAGTCACTCAAATACACCTTAAAATACGTTTTATTGTAGTGTTATAATTATTTTTTTAATTAACCTGGATATCTAACCCGCTATGCGAGCCGACTAATCTCAGGGCGACTACCCGCTTCGCGGGTAGCCTGGAGTCACCGTATTTGAATCTCTGCGGCCAGATTTCAACCTGGGACCTCCTGGTATTGTTGACCTTTGAAGCCCAAACTCAAACTATTGAGACACCACTCTTGTTGTTTTATAATTGGTTTTCAATCAAATACACTTAAAAAAATACGTTTATTATAATTTTATAATTAATTTTCAATCAAATACACTTTAAAAAATACGTTTTATTATAAATTTGTAATTGATTTTAAATCAAATACACTTAGAAAATTAGAAATATATTTAAAAATATATAAATACAATTTTTTTTGGAAATATCAGGCCAGGCCGGGCCTTCGAAACCTTTCAAAACCCCAACTGGTTCTGGATTTCGGTCCTATAACCGGACCTGATCGGGCCCGACCAAAATAACCATCTCTACTAGCAGGTAAAAAGCAATCTAAAAGTCATTGGGGGACAATCTTGGTCAATGGTTAATTCGAAAAGTATGATTTCTTGTAGTAAATTTTTCCATAATTCTAGAAGTAATAATTAACAATTAATCACCATACGATTAACAATTAAGGTTATGTTTGATAAACTAGTTGATAAGCTAGCGGAAGACTGATAAGCTAGTTGATGAAAAAATCATGTTTGCCAAAACTAGCGTATAAGAATGTAAAAGGACCAAAAAGGAAATATTGAAAAATAAAAATAATAATTAATATTAATGAGGGTTATAATTGGAAAAATTGACAATAAGCTTCCAAAACGCTACTTTAAGTAGCGTTTCAATAAGCTAGCTTATGGTTTGTCAAACCTGTACACTGAAAATAAGGTAGCTTATAATATCTAAGTAAAAAACCCTAACATTTGGGTTAGAAGAATAGAAGTTACTGTGAGTGTGAGAAGGAAAAGAAGGGCTTTTCACCGTTGGATCAATCCTAATTAAACATCAATACTAACAAAATGTGTTAAGATGTACCGATCAACTTCCAAACCATGGGGATGGTACTAAAAGTGATCAAGGGTTTATCTAACAATAAACAAATAAATGCAAAAAAAAAAAACAAAAAACATAAATCCAAAGAATAGAAAAAACACAAAAATGGAACTATGCTATTTTTTGTAGCTTACTCACGAACATCAGGTTTTTGGAATCAGATTCATAGACTCCATCCAGTGAACATTGTACAATAAAATGCATAGTATCAAATCCACTAATTAATTACTACTTTTCATAATTATTTTGGTTTATGTCTAAGACTATTATTACAAATATTTTTCAATATATAACTAATTTTAAATATCATAATCTATATCTGAAGCATTTTCTGAAACAGATTTCTTGACAAGTAGTCCTTTTTCATCATAAAGATCAAGATTTACACATGGTGCTGGAAATATGCTCCCTATTACTCCTCCTTCAACATGACTACACTGAAAAATATGCTTCTTTTTATCTCTCATCCCTACAGACATATCCCTGAAACTCACATTTCTTATAGGAATATCCACACTCCCTTGTATACGAACAGCCACCCGCACCCCTTCCCCATGGATCGACTCATATCTTATGTCCCTTATCACAGGAAACGCCTCTCGATCGAAACCCATATCTGGGTGTTCGTTATAATCCGTTTTTATGATAATCCCAACTCTAACATTCTCAAATGTCACATTTCGATATTTTATATCTTTAACATATGCTCCTCTACCTGCAGCTGTCTTTATCCTAACACCACGTCTCGAATCCCAAACTAAAATATTCTCAATTGTCACATTTGATACACCACCTGACATCTCACTGCCTATCGATATTCCAGAACTGCCAAAGTTCAAATACATCCATATATAATATATATATATATATACACAGAATTTATATAACAAAACCACAAAAAAGATCTTTATCTCACCTGACCATAGAACGAACTATGAGGTTCCGAATGAGGATATTTTTTGATGGGCGCCCATAAGCAACTCCATATTGATCCCACCCGCTTTTTATTGCAATGGCATCATCACCTACGCTTATGTAGCTGTCCTCTATTACCATATCCTCACACGAATCTGTTCAAAATCATTAATAAAATAAGCCAAAAAAGAAGACACCAAAAACTGCAGAAATATTAACAAATGATAAACTTACCAGGATCTATACCATCTGTGTTTGGAGCCTCAAAAATGGGAGCCAATATTGTTATATTTCTGATAGTTACATTCTTACAGTCGTAAGGATGGAGTGTCCAAAAAGGTGAATCACGCAAAGTGATATTAGATATAAGAATATCAGTTGACCACATGATCTGCATAAGTGGGCCTCTCGTGTGGTTAAGAAGCTTTTGGCGATACTTTTTCCACCATGCTTGACCCTGCCCATTAATGGTACCATTATGTCCTGTTGTCAGGATTAACGTATATATCATCAGCTCAAAGTATGCATCCATGGACGTTCCTCTTTCCCTCCACACCCACAACTATTTCTAAAATTTCTTGAATTGAGTACAGATGCAACACACCTAAGGGCCTGTTTGTTAGCAGCTTAATGAGCTTAATGCGACTGTTTGGTAGTGACTTAATGACATAGAGAGCAGCTTATTCAATAAGTTTCTAGGGGCAGTGGGTGGCTTTATGCAGAAAGCCAAGTTTTTTCTCAAACCTAACTCTCTCAATTAAAAAACATGCTCCTTCCGTTCCATCTATGAAAAAAAATCCTCCCAAACAAAAATCTTTATAGACAGATTAGTCCACACAGACATCTTTATCCATACAGAACTTAATGAAAAACCAACCAAACAGCCCCAAGGTAATTTGATGAAGGGAAAAGGAACTACTATATGATGTGTTGACTGCAGAAAAGGTTCTTACCTGTGATCACAACATCTTTGAGATTCTGACCATGGATTAAGCTTCCATATCGGGGTCCAGGATGTTCTCTGCCATAACCATAAGATGGCAAAGGAGGCATTAGAGGCCAATATTTTTCATCCTGTCAACAAAATGAAGATAGGTAAACACAGAAACAATTATAAAAAGCCACGATAACTTACCAAAGATGGTAATATTAAGCTTTAGATAACATAATCAAGTACCAATGAATGCATGTAGTCCTGAATATTCAATGAACTACACAGTCATGGCAACTTTAAATCGGAATGTTCTTTTGCGGACAGGGTCTCTAATTCATCTACAATTAATATCCATCATAACTTCATTCAAGCTTATAACCTTCTCTTTTATTTCGATTTCCCATTCTTGAGCAATAAATAAAAAAGGGGTGAGAATCCAACTTTTGGCATTGCAAAGGAAAGTTTGAGTCCCCCTTCCGATCTCCAAATGGCCGCAAGTGTACTTTTAACCAGCTAATTGTTACTTGTTACCAAGTGACAAATTTGTCAAAGAAACAGTTTCACATTAGCAATGCACAACAACAAAAAACAAATCTTAAAAGTCCATGTAGACAGCAGATGTGACTTGTGAGAGCTCAAAACTAATGAACTAACATGTGCCAAGAGAAAAGTTGTCCATCATATTCATCCGAAAAATTGTAGCCCATATATATGTATGTCATTGAGCAGAATATCCAATCAAGTTGTCACAGAAAATGCTCAAGGAAGAAGAAACTTTAAGAAAGATTTAAAATTTAACTCCAATTATTACAAGATAATTTATGCCCCTAGTTTGTGTAAGCTAAAATTGAACAGAAATGGAAATAATTGGTGTCCATAGCAGAATATCCCATCAAGTCCACAAATAACCAAATGGAGGGAAGCTAGTGAAAAATTGAAGCTAATAAATGGGATCTTAATTATTATATTGATTAAGTTTTAGAGTGATTAAAGTGATCAAGATTTACTAGTAAATCTATCTTGACTGATAAATGCGATTGAGTTATCGAACCAAGGATGTATATGTATCTCTTCCTAGATTGGCAATACATTGTAAAGAAATAAAAATCCGAAAGAAGTTTGCATGATTCAGATTGGAAAAAGAAATAGGAGTAGTATAAAACTCACATCAATGCCAAGAATGACAGCATCTTCAGCAAGAAACAACGTCATATGACTTGTTAGATTAAAAGGCGCCGTCAACCATTTTCCGGCAGGTACATTGAGCTGACCACCACCTCTCTTCCCTAGCTTAGAGATAGTAAAAACAGCATTTTCGAAAGCCTTGGTGTTGATAGTGACGCCATCTCCGATAGCTCCAAAATCTGTAAGATTAAAGGCAAAGGGTCGGAGGTGGGGGTAAGAAGAAAGGGGGCGTCGGAAGATGAAGAAGCCATCGACGATGTTGCGTTGCCAAATGAAAAGGGATGTGAATCCGACGATCCAGAGGAGTGTGAAAAGGGTCTTGTAAGAAGAGAAGAGGGTATGAATCCAACGCCGGTGGTGGAACCGCCACATAGAAGGCGATGAATTTAGGGTATCCGCCATGATTGATGGATGATAAATTAGATGAAAATATGATTGCAGAAACACATAGTAACCAAATTTAGTAGCAGCTGAATTGGATTTGGTGAAGGAATCTCGTCTCAAAGGTAGGAAAGAAACAAGGAAGGAAGACGAGATTGAGATTGAGATCAAAGAGGATTGAAATTTGGTTTTAGAATGTCCGTCTCAAGAACCCTGCTGAAACTTGTAGTACTCAAGTTTCTAGCACCACAACCAACCACCAAGGTTATAGAAAAAAGGGTATTTTAGTCATTTATTATCGTTTATTCATTTCAATTCCGAAGCTACATTCTATTATCTAAACAGACATAATTCAAGATCATTCGATAGATTCCATTCCAATTCATTCCAACCAAACACGCGGTCAAAATTTCATTCCAATTCCTTCAAAATCAAATTTATTTGACAATTCCATTTCTTTAGAAAATATTATGCAAGTTACACGTCCCATAAAGTCTTTTATAATTCTTTCTTTGTCGATTTCACGCTTATTTGTCCAATCTTATACATATATATATATATATATATATAAAACTTAGAAATTTTATATTTACTAGATATAATTTAAGGGTTGAGTAAATTCCTTGTTTACATTTTATTCCTTGTAGTTAAGAGGTGTTCAAGTTCAACGAATTATCCTAGTGAAAGTTACAAGTCTTTCATCGTTATGATGTATCCAATCATGATATAATGTGTGTTTGATAGTTTGTTTTTACAATTCTATCATTTGCAGTAGACAAGACAGCATGGCAAGCCAAAGGTAGAGGTTAGGTTCGGTAAGTGACATGTTATTTAGATTTTGCCACCTTTTATTATTTCTAATCAACATCTAGCTGAAAGTTTCTTAAGTTGAAATCATTTTATAGAATAAAATCAATAATAAAATTGTGACATCATTATATATACATATATATATATGTGTGTGGAAGTAGATTTTTCAAAAGTATAGGTATTCCAATAAAAAAAATAAGTTGGAAATACAATATTTTAATATAAGAAGAAATAAGTAATTATTCAATTATTTCAGAACCTTTCGTATGCGCCTATTGGAAGATTTGGGCATATCTTGATTTTTCATTGACTTTTTTTGAAAGAAGTAAGATTATTTTGTTACGGGGAGCAACTAGTTGGTTTTTCAATCATTATTAAATCTTGTTTAGTCCAAATTGCAGTTTTCGTCATCCTCAAGTGATTGTTGGATCATTATCAATATATTTTGAGAGGATCCATCTCTTCTGTATGTACCCGATGCATTCGTGTTTATTTTCTATATAGAACATCTCTTCATGCTAGTTACCAACTTACCATCACAATTATGCTTACCTTCCACTTTAGCTGTCATCGTTTCCTTGCAAGTAGAGGATCAACTCATATGAGAACGTCTTCAACTGATTAAGTTTATTGTGTTGGTCATTGTTTTGAAACGTCTTGACCAATTAACTATCATTTGGTCAACCATCATTTGCAATCTCCGGTCTCTAAAGGTTCAATTGGCATTGTCTCATTCGTGTGACAATATAGTTGCGGCATAAAAAAATGATGTGAATCATGTAATACAAAAAATAACGGAAAATTCCAATCCAACCTCACATCAGTAAATGCTACATGCATGAGTTTATTTTTTGGTTAATTAGTTTAAAAACTTATTCATTCACTTGTTTAAAAACTATTTTTTTATTAACAAGTTTAATGGTGTTACCTTGTCATTAAATAATGTTTGTTTTTTGTTTAATTGTGAAAACTTGGTTGATTTTTTTAGCAATCAAAAGTTGGCTTTATGTAATCAACCACAATATTTTTCGACCCTACCCTTAATTCTCATCCCTAATATACACTCACCCACGTTCGCCCTCTCGTCTCCCTCACTACTACTCTCCTCAATCACGACTGCTAGCTTCTTCGCTCCTCCTTTGTTGTCGTCGCCTTCTGCTTCTTTCCTTCTACATTGTCTATATTCAATCGTCGATCCTCACTACTTTAATGTTGCTTTGTTGCTTCATCAACTCTTGCATCTTTTTCGTTGCCTCATGTTAATTGCTTCATGTATCTTTCTCTTTGCTCACACATTTCACACAACCAACTTCAAGCCCTATTTTCAAACCTTGTCTTATTGCCCTAACTAATTTACTTGTATAAATAAAATAATAATTTGTACTAAGAATTTAATTGAAAATGATGCCACAGTTGTCGTAATTAATGAGGTAACATCACAATTAAGTAAAGGACTAGCGTTTTATACATAAAGGTCATGAGATACGTTATATTTAGAAATATTAATGGGAAAAAATTGTTATAATCGGGTTAATATTTGGATATGAGATACGTTATATTTAGAAATTAAAAACCCATGAAATGAATGTACGATATATGTATGTAGTTAAATCTAAAATTGATAGATGGTCGTCTTTAATTTGTAAGACATGCATGGTTATTATTGATCGATCTTTTAATTTCAAAATGAAATGTGTTTGAAAATAGTATGTTTGATGAGAATAAAAGAAGGGAGAGTTTTTGACAATTTCAATGAAATGATAACCACCACCTGGAATCTGATTGACTATACATTCGGAGTTGTCGAGTTTCCAGTTTCTACCCACCAACCGTTGTTTAATTTTCTCTAACACCACCATCATCATCACACCATGCCATCCCATCTCCATCTCCATCTCCATCATCATCCACCATTACATTTTCACCACTCATTTTTTCAACCATTCACGGATCAAACCCTTTTTCTTTCCAAACAGCGGCCCATTTCTTCCCGGAGCCATCTCCCTCCCGGCCGGCTTCTGCAAACATGGCCGCTGTTTGTAGCCGCCACCTTTTCTTCTTCCTTCTCCTATCCTTATCCCTTTTCTTGCTTCCATGTCTTTCCCAACAGTCACCCTCTGACGCCCTCCTCCAACTCAAGAACTCTTTTTCCAAATCCGATTCTTTAACCAATTGGAAAGACGATGGTTCCAACCCTTGTGACCCTAATAATGTGTGGGTTGGAATCATTTGTGCAAACGGTATTGTTAGCAGCATCAATCTTTCTGGAAGGGGTCTTGAAGGACAACCTGATATTGGTGCCTTAGAGGTTATTGATGGTCTTAAAGCCATTAGCCTAGAAAACAATTCTCTCTTTGGCCCCATGCCTCAAATCAATCGTCTTCGTTATTTAAAAGCCTTTTATGCTGGTAGTAATCAGTTTTCCGGCGTCATACCTTCTGATTTCTTTCAAACATTGGGATCTTTGAAGAAACTATGGCTGCAAAATAACAAATTTTCCGGTCAGATTCCAATATCCGTTGGAGAGTTACCAAATCTCAAGGAACTCCATTTAGAGTATAACGAATTTTCTGGACCTATACCCGTATTTTCAGACCCGGATATCATAACCAAGCTTGATCTGTCGAACAATAAACTAGAAGGAGAAATACCTAAGAGTTTGAGCCAGTTTGATGCCAAAGTGTTTGAAAACAACGTTGGTCTTTGTGGTCCACAACTCGGTAAAGAATGCAAGGCAGAAGACCCAAATCAACCAGATGTTGAGCCATCAACAGGGCCAAAGTCATCAACGAAATGGATCATAATGATTGTTGTCGTGGCCTTGTTAATCCTAATCATTTTGGCTAAAGCAAATAAAATAGATGAAGATCATGAGAGACCTTCAGGTAAGGAACCACGTGTTGATGAAGCTATTGTTAATATCCCAACCGTCCCCAAAAGGACCACAAGCTCTAGTAGAAAATCGTATGAAAACTTGAACAATAACACCGCCACCACCGCCGCAGCACCCCCTATTGTCACCGCACCCTCTACTGTCGCTGCCCCCACCGCACCCCCTACTGTCGTCGCCCCCACCGCACCCCCTGTTGTCGCCGCCACCACCACCAGTAGCAGTAGCAACAACAATGATAACAATAATAATAATAACAATAACAACACTACAGTTAGTAGCGTGAATGTTAAGGAAAAGAAAGATGCACCACCACGTTCATCTCAAAGAGGTGCAACCTTACCAGGGGCATCAATGGGAGACCTGGTGATCGTGAATGAAGAGAGAGGAGTTTTTGGATTACATGACTTGATGAAGGCTGCAGCCGAGGTGCTTGGAAATGGCGGGTTAGGGTCTGCATATAAAGCAGTGCTCAATACTGGAGTATCTGTGGTGGTGAAAAGGGTGAAAGAGATGAACCAAATGACTAAGGATGTCTTTGATGCTGAGGTGAAGAAGCTAGCAAAATTGAAACACCAAAACATATTGACACCGTTGGCATATCATTATAGGAAAGAAGAGAAGCTTTTGGTATCAGAATATGTCCCTAGAGGCAGCCTGCTCTATGTTTTACATGGTACGATCCAAATCCATAATATTTTATTCTCAACTTCTATTTTCTATTCATACATATATATATATATATATATATAGAAGAAGGTTCACGGAAAAACCCGAAAAAATGAAAAAAATGAGGAACACCCTTAACCATTCATTTATGATATATTTGAAATTGTTTCTTGGTTTTTATGCACGTATACTAATGCATGCATGCCATGTAGGTGATCGTGGGAATTCTCATGCTGAACTAAACTGGAGCAATCGATTAAAGATCATAAAAGGAGTTGCTCGAGGAATGGGTTTCCTTCATTCAGAATTTGCATCATATGATTTACCTCACGGGAATCTCAAGTCGAGCAATGTGCTTATTGGGAAAGACTATGAGCCACTTCTGAGTGATTACGCTTTCTATCCATTGGTTAACCAAACCCCAACAGCACAATGCATGTTTGCATTCAAATCCCCAGAAGCAATGTTGAACCAGAAAATATCTCCGAAAAGCGACGTGTATTGCATGGGTATCATCATCCTTGAAATCATTACAGGGAAATACCCATCTCAATATTTCAATAACCAAAAGGGTGGGACAGACGTGGTGCAATGGGTTCGATCAGCTCTTGCTGAAAAGAGGGAAAAAGAGTTGATCGATCCAGAAATAGCATCGGGGGCAAAAGAGTCAGTTGGGGAGATGGAGAAACTTCTCCATATCGGAGCAGCATGTACGGAAAGTGAGGTTGACCAAAGAATGGAGATGGAGGAAGCAATAAGAAGGATAGAAGAGATAAGTGTTTGATGGGAAAGCATAATAATTAACATAAATGGATGTTTGGGGGTTGGGGCAGGAGGAGGAGCTAGGAGGCCTGGACAAGAAGTTAAGGTTGGGGTCAAGCCGGTCGAGTCAACCAAGGAAGATTTGAGGCCAGTCAGAGCTCTCGACTTCACAAATCATATATTTTTATTTAGATTACAAATTTATTGTAAGTGAAGCATTGTGTGGAAATGGATCAATCAAATAATGACTTTATGAAAATTTAAACCAACTAGTTAAACATAAACGATAGTTCATATCAATCAAATAACGACTTTATGCAAATTTAAACCAACCACTTAGACATAAACAATAGTTCATACGAGAACAATAACTAAATAAAATAATAAGAAAACGATAGAATCACATATAAATTTATACTAAAATCCACAGGTAAAAACCATGTGATTCACGCAACTCAGATCATGGGCCACATCGCCCGCACACCCATGTATCGCCAGACTGTTAGTGTAAAATCACAAGTGATTTTGTACTTGAAATTATTGTTTTCGTATTCTCTTATCTGGAACTGTTTTTGTTTGATCTTCTCCCTCTCTCTCTCTCTCTCTATATATATATATATATATATATATATATATATATATATGGAGGAAAGTTTAAATGTGAACTCAAATTTGGTTGCGAACGTGAGGACAAATAAGAGCGAGACACGTGTCTGAATTTGTATTATTCAGACTGAATAATAATATTATTCAGTCTGAATAACAGTACATTCAGAATGAATGTAGTGTTATTCAGTCTGATTATTACACGTGTCGCACTCTCATTTGTATTCACATTCACAACCAAATTTAAGTTTCATTTAAACCTGCCCATACATATATATATATATATATATATATACCTATTGGATCGCACATTGTGACCCGCTTTGGGTCACATGACCTTGTACAATAAAATTATAATTTTTATACGAAAACAACACAATAATGTGATATTTATCACAACTGAATGTCAAATAATTAAACTTAGCTACTCATCCCACATCCTTCTCAGTCAACCTCATCTATCTTTCTGGGCCCCTAGATTGTCAAGCTTTCTGCTCTCATTACTAGCGTTGGTCTTAGTCTTCTGCTAACGAGTCCAGACCACAACAATCTTTTGTTTCTTAATTTAGAAAAAAAAATATGTAGACTGAATAAACCTTACTCAAAATAGTTAATAGCAATGTGAATTTCAAACATTAATACTTCTATTTTAATAATTAAAAAAATACATGTTTAAATCAATCAATATCATCTAGCGCACTAAGCTCACTACATCATGAAGATATCCATGTAAAGTAGTCGTAAAAATATATATCACCTAAAGCTCAATTAGTGATGCTATGTAGATTTAACTTTATTACCGAAATCACTTTATAGAGGCCCACTTACAAAAATCAAAGTTACGAGCAATATCAACAAATCTGGCCATAACTTTGAATTATTATTAGCAACCGATAAGGGTTAATGAGCTAGTCGTTCCAGCTAAATCCTCCTGATGTACCAATCTCGGGTTATTTGAACCACCAATGACAATGTCGTGACTTCAAATATGATTACTAATATTGTAAATTGTTGGAGTGAAAAACTTGTTATACACAAGATGCACCGAAGTATGATATACAAAATGATGCTATAAGCGTGTGACACCTTAAAACAGAATACAAATAGGCAACCAACATACTGAATTCCCACAAACGAAGATAATGACGACAGTACTACCACAATATAAAAAATGCAACGTAAAACAAATAAAAGATATAATAATTTAACATGGTTTCACTATTGATATGATATTGTATATCTACGTGGATGGATAAATAAGTATATTGATGATTAAATGATGAAAACATATATTACCAAAATAATTTACACTTGAACACAATGGTACATCTTACTCTCAAAAATGCCTATTAAGAATGTAAAAGGAAAAAAAAAAACCTAGGTCAAACTAATTTGATCATCTATCATATGTAGGTAACTTGTACAAAACCAACTTACAAGTAGCGTACATGTCACTCGACTCTTCAAAACTCATATATGCAAGTAGCATGTGACGAGAGCTTCTTGTAACCTTCACATGGTTCGACTTCCCAAATTAAATGTAAGTGGTGTACAATGTACCGTAACTTCCTAACTTGTGCATATAAGTTACCATAAATTCACTAAAACTTGTATGTCTTGGCTATCATATACGTCAAATGCGACAAACTCAAACAAACAAATGCACCCTCTATGGCAAGTCCAACAAAACGCTAGCACAATCACACCTGACTCGACAGAAATGTGAATAGATACCACAATTAAAGCATGTATAGTAGTTGAAAACCAACTCACATAGGCCTTGTTTGTTTTTTTAAAAAAAAAAGTTCTTATAAGCCTCTTATGTCTGATTCAGTAAGAGGTAGAGTCATTCATACTGTTTGTTTTTTTTTCAATTTTTCAAACATTTATTTCTTATCGCTCTTTTATCTGGTAAGAAGTTTTATTTGCCTCTTATTTTTTTCAAACCCTCAACAACGACGTTTCTCAATCAATTAACTTTAACCGATCCCTTCTCTCAATCGATCCTTACCAAATCAATCCTCACATCTTTCAATTGATATACTTTAATAGAACTTAAATGTGTTAAACATCGTCAATAACATATTTTTGCTTAAATTAATGTTAATTATATAATTTAGATATAAATTTTGTAATGATGAATAAATATATAAAATTATATAAATTCAACGCTATAATATTTTAATTAAAAAATAGATAATTTAAATAAATTTAAACATTTATCGGTTTAAAAAAAACAAATAATCTTATTGGTTATACTTTTAAACTTTAGAACTTCCACTTATTATTCAAAATCAAAATAAGACTTTCAACTTTTAACACCTTTAAAAACAAACATCTTAAATTATAACCAAATATTTTGTGAATTTAATTAGTAAATAAGTAAAGGAAATGAGCAATAATAGGAAGCAATTTGTGGCAAGAAATTTGAGTACACGTGGAACCAAGAAACCCCCAAAATATAATCAGAAATAGAAAACTGAAAACATCTTCTTCTTCTTCTTCTTCCTCATTTCCTTCCATTACTGAATCAAACCGACGATTGCAAATGTATCGATCAGCAGCCAGGCGATTGCTTCCATGTTATTCATCTTTATGCTCTCGAATTGCAATCCCACCACCAGTTCGTCCTTTCCGTTTTCTCTCTACTGATCAAACCCTCAATGGTTTCAACAACACCTCATCATCATCTTCATCCACCCAAGGAGACGCTTTTCATCATCATTCCGACAGAAGGACCACACCTAGGGTTAATTACGAAGAGGAACAAGCTCGAGTGCTCGCCGCATCTCTTCATCACGTCGTACGTTACACTATTCTCTCTTCCCTTTGTTCTAATTTTCAATCCTACCGATTGTTCAAAATGTGTTTGCTCTTATTTTGAACTATAATTCTAGATTCAAGCATATATATGTGTGTATGTATCTAATTTTTTCCAAATTAATTGGAGTCACTGGTTTGGATTCGTGTTAAATTGCAATATTAGTTAATGTGAAAAATTATTTGAGCTCCTTTAGAATTTCTATGACATGTACATTTCTCTGACATATGGATATAGGGAGTTCCTTTTTTTTTTTTTTTTGAACAAATAAGATTGGACATTCACAAGGTTAGTCGAGAAAATAGAAAAAGAAGACACTGGAAGGTAAGGTGGATCGATTACTGCATCTGCCCATCAAATATAACTGAGAAAAATTGTAGCTTGATTTCGCATATGACATTTTTGGTTAAGTGGTGTGAATGACATACAGCTAGTTATTTAGTAAGAGTTCCAGTGTGCTCTCCCTACTCCACTTATCTGGCAGAAACTTGTATCTTAGTCACATAATACTGGTTTATTTACCTGATCAATTCGTTTTTTTTCTCCCAGATTAGATTGGGATGGACTGAAGCAGCCATGATTGCAGGTGCAAGGGATGTTGGTGTTTCCCCTTCCATTGTTGGAGCTATTCCACGAAAAGAAGGTGCATTAGTAGAGGTATATGTGTCTGCTTGCATACTCATTCATCTGTCTTGATCATGATATGCTTAAGGAAATTAGTTAAAACAGTTTTATGCTACCATCTCACTGAAGGTAATCTCACAACTATTTTATTTGTCACTGCTTACTTGTGTCCATGATTGTAAAGTAAGCTGAATTCATGTTATGCTCTTGTGGTGGGGGTTGTTAGCTTATCTGTTGTTTCATAGAGAGCTTGCTGTAAGACACTATAAGAAAGCTCTGGTGAATGGTGATGTTATACAAACAAATTTATAACTTATAACATAGAGGTGGGATTCGTGTGGCAGCTAGATAGAAATCTGTCACAACAAAAAGCAGGTTAGGCAAAATTTGTAATGGGTCTCTGTGAATAGTAAACAAAATGTGTGATATTAATTAATGCTTGAATAAACACAAAACCGCTGTGGTGGAAGTGGGAATATGGGATCAGTTTTCATGTTGATAACTGAATTAGGGAGTTGTACGTGGAAAGTAATTCACCACTGCTCGTTGTAACATTTTATGGGAGTTGTACGTGAAAAGTAATTCATTCCGTCAATGAGTGTTTTACTCCCTCACATTCCATTTCCCTTGATCTTGTTACAGTATTTTATGGACGAGTGTTTGCAAAAACTTATTGATACAATCGATTCTGGTGAGTTACAATTACAAGACTTGGTACCGAGTGAACGCATTGCAAAGCTTGTTAAAGCTCGCTTACTAATGCAAGCTCCATACATATCAAAGTGGCCTCAAGCTCTAAGCATTCAGGTAAGTTATTGATATCCAGATTTATTCTGTTATTTGGATTTTACTCTAAAAGTAAATAAATTATGACCACCATAGGCGCAACCATCAAATTTCCCAACAAGCTTTAAACAACGAGCAATGCTGGTTGATGAATTCTGGCATGCTTCAAGTGATGAAGGGGATGGTGTTGATTGGTACGTAAAGCGCACTGTTCTTGGTGGGATATATTCAACAACAGAAGTATACATGCTAACGGATAATTCCCCAGGTTTCTTTTCCTTTTCCTTTTATCTCACTCTCATCTAATCTGCTTCATATGTATCTACTTCTCTAGCAAGTTTGCAACTTGAAGCCCATCTCAAACTTTCAATCATTATGTGCTCATTGGAGTTGAAGTTGAGAAAAATCGTCTATGGTAACTGATACTAATAGTCCACACCTCTGAAACTTAACATGTACAACTAATAACAGTAAAATAAAACAATCTCAAACACCCCTACAGTTTTTGGATGGAACTCTTTGGCGTGTTCATAATCCTAGCTGTTAATTGCATTCTTTGAAATGGTTTAGGTTCTTGATCATGTCGGATTTATACATTTTCATTTGGCTACTGTTGGATGGCTACAAATTTGATGATGTGTCAGAAGTGGTCAAGGCCAAGATGTCAAGATTCTCGATTCTGATCTATATAGATAATATAAAACCACTTTAAATAGAAGTCAAGCAAGCCATCTCAGTGTTTCCACACTGAAAGAATCATGGGAGGGAAGCATATTGATATGCTACTTGTTTTTTGATTTCTTTTATTAACCTTACAGTGCTGAAAAGTTAAAAACTTGTGAAAAGTGGATTTGGGGTTCTGTTTAATCCATCATATCGCGGGTGTTGCATACGGTAGTGATTGATCATGGTGGTGGTGGTGTTTTTTCAGATTTCAATGATTCGTGGATATTCTTAAATGGCCGAGTCAGAGATGCTTTTGATTTAAAGAAGACCTTTCAAGAGGTTGTCTTGTTGGTGATTTATATGATCTTATATATGTGTGTGTGTATATATACATATATATATATATATATGTACATTTGAATTCTAACTTTTGTATTGGGTAAGCTTTTCAGGTGAAATATTTTGCAGAAGCAGTTGGGGCAGGGGTGGGAGGTTCATTGCAGGGGTTTATGAAGAAAGGTTGTTAGAATTGAATACGAAATTTGCAGTTTAACAAAGTTTTAGCCAGCATTTGATCTGGTGGCCTTATAAATCCTAGGTTGATGCAAGATAGTAACAGAAGTGGTTTTTTTTTTAAAATTAATAGAAAGCTCTTTCTCTGATTGGTTTTCTTTTTCGTTACCTGAAGAAATAAACTATTTGTATCCGGTGTTCAACTTACCAGAAACTTTTGGAGAAAATGAATGGAAAGGGGATTTTGTGTTGTTGCTCTCTCACTCGTTTCGCCTAGTTTATGCAATTGTTTTCATTGTGTACACTTGTGGCATTCTTATGTGTACATAATATGTTGTTCATTTAAGTTTTTTTTTGGAAGGGTGTACTAGGCCATGTCTGGACTAATCCTAGCAAATTGTGACACTGATAAATCTGCCCTGATAAACTCAATGGCCACCAATTGTTGTGTAACCGAATCCTGGGCAGATGGGATATTCCATCACATCCCCAGGACCTCAACCACTACGCCACAACCTTTGTGGTTGTTCGTTTAAGTGTTATTAGCCATTTGGTGTGATGTAGATCATCTTCTTGTAATTCTATTACGAAAGAAAAAGGAAAAAAAACGAAACCCTGAAAGTTGTGTTTGTATCATGTAAATGACAGATTTTATTAAACCTCAATCATGTCCAGGAGCCTCAAATTCAAGGATAAAAATTCCTTTTAAGGAAAAAGATCATCAATCTGTTGTAAAGAAAAAAACCAAACATGGTTTGGTGCAAGTAACATTTCTTCACAACAGGTTTCAGGACATCCTTGTTTTCTTCCATCTTTTAATCCAAACTTCTTCACTTTATACATGCAATTCAAGAATTAATTGGAGATGCTAATGTTGTTGGTCCCAATCAAATCTCTAGAACAATATCTGCACCCACCAATATATATAAATATAAATAACATAGGGAATGCTCACCTTATTGGAATTTAAGGTACAACAACTATGAAAAACATACTAACTTCTTACATTCGGAATCCGTTTTAACCCATATGCTTCCTTCGTTATCATCCTCATCATCCTCATCCATGGATATCTCTTTCCCCCCTAAGTACTTCTTTGGCATTCCTTTAGCTGTAGAATTTTGGGGATGTATTTTCTTATTTAGAATAGCCCTCAATACCTGTAAACATTTTCACATTATTCTTTCCATTTTTTTAATGAATTAAGATTGTCTTTTTAAGAAAAAAAAAATGAAATCTTGATTTATACCTTCTCCAGTCTTGATTTGTCCAAGGTTGGGTCGGGTAATGAATCTCTTACAAATGAAGCATGGTTGAACCTACTTCTGGATGTGAACATCTTCTTAAGGAGAAAAGTTAGCGACTTTTTTCTGATGACTTTGTTTTTTGGGTCCATTAAGATGTCTTTCCCTCTTGAGAACATGCCAGAGATGCTACGTTGAAGACGGATATCTCTTTCTTCACAAACAGGCTCTGATTGAGGTTCATGACTTTCTGATTCTTCCACTGTCTCCAAAAAAGAGTTTAGTTCTTCTTCTTCTTCTTCTTCTTGGAGTTCTTCAGGTGTTGGTGGCTGTGGATACCTTTGGCTTTCCCTTTCTGAATCTGCTTTCAAGCTACTGATTCCAAAAGTTCCAATTGATAGTAGTGATTGAGGCCAATCACTAAATTCTTCTTTGGATGTAGCTTGACCCATATGATCTACGAAACAATTATCAACATAACTAGAGTTAAATAAACCTCATTAATCCATTTTAGTTCAAGCTACCCACCATACATGGATGAAAATTGTTCCACGGAAGTATGAACGATTCATTAGATCCAAACAAACTAGTAAGGTCCATGTTTTTTTAGCAAACTTTCCAGCAGTTCATGTCACTTTCAGGCATCAAGGACTTTGTGTGTGATATCATAAACAATAAATACTTGTTTCTCAGTAAGAAGAAGCCACTTGCTATTTGGGATTCTACTTACTTTCAGCCAAGAAAGCAGACTAGACTAGACCAAGCCATTTCTAATCATGGTCCGATACAAATTGGCCTATAAAATCATGGGTCATTGGTTTGGGCTGTTCGGGCTATAGCCCAGCACAGATTGGTCCATAAGATTATAGGTCATATTGGGTCTGGATCCAAGTTTGTATTTCATGTAGCCCATCTATGAAAAAACCCTCCAAAACAAAAATCGATACAGACAGATTAATCCACACACACAGCTTTATTCATACCTGACTTAATGAAAAATCAACCAAACAGCCCTTAAATATCTAGGGTATAGTACTATGGAAGGATCTACGTGCCTTACATGAGAAAAGATATTCATATGTTGAAGACTTCCAGTTTCGATCTGATCATCCCTATTTGCAGATATTTCCATAGACTATGAACTTAGTTCAACATTCATAGTCATGATTTATGAAGGATATGATCCCCTCTTCATCATTATTGGCTCACATCAAGTTTTAGCTTGGTTTAGATGAACAGAAGATCATCATAAAAATAAATTATTGTAAATACCATAATTATCTGCATGACATCCCAGGTTCATGCTACATACAGCATGCAGCTTATTAACTAAGATAAATCTTTATAGCAAAAGGCAGCATATCAATACATAAGACCTGAAAAGCTCATACATCAGTTTAAATGAAAAAAGAGAGTTATTTGAGGGAATGCTTACTATTAGCTGCAATTATATCTGGCTTTTTAGTCACTTGCTTAGCATTCAGCTTGCTTTGCATCCAACTGAAAATCTGAAAATGAAGGCATATAAGTCTTATGTAATTCAATAATTCCGACATACATGCATATAAAGTACGTACATATCCAATTAAATCCCTTACCTTCATTGTTAAGGAGGTGGATGATCTTTGAAGCTGGAAAAAGGTGGTGGTTTGAGTTACAGGAAGAGAAGATCCAAACGAACCAAACTCCGGATACCACAGCTTAAAGCATGAAGGTAATAGGAGGTGTTATATATAGCGGTGGGGTTAGGAATGGAGAGAAGTTCGATTGCACTAGCTCCAAGCTGGTAGCTTCAAGTTCCCATACATCGGCTTTTGCCGTCTTTTTATTTTTATTTTTTTAATTTATCTTATCTCACTTTATTTTCAACTACTCTGCTAGTATATATATGCTTCTGGTCAAACATATAGCATACAATATCTTCATGGGTCAAGTCATGTAACACAAGAATATAAATTGGCCAACTTGTCTACCTCATTAGATTAGATTACAGCTAGCACAAGATTTGATTTATGATTAAACCCAGAAATATTATACACAAATCTTGACAAACACAAAAATGAAAAGAAAAAAAAAAGGTGCCTTAATTAATATACCATTATTTTCAAATCAAAGCTAATCCATCAAAACATTTTCTAGTATTATTATTTATAAAGGCAAGAGACATTTAGGATTGGAGGAGAAGGGAATGGGCACACAAGATGCATGGTATACTTAGTCGGCTAAGAGAGACAAGAAACTAGAATCCAAAAGAAAACAATAATACATCTAGTCCACAGGAAAAAGGAAGTATGGGAGTATGGTTTTAATAGAAGATATGGCTTAGATTCCCATATGAAGATGTCCCTTACTCACCGAACCATTCGTGCCATTTGAGAGAGGCCTCACTAGCCATACATACATATATATATATATATATAGAGAGAGAGAGAGAGAGAGGAAGAATCATGCGAGAAGTTAAACATTTTGCAAGAAGTCGAGAAGTGTGATATATATGATTACACGGCCTTTGTGTGTGTTTAATCATATTCATACATGATTAAACACGTCTATGTATTGTCAATGTAACATGTGTTTAATCATATATGATTACGCTTGTGTATCATATATGATAGCCTTCTTGCAAAATGTTATATATATATATGAAGCTAATATCCATTTTCTATATATGAACTTAAGCCTACAACTGAAAAGAATTGAATGTACCCCACAATTACCAAAAATGAATAATTTTTATTGAATATTTGATGTTTACTTGCACCAACCAAGCTGACGTGAGGTTATCATCTAGCTTGTGATGCCTCAAAGTCCAATAAATACGAGTAGCGTGGCCTATAATCTCTCATATACATAATATACCACAAGACAAGGAATAACAACTAAGAGCCACGTGAAGATGTCCTTTAATTCACATGGCATAGGTTCAACTCGACATACCTATTTCAGCATCCCATCTTGCCTGCAACTTGGTTCATTCATCTTTAAACTTTGCCAAATCGTGTCAATCTCACAACATTGTGATTAATGTTCATCGTACAATGTCAGACCAACACCTGGTTGAGATCAAAAATTTAATTACATATATATATAAACAACACATTTCCATGTAGGTTCGAAAGAGGACGTCGGGTACCCAAAATCATTGATAACATCAATTCCACTAATCTAATCCTCTCTCCTAAGCCTAATTATATATAAAATACATTATATGATTTGCATATATACATCTTTTACAGTTTCCAATCAATGTAGATTATCTATGTCTCCCAATCCCATAAAAACAGTAAACCCATCACCCATCTCAAGTATAGTTATTATTCTTCATATAATCTATTCAAGAAAGACCCCACTAATCAGATATCAACTAAACTAATTACCCAATCATATTAGGGCATATGTTAGTTGGAACATTAATCTTCTGAATTGATCTTTTTAGTCTCCTGGGTTATGTTGAAACATGCCATCTAAAGCCTGTGGTCCATCAACTATTTCTCTTTTTAGCTTTAGTTTATGCACATACTAAATAGAATTTTAGAAGCATTATGTCGAACACTTGGCATGCATTTCTCTTGCCATCCCATATTCTAGCATGAACCCATTCCAAATTCACTAGCTAACCACCATTTATGATCAAAAGAATATATCTTTGATATCATGAGAGAATTAAGAATTGGATTCCTCGAGATTTAGAGCGAAGAAAGAAAGAAAGGGCTTTGGAAATGAATCAAGAAACTTGAGAGTCAAAAATAAACGCATGCTCACACAAACCCACAACAAATGGAGTATATGCTTAAAAGAAAAGGTTGAAATTAATCTAGTGTATTGCATTGCAATTGCATACCATCTAATAATAATAATAATAATAATAAGTAGCTTTCCCAAACTGGCAATGGTGAACTTACTAAACCATCTTGGAACACCCGCCCCATTAATCATGTCGCCACGTGCATCTCTCACCCAAATAGCGATTTCTACCCATAAATTCACTTTTTAATAACTTTTTCACCCAAATAGCTTCCTACCTATAAATTCACTTTTTAATAACTTTTTCACCCAAATAGCTTCCTACCCATAAATTCACTTTTTAATAACTTTTTCACTTCAATTTTATGTAAACTCGATTTTTAGATTAAAAAATCTTGCTTTCCTAAAAATAAGGAAAATAGACAAACCTAATATTTTAAGTCAAAATTTTGCTCCAAAAAATTCATTTAAAACTATCTTTAAAATGAAAAAAATAGGAGAGAGGGTGAGTTTTTTTTTCAAATATGGAGATCACTCCAAAAATGATGTAAAACAACCAATAGAAATTCTTGAAAATAAATATTTTGAGAAAAATAATAATATTTCAATAGATATTTAATATTATAATCAATGATGGGTTCTCCAAAATGAGCAACTTTTTGGAGATGGATGTAAATATTTTTGAAGATTTTAGATTTTTATTCTCTATTTTGAAGAAATTTTAGGGATTCTCTTGGAGATGCTCTAAGGATTCAATTTTTTGAGTAAAGATTCCCGTTTGCATAAACATTTTTTCCCTTTAATATGATAATAGATTTTACACAAATATATAAGACATTTGCATAAATTCTAGCTAAAACAGAAATTTAGTTTTAAAAGTGACTAAAAATGTAGTTGGTCAAGAATATTAGCTACTTGGTCAACAAACAACAAACAACTTTCTTTACCTAAATCTTTTACTAACTATTTTCTAAAAACCACCAACATAAAATTTAAATTTGGTTGGAAATCTTTTTGACATAATGTTAATGCAAATTACACTCTTTATCTATTACAAGTTGTATAAAAATAATATAAACATTATATTATATAAAACAAAACTCTTTTTTATTTTCATTTTCATTCTCATTGATTATTGCTTACTACCTTTAACCAAACACCCACTAAACCACCCGATATGCATTGATACTCTTATTTTCTTAGCTTTAATTGTTGCTTAAGTGGTACCAATATCAATCATCATATTAGTAATTTGAATCCCATGGGGGGTAAAAGGAACGAAGTTCATTAACATTAACATCACCAAATATATCTTTTTCTTTACACGCCATCGATCAAAGAATATATTTTCATAAAACTACTTCATTCACAAACAAACGATCGGAAATTGAAATACATTCCTTCATAATTTGAAACATCACTCGTACAATTAACAAAAAACCAAAAGACATCCAAATACTTCCATCTGTTTTTTTGAATGTTTATATAAAATATCTATCTATCAATCTTGTCCACAGCAGAGCTCACAGCAAGCAAAACAGCCCAAACAGGCTAAGGCGCCACATAATTGTGTGATAGCAATCGCACATTGATCGTTAATCTTTGAACAAGCTTGAATGCAGCATAGACAACAACATTTGCTACATAAATTTACACAACAGTTGCCAGCCGCTCTTACTAACATTTCCGCTTGGTCTGGTAATTTTGGTTCGTAACCTGGTGGGGTGTTCTCAATCGTTGCAATCAAGTTGCCAAACCCGACACCTAAATGCGGCAACACTTTTATCACATGACTTTTTTTCGTAACTTCCACTTTCTGAGGAGTAATAGTTTCTTTCTTTCCCTGCACATTTATACACTTCGTAAGGGTAAGGGCCTTGTTTGTTAGCAGCTTATTCGGTCAGCTATATATATATATGACTGTTTAGTAGTCGGCTTAATGATAACAAAGTGGCTTATTCGGTAAGGCGGCAATATCTTACCTGTTTTACACCAGATGATGTTGTTGCATGCTTTTCTTCTACCGTCTCCAACAAGGTCATACGTGTATACTCACTAACAACGCCAGTCTGCATGCTGATTTTTGCTACCTGCACACAAAATAATGAACTTCCATATTGGTAAGTGATAAATACATGAACAATCAGGATTAATGAATTATAGAAGAAGAGTCATGTTACAACTCTAGATTTGGTAATACAAACCAAATTGTTCAAAATTTAAGTCTAACATACTCAAAACTTTTTGGAACTTGCACTATGTCCACCTCACTCTTATTTCACATAAAGGGAAAACAAAAGATGTCGAGTTACTGACCTTCTCCTCGAGCTTTTTATCTTGTGAAAACCACGCTTGTGCCGTGTATTGTTCAATTTGTTGCTTTGCCAGGATCTAGTGACCAGGATGAAATCAAGTAAACACAGAGCCAACAAAAAAGATAAAACAAAGCGATATGCATTGCATACTATCTACCAAGTACACAAAAATCCTTCAATAACAAAGAAGATAAACAAGGTGGGGCCCACAGCCTAAACTTGAAAAAGAAACAAGAATAATAAAACAACCAAAAGGAATTCTAGTGCTTACCTTTTCTTGTTTGCTAACGATATGATATGGAAACGTTTTTTATAGTTACATAAAAGTAGCATATGTAATGATATATGTTAGAGCATAAGAAGACCAATTGTGATAAACATGGAAGTGGGTGTCATTTCATGCAAATGTACTCTTTACTTCTTGTTACAGACCTAGCAGAGTTGTTAGCTGTTACAACAACAAAATTTCTCAAAGTGGAGAAAAAGAGTAATTTCCTGTGGCAAACTATAGCACAATCGCAGTGAGTCTTGAAAGTTGATCATTTATGTAAAGCAATCGCCAATCGGTATGCTCTTCACACTGACATAATGTTGCAAGACCACCCTATACCTGTGTGTTCTTCCGAATGCAAGTTATGCTGTTCTTGATTCTATATCTAGCTTAAATAGAACAAACAATTCATAGGGTTGGGTTCTGGTGGGGATGGAAGTTATGGTGTAAGAAGGGATCTCCACCCTTCGATCAATCCTAATACACTAATGTGATGCACCAAGATGCACCTGATCAATTCCCGTGATAAGCGCAATTCATAGAATCGGGTACTTATAGTGATCCATCTATAACACGAAGGTTATAGATGGATCAAGTGGTGGACAAACACAGTAAAAATAAAATAAAAATACAGAATCCAAACCATTTGGTCATAAGACCTACCTTGTCAAGAGGTATGTCCTTTGTCCGTTGCACCTTCAAATCAATGGTGAAGTTACTCATATCTGCAAGGATCCCGCTAGCTGTCAGTGTGTCAGGAAAAGCACCCGCATACTGCCCAAATATGACCAACGGCCCTTCGGAACGAAGGTCTGGAACAATTGAAGGATACACCTGATGAAGATAGGTTACAATTAGATCTCGAGAAGAATAAAGCCAGTAAGAATTTTACAAAAAATGCAAATTCAAATATAACAAGTAAACGAGTTTGACACTGGATTAGTGAAGCAGTAGATAGTTTTCAAACATGCATGTTGTAAGAAGGGGTTAGTCTCATAGCTAAGCAAATCAAAATTGAATTATTTAGAGTTTGAGTAGTGTAAAATGTAAATGAAATTCTGAAAATTATTTGAAATGACTCCTATTTGCTATGACCTCGAGTATCCTTTCAGCTCCATTCATGGAGAAACTTCGGGGGCGTTTGGTTTGCATGATGGAATCTGATGGAATTGGAATGGTCAGACGGTCAATTCCATTCCGACATTTGGTTTACCCATGGAATGGAATTAAATTCCATACATTCCACCAACCATGGATTTCATCATTCCATCATAGTACGGAAGGAATTGAATTCCATACCAACCAATCTTCTTACAATGACAAAACTACCCCCTATTAAATCTTCTTACAATGACAAAACTACCCCCTATTAAATCAATTTTCTTAAATAATGATTATTTATAATTTAAGACAAAAATAAAATAAAAACAAATTCAAATAAAGGGTATTTTGGTCATTTTTCATCATTTCATTTCACTTCACTTCCTCAGTAAACCAAACAAACAGATTCCAATTTATTTGCCAGATTACAGTCCATTTCCTGCCAACCAAACACTTGGTCAAACTGATAACATTCCATTCCAATTCCTTTGACAGATTCCATTCCTTTAGAAAACATTATGTGAACCAAACGCCTACTTAAACTTCCATTCATTCAGCTCTATTTTGTTTAAATTGGGCTGGTTATCATTTTAAATTATATGGTGAAAGTAAACTATGGTTGCACAATGCAATGCTAACCTGACATTTAAAAATAGAATCAAATTACAGAACACCACTTGGGATGGTTTGATGCTGTTAGCTCAACCAAAATAATGCAACTCTAATGTGACATTTAAAAAAATAGCAAAGAATTAGAGAACATTCACTTGGGATGATTCAATCATCCCCAGTGCAGACACCTACGTTTGTTGATCAGGCCATCTCGGTTGGTTTGCATTTTCTGATTGATTTCCTAAAGGGTATAAGGTATTAACTATTAATTTGGCCTACCCTGAGTAAATTAAGTATAAAGATAACATTTTGAGAAAGAAACATGAGAAATGCAGTTTATGTATCAAGTGTTTGTTGGACCAGAAAAAACCGTACTAAAAAATATAAGAAAAGACAGGGACAATTACAATGATATCGTAATAGTTTAAATACATGAAAACATACCTCAAGAGAATCAACATCATCCAGACCATCGATTGCAATATTCAGCAAAACTGTAGAAGCAGCTTTGGAAAACAATGCTTCCATTTGAGTTACAATCGAATCTGATCAAACACATGATTAGCAAAATATCATCAATAACTTCACAAATCTTCCATCCAAAAAAAAATCTGAAGAGGTCTTCCTAACTAATTCTTAATTAAATGTATGAAAATGTAATCCAAGTAATCGCATCCAGAAAACTATATGGGATAATTTAAGAAGAATCTAATCAGTTCTTTCCAACAATTGGTTTTTCATGAGCGACAATATGTATCCAGTTATCAATTCAAGTAACAGTATCCATACAACTATATGGTTTTTAAAAACCAAGCAAGCACCAGAGTCACAATTATTTTCATGTGAACAGAAGTCCAAAATCAATACTTTTATGCTTCCATCTATTTAGCTTATAATTATTTCATTAAATCAACAACTTCTCAAACTCATGTAGCTTTGAAACAAATAACCTTGTGCAGAACTCTTCCCCTTGTGTCGAAGAAATGTGTATTACCTGGATCAGATGCGGCATCATATTGGCCCCTGCCAATCATTGCAAGCATTCGCAAGAAGTATGGATTGTAGAATGAACCTACAAAGAAATATATAAAAACAAGCTTATTACACCAACACTTCATCAGAAGAAAAAAGGGAACAGAAAACATAATGTAGTTGAACCTCCAAATTCACTACCAAAGAGCTTATTTTTTCTTCCTATTTTTGTCAAATAAGTCACCCTTTGTCCCCACGGCTTTAGCCTAGCCGGTAAAGCGGTAGGCATCCACCTGCTCCTGGGGCACACAATTAACCATTTTACCTCCTGCATGATGGCTGTGGGAACGGTATGGTTGGAACGGTCCAAAGGGTGGTGTCATACCTTTTTATTTGCAGAATAAATAGTCCCAACTAGGAAGCAGCATAACATGTACTATAAGGCGCCGTTTGTTTTTTTCTATTCAGACGTCTGTATGACTTAAGATAAATTGTTGTTTGCTTTATATATGTGTTGAATAAATGATCTGAATGACAGAATTTACCATTTTACCCTTCAGTCTGGATTAAGTGCTAATGGAAATAACTATTTTCTAAATTTTCTGAATAGAAGTTCTGAATGACAAAAAATAACAGTTTATGGATTACTTAAATAAAAAATATTTGATCTAACATAATGAGAATTAATCATTTAAATTATAAATAAAAAAATTTGATCTAACATAATGAGAATTAATCACTTAAATTATAAATAAAACCACTGGACACCATAATATATGAATTATTCATAACAAAATTTGAAGTTGTATTGATTGTAGATCTAACATGATGATATATAAGTCAATGATATTAGCACAACATCATTAGCAACTTAAAGTGTCATTAAACATAAAACCTCGTGATAATATTCACAGCGTTGCATGAGAAATAACATGGCTGACTACAAAATTGAATCAGAAACATCTTTTATAGACATTATAAAATAATATGAAATTCAGTATCATACAAAGTTTAATAAAATTGGCAAATTATTAGTTAAAAAGTAGGTTAAAAAACATAGATAAGATGTAGAATTTTGATAAATCAAAATAAATGTAATTAATTATCAATATCATCAGAATTACAATATCGTAGTTCAATAAAATTAGTTAATTATTAGTTAAAAGTATGTTAAAAAAAACATAGATAAGATGTAGAATTTTGATAAATCAAAATAAATGTAATTAATTTTTAATATTATTAGAATTATAATATATATATATAAAATACATAGCTTGGTTTGGTTTGGTTTGGTTTAGAATTATAATATATGAAAAATATATCACATTAAAAAAAATTATTGTAAATTTTGAATCATTAAATATAGAAGAGTAAGTTAAATCTAATTTTAGTTTTTAAAAATACTCCGACTGTATCCACACACATAAAAAGGGGAGGGTAGAGTTGGAAAGAATATGGCTTAATACAGTAAGCAAGGGGATTAGTGTTGTCCCAATTAAGCCAAATTGACTCATGGCTTAATCATGAAGCTGCAAACAAACAACCCTAAGTCATGACTCATGTTTCTGCTTATAACAATATGACCAAGTCATGGATAAATATCCATCCCACCCTTGGTAAGTAAAGAGAGAATTTATAATTAGCAACAGAAATCATGCTGTTGTACTTGTACAATTGTACTAATGTAAGGGCTAATGTTTCCTATAATGTTTACAAGGTGCAAGGGTAAGGGCTTGTTTATTAGCAGCTTAATGAGCTAGACTCAGCTTATTTGGTCAGTTATACATGACTGTTTGGTTGTGGTTTAATGAAATAGAAAGTGACTTATTCAGTAAGCTTCTACGGGAGAGCTTTATGCAGATAGCCAGTTTTTTTCCAAACCTACCCCTCCCGATTAAAAAACGCGCTCCTTCATCTGTGAAAAAATCCTCCCAAGTGAAAACTTTTCTAATAATCCACACAGACAACTTTATTCAAAACCAACCAAACATCTCCTAAGAAGCACTGAAGCAATTGCAACTTGATTACATAATCATTACCTATGCCAAATGTATATATGCGTGGGCACAGATCTAATCCTTGATCCCTTAGTTGCTTTATCATGACTTCACAAATTTGTCTCTCATTTTCAACAGCCCCGTCAGTTATGAAGAAAATTATCGGTATTGATTGCTTGTTTCCGGATAACATTTCTATGGCCTGATACAACAGCACAAAATCTCAATGAAGAAAGCTGACACAGAATCCATTACTACGAAGATTAGTATTATTTGATACACAAATGGGTGACATATGATATTGGCATTGAGAATAATGGTTTATCGCAATGCAATTGCAGTTGCAATAACCATCGAACATATGAAGTTCCATTCCATAGCTTGCAATTACAGTCTCCAAAATCATTTGAAAGAACCAAAAAAGTCGTCAAATATTTTGTCACATGAAACAGCTTTTACTCACAAATGAAAGAAAAATAACCTGATCAAGAGCGAGCGACATGTTTGTACCACCACCCGCGATGAAATTCATGCCAATCCACTCGGTTGCCTTTTCAAGCGCTTCCTTAGTTGCCAACTCCATGGTTGATGAATTCAAGTAAGTCTGATCATTAAATGCCATTATACTAAACGAGTCCCTTTCATCCAGCTTTGACAGTACTTTGGCAACCGCAGTTTTTGTAGCCTCGATTGTCCTTCCCTTCATGCTTCCACTTATATCCACCACAAAAAGCACTTCCTTCCGGATCACCTATTATATGAATAGCAAGAATTAGAATTAGAATTCCAGACAAAATGAACAATTTTGAAAGCAGTACTCAAATGCATAAGCTATAGGATTAGACTAGCAACATGAAATCTTAAAGCCATTTCAACAAAAGTTGCCATCGATGAAGAAGAGATGCAATTCTGATTTATTCACGACTTAAAATGGAGAAAGCTTTTGGTGAACCACAGAAGGTGGTTTGAGTAGGAGTAGCACATTTACTTATAGATCATTCAGATTCTTGTCCTTTTTCCTCTTCTATGCTATAATTGTTGGTTTCTAAGTATACAACCCTTCTGGTAAAAATGTTGACTAAGAAGGTGGTTTGAGAAAGGCCATATCAGAATAGTTATCTCTATTTAAATCAAGTCCAAACCCATCTGGGTAAATTGAAGTTTTGGAATGTTCCATAGATACAGTGAACAGGATAAAAATACTCCATAATGTCCACCTTTCTTTCTTGTACAGATTTTAAACATAATCATATGACCAGCAATTCAGAGTGCGTTCAATAATGTGCCCTAGGATCTATTTCTCGTTATAGACCAGATGAATAAGAAAAAGAATAAAATCAATATAGATAGCAACTTGCTGTTTCAATTTTAGAGAAGTTATAAGGAAAAATGGAGATTCAAAGATGCATTTTTAAAGAACTGGACATCAAATTAAAACACCTAACATGGAGAGGTGGAGACCAAATTTCAAAAGAGGGGTTATTTCTTCACTCCATTGGGTTTTCATCAAACACTCATTAAAGTAAAGACAGAGAGTATCTCAAAATGATGACTGAACAGGATATTAGTTTGAACGTTTTCAAAAGTGAGATCCCGCTTGTCATCATTAGGGATCAAAGAAAGATACAAAAAATCAAACAAGAAACAAATCCTCGTTCTTTTAGTTTCATGAAAGACTAGCTTGAGCTTTAAAGCTGACGATCAAACTTTGACAGACCTAAACCAACCTCATTTTGGATAAGTTGATGAGCGTTTCACACGGCTTAATATGTAATTGGAGTCAAAAGAACTGGGCAAGGAGGGAGGTGCCTTGGCCTGAATGTTGGAAGCATCTGTAGCTAGACTAGGTGATACAGAGACTAGATGGTCATGATGGTAATTATTTGTAACAAAACTACTGTTCTATTCAAGCATCCTTTCACCAGATTCAGTTACATACAACTATACAAGAGGAACATACAGATTTAAATCCAACCTTTCTGCTGTGATCAGGCCCTGGATATAGATACAAAGAAAACAATTCTTTTTGGTTAACACTGACTAATGATGGAGACTGCAAAAGGACACCACCAAATGCACTGCTTGTAGGAACCTGAAACAGAAACATGGTGGATGTTCTTTTAAGCTCAACAGTCAAATGCTCCATGGAGATGTAATCCATATCCAATAAAACAGTATGTTTCACAATTCACTTGATAGAATGTACATAATAATCAAATGTTCAATCAACAAGGTAGAATCTTACGGAGTACATGAATACAAAATCAGTACTTGACCATGTAAGAACTTCTGCTTCATACAAAAAAGCCAATTTCCCTGCTTCCCGCTTTCGCTCCTAAAATGAAGTGAAGTATTTCACTTAGTTATTACAAGATTTCAATAGGTACGAGATAAATGATGAAGAATAAAGGGTGATGCAAGTTACACCTTCAAAGGATGATTAGTTTTCCTACACACAACTTCTGAACCCAATCCAACGTCAATGTTCAGTTGTATCTTTTCCTTCTTCGAGAGTTTCTTTCCGGCAGGAGTGACATAATCTGGGAAACTGAAAGGAACATCCAATGTGAACTCACCACTTTTGTAAATAATTTTCTGGGACCATCTTGCTTTAACTGAAATATTTGAACCACCATCAACCTGGACAAAGTTCATACAAGTTAAACTATGATCAACTTTTATAATAATAAAAAAATCATGAGATGCTGTTTTGCAACTTTTTACCTGTGGTATTGTCAAGGTAAAGATGTGAGGTTTCAGGAAGCCTCCACCTTCAGCTTTGGTTACGCTTTCTGTTTCCCCCTTTTCATCCATTACAACTAGCTGTGTCGTGTATGATTTTGTGGTGACTTCAACCTCGACACCTAGAATTGAACCCTGTTAGCCAAATGATGCAATATTACTTGAGAACAATACTAAATAAAGTCGACCAAAATAGTAAATTCCAATTCATTTCTTCAACTTTAGCAACTCGTTATTTTAATTCCTTTGTCTTATTCCAAGATTTCCTGAACAAAATTGATACCGTAAATACCATAACAAGTTTGACTAAAGAAAGTGGAGATTTTTTACCAGTTCATAAGCTATAAATATAGAAAAGTATCACATCAAATTTAAAAATGAAAAAATGTGGCTTCTTTTTATTGGAGAAAAAACAAAAGGTGAGAATTCACATGATGTGTTCTTCCAATCTTCTAACTAACCTTCATTTTGATTTTCGCATTCCAGCAACTACTTGTCAAATTCAAGAAAAATGATGGTATGAATGCAAACAGCATCGAAGAATAAAAAGTACCGAGTTGGTGGATGAAAATAAATTTGAAATTTTTCAAAAATTACCTCTAATCCCATCGGAATAGCGAGCCGACAATCACAGCTGGCACTTCCCATAACACAATGAACTCTCCAAGAACCAGTCATCGTGACAAAGGCCGTGTCTAGATAACAGTCAACTTCAATGCCGATCCCGTTCATCTGAAGCGGAATCAACGCCGGCGGATCGCACCTCCCGTGGACATGAGGCTGATAGCTCGGAACATCAGGATTATCAACGATCCCTGGATTGGATATGACCGCATAAACCATAGGCGACACAGGGTAAAACGATCGTGTAGCTTTCTCCATGGCAGTAATAGGCTTCGGCGGCGCCACCGATCGGTCTTTGCCAAAGTAAATACGTTTAGACAGCCTCAAGCCGTCTTCAACGCCTCTGGTGAAGTCATCGCCGGACATTTTGAATGTAATTCTTACTATTAGGTCAACTGCCAGATGAATTTAGGAAGAATAGGGTTTTGGAGTGGAGGCGTGACGGCGAGGCTTCTGGTTTTTCTCCTTTTTTTCCGTTTCAGATGGATTCGCCGACGCTTTTGAAGTAATATCGGAGGATGCGAGTGATATCCAACGGTCCGTAAACGACGACGTAGCTGTCACCTTTTCCGTCCACAGCCGGATGCCGAATTGAATGTGGGGGAAGGAAACCTGATTCGAATTCTTATTGCTTTGAATGAATAATAAAAGCTGCCCCCCTCGACTATTTGGTACTGTTTAGTTTTGGCCCCTTAAGAATCAATTACACATTTTTTGTCCTTAATAATTAATATGCATAGTTTCATTCAATTATATTTTTACTTAATTTTTTTTATTATAGTCTTCTTCCCTTGATGATTTATATTGAGTCCAAGATTTTCAAATAAAAGATAATGAGACCGTTTATTGGGTAAGCTAGTGTCATTTTTATCTTGTTGGTTGAATATAATAAATATCGATAATCTTAATAGTAAGTAAATAAGAAGACGATTGCCCAATTAGAGCTTAACGAGTAAGAAACATTTATAAATTAATCTATTGTTATGATCGAAAATGTAACTTGATAAGATAAAGTGAAGATTGTTACTGATTAAGAGTTGACTGATAATAGTTTGTTAAAGTTTCATTTGAAAGTAGGCATTTATATTATTTATTTGATTTAAGAAAGAGAGAAGGTGGGGTCGGTTCTAACATTGGGGTGGGACAAAAGACAAATAAAGTAACTAGTGCAAAATAGAGACAAGAGTTGGTAGTATGTAGCAATTATAAGGATCAAAAGTGAAATTTACTCTTTTATTTGATATGTTGATTGTTAAGTCCAAGGCTTTTAAAGATCGGGATAGGAATCGTGTGAGAATGAGCATGAAGGTCATAAACAACATAATAAAGAGATTGGACTTTTGTTTATTTTTAATTTCAAACTTATTATGAATCGTGGTTGATACGGATATTATCCTGATATATATTAGTGTATTTCATTTTAATATACATTCAAGCTTCTCATCTGAACCCAATCCTTAGAGATCTTCCTTAAATGTTTATCAGGGGTCATTTATCTTGTCATATATGCATGACAAATACTAAGAATCTTACCTATAAGACTATTACTTCATTAGTGTTTACGAGATAAGAAAATTATTGTAATTTACTTTAGTAACAAAAAATGTTATCCAATAAGATAAAATAGCTTATTATTGTTTAAAAGGAGGCATTTATATTGTTTATTTGATTTAAAGTGCAATACCGTGGAATCCACCCCACCCCATGCATATGTCCACAATTAACATCAACTTTTTCAAGCAAACAAAAAAGGAACCATGATGTTGCAATTGAGTCGGAGTTGTAATCTGGATGTATAGTATATTTCTAGGATTATAGCATGTACTTTTAACTTGTATATATTTTATAGATTTAGATAAGTATTTTAAATTCAGTAAGTTACAAAAGAACCAAGATATCTGAAGAAGAGGGTTATATAACAAATACAAGATAATAAAAAGGGAATTTAATTATTATAACCATTTTTCAGAAATTTTTTACCCAAATAACCATTTTCTCTCTAAATTTATCAAAACTTACTCGAAATACATAAGGATCGAAGATGATTGAAACGTACTCTAAATGGATCAAATCTACTCGAATTTATCAAGACCTACTCAAAATCATGTCCAATTCAAGTAAATTTACTAGTTTTCGAGTAGGTTTCAAATTTTTGAGTAAATATTTCGAGTAGTTTTGGGTCATATCAACCCATTTCGAGTAAATATTTTGAGTAGTTGTAATTTACCCTTCTCAAACATTTCGAGTAGGTTTTGAAAATGTAAATATTTTGGCTGAAATCTGGAAATTTAAATATTTTGAAAATAATTTGAAAATTTAAATATTTTGACATTTCGAGTAATTATTTTGACCGAAATTTGAAACATTTCGAGTAGGTTTGTCTCCTATAAAAATGTATATTTTCAAAATATTTAAATTAGTCAATTTTGAGTAAACATATCGAGTAAATTACACAATTTCGAGTAGGTTTTGATAAATTCGAGTAGATTTAATCCATTTCGAGTACGTTTCAATCACCTTCGATCCTTATGTATTTCGGTATATATTTCAAGTAATTTTTTATCATTTTGGTAAATTTAGAGAAAAAATGCTTATTTGGGTAAAAAGTTTCTGAAAAATGGTTATCTAATAAAAAAATAGAAACAAAAGACAAATAAACGAGAGAAATACAAGAATATATAATCGATTGCCGTTGATGGACTGCCCTGCCTTTTCATCATCTTACAAATGGAGACATTAATTAATAAAAAAGAGTTTGGTATGCATAAATTGTTCATATTTTAGTAAAAATTGTTGACTAAACATAGCTAAGAAAACGTTAACCGTATAACCAACTCATCCATTTATAGCGATTGATTTGACAATCATAATAGATAAATATAGAATTCGAATGTTTTATTAAAAAAAGTAAACATTGTAAATTTTAGACAACAACAAAAAAATGACATTTGGTACATAAAATCAAACAAAAATTATAAATCATCAATAACAATAATCCTTAAACACATAGATAAATGTAAAAAAAAAAAAAAAAGGTAGGAATTGTTTTTTAATGAAAACCATGATATTTGTCTAAAATCAATGGCATGGTTGGGGTTGGGGTTGGGGTTGGGGTTAAGGGACACCAAATAACAAGGATCTTGTCTAATTAAAGTTTAACCAATCCTTAAGGATGTTTCATCTTCATGACATGCCACCTCTAATTCTAAATTTAATTATATATTTATTTTAACAGTGATTTTGTTAGGATCGACTGTTTAGATATATAATATTTATAAATGACAAATGGAACTTACATCCCTGCTTTGTTTATGGTGAAGTTGGAACTCTGTCTCTAAAAATGTTAGGTACCACCGGATTAAATGACGTTTAATGTCAATTTATATTTTTGACAATAAATTTTACAAGTTATGATAAATATTAATATGTTCTTTTTGTTCTTTTGCATGTCTTTAGATAGTCATTTTCTATGAAGCTTTCTATAATTAAAAATTTAATTGTTCAACAAAAGTTTATATAATATCGAATTGTCGTTGTTACAAACAAACAAACATATGGTTTAGACTTTAGTTTGGGATTACCCAACATACGTTGGTCTAATCCTCATGGGTGCACCTATTACCCATATTTCTCCTTACAATCGTTATCCGTATCCATAAAGACGAACCTATCCACATACAAAGCACTATTTGATATATAACAATTTATAATATTTATATATATATATATAGAATGATATTTAGCTTGCTAAAATAGTTTAAAACAAGTAAAACACATAACGTGTATATTTCCTTTTAAAAGTACTAAACGGAACTATTGTTGAATCAATTGTCCTATCAACCCTAAGGAGACATACAATGCACGATGTCTATCGAACCTAGACTGAAAGGACAATTGTTCAAAACGATGACATGAGCATGATTAAGGAGAAACATACAATGCACAATGCCACTGTTGAGAACTTCGATGAACAGTTATGCAAAAGATGACAAATAGAGACCAAATAACCAATATTTTATGACGTTACAAATGCTGCTAACTCTCATCATAAATGTTGGTTAACTAAAAACCTAGCTTAGTGGATGGAACAATTGCTTGAAAATAAAAGAAAAAAGCAAGTCCCCTTTGAACTATCAACAAAACCTGACGGCCAACGACAAGAGGAGAGCTAAAAGAATCGGACTTAACTTGAATTGTAATGTTTTTTTTTAATTGATGTTCTTATATTATTGTATCCAAATCATTAATATATTGACTAAACAAACTTTTTATATCTTTGAGTTAATTTATTAATTTGGATATCAATTTACATCAAAATCTAACATGATAGTGAAAACTAAAGTGCCAATAATTAACAAAGATTGTATTTAATTATGAAATAATAGAATCATGGTAATCCAATGATTGTTTGACATCTTTTGAGTTTTTTATAATCAATGACCAAAATTTCCAAATGAAATAAAGTCGGTCCCCCCACCCACATTGCTTTTAAGTTTAAGATGATCCAATAAACATATATTTTATTATCCCTATATCATTCGTGTGTTTTTTAATATAATTACTCTTATTTTTTAATTAAAATCAAACAACCAAGTTTTTATTATATAATTCATCATCCAATTTTTAACTCAAATTATTTTGACTTAAAAAATGATAATTATGAATCAAATCCAAGCTTGATGATGTCTAGAGATGAAGTTGAAGATGGCATCACTTTTACCTGCTACAACAACTCCATTGATCGATAAGATCATGTTTTTTTTGTAACTGTGAGGTTCAGACTAATTTCCACAAACCTCGACTAATCCTATAGAAACCCTCGATGATACAACATATGAAACTGAACCATAAGTTAAACCTGTTAAATCAAAGAATACCCAAAAACACCTCTTCTAAAACTTATTGATTCAATCAAATGCTAAGCTATAAGCTCGAAATTCGAATTCAAAAATAATCCTATTAATAAATGAAAAAAGAAGTTTTTATTAATCAACATATGGCCATCAAGATTACATCACTAGCATACAAATAAGTAGTCAAAAGATAAATCGTCTTGAAAAGAGTTGAGCCCACCATACAAACCCAAACATAAAATAAAAGAAAAGCTAAAAAGTGTCTAAAAACATGTTCAAACGAAATAGGCCTTGAAACTATGTGTTCCTTGTTTCAAGCTTCGGAGCCAGAAATATAAAATCATCGCAAAAGTTATGCATAACACCATCTGTTAGCCTGGTCATAGACCTTTAGAAACAATAAGGTCTAGTCCTCCACGTCCATACCTGCATTTGCATTTACAGAGATTTATGGGAAAAAAACCCAAATGTTACTGTCAGTTGATCTAACCTAATCCAGTAATAATAAACATAATAATTTAGGATGAGTAGTCACGGAGTATTAGATTCAAGAATTTATATTTATAGATGATGACAACATAATAAATCCCATAAAAAAACAACAAATAAACACTGATCACCCTCTTCTTCTTCTTCTTCTTCTTCTTCTTCTTCCTACCGTATGATTTTAATCAAGATGTTGTTAATACATAATAAACAAAACTACATATAACCAAAATGTTATTTCTTTCTATATTTGTGCAAAAAGAAGCTCATTCCATGTATCTGGAACCCCTGGTAAGCACCAATGCAAACAATCTTGCATTCCCGGACCCGCTCTTATCGAATATCTCGAAATATGACCTTCTTCCCTCACCAAAGACAAACCCGTCACATCCAAAAGCTTAACGTTTGTTCCCTTAACCGCCCCCGCTGCAACCGGATCACTAGACTCGTCTTGCAACACTTCCAACGCCCCCGGTCTCGTACTGTCACACGTGCCACCCGTATTCCATTCTCCGTTAAAGAAATGCCTAGGTGAAATCGACCTCAAGAACACCTTCAACCCAGGGTATTTTGGTAATTCGGTATCCATCCACCTTACCACACTGTAAATTGTAAAGTTTTTAGCATTTCCGATATCTGCGAGCCTTCTATTCGTGTTCGGTTTACCTCCAACGTGCATAACCCATCTGTTTGCATTAAGCTTCCCTCTGTTCCAGTGATGCCCGGTGTTAAGAACAAGAACGTGGATTCTGTCGAGAAACTGTTTCAAAAAAGCCGGTGGTTGATCCAGGTGCATGGCGTAATCCGTGGTTTCACTTGTGGGGTCAACCGGCTGCAAGTCACATAGAGTCGCGGACCAATAATATAGGATGGTGGTGTTGGTACTAAGGAAACGGTAAGCCCACCCGTCTGGCCGAGCTGAACCACTAGGTATCACTAGACCGTATTCCTTTCCAACATCTTTAACATCGGTCATTTCTTCACCAACGGTCACCATGCACATTAGAGACTGGAACTGCTGTCGGCCCAACGAATCCCCAACAAAAGCTAGGGTTTTGTCCTGCATTCTGGAATGGATCGTCACAATTAGTTGTATAAGTTAACTTAACGAGTTATATATATAAATGATCCTGTTATATATACCTTTTAAGGAATTTAGCTTTTGTGAAATCGTCCATTTTGCAATCTTTTGGCTGCCATTTCAACTTCTCATACCCGAAATCTGTTCGTTGAGTTAAACGGCAAGCCCACATTCCTGATAACCATTGTTTACAACCAAATCCCGAATATAGAGGCCGATTATCAGCAGGAACCCACTTCCCTTTACCCAAGTTGCAGGCTGGAATATGCATAAAAACCAAATGCAAACAACTAATGAGTATTGATGGATGTAATATAATAAAAACTTATCTTGTTAAGAAGATGCTAATTCATATAATGAAGTAATCATCCCTAGGCATATGGTCAACTTTCACCATAAGTACTTACTTAGTGACTGTTTGTTAGCAGCTTAATGAGCTTAATGGAACTCACAGCTTATTCGGTTAGCTATACATGACTATTTGGTAGTGACTTAATGATATAGAAAATGGCTTTATGCAGGAAGCCAAAATTTTCCAAACCTACCCCTTCCAATTTAAAAAACACACTCCTTCCATATATGAAAAAACCTTCGCAATCTATACGGACAGATTAATCCACACAGACAACTTTATCCACACAGGACTTAATGGAAAACCAACCAAACAGCCCCTTAGTCGCAAAGTTAAATGGCCCAACCAGTTGACTAGCTTTTATGCACTCAGAAGTTCCCGGACTAGACTCCTATCAATTCATTTCCATTTATACACAAAATATTCTAAAACCACCCCTTTATTATAGTTAAAAAATCTCAACAACCACCAACGACCGCCACTCTGGTTGCAATTGCCACCCATCAAACATCAATAAGCCAACCAAATGAAAATCTTTGAAGGGGTAAAATGATATGCTAGATTGAGTGCAAATATCAATAGGCATTCCCAGAACACTAGAAACCACTTGTGTAATATACCCTTAAGTAAATAACTGAATGTAAAACGAACCTTGCTTTTTTACGTTAGTATTTGGAGTGTCGATGACTTCTCTCACAGGCGATTCTGTTTTTTGGGAATTCACTGGAGCTACAAACGGTGGTTTATATGATTTTGAGCCATCGTACTCTTCAAGAATGGGTTTTTCAACTACAATTGTGGTGTTTTCTGCACCAATCCGACAGGAACATGTGTGAAACAAATGATGTTACTGTTTCTTGCTTAACATAAATATTAAAAGAATGACTGTTTTTGACATATGGGTAAAACTCTACCATGGTGCTTGTGATGATTAGTTCTTGGATGTTCATCCTGTCGAGAATTCAAAGAGGCTGTGTTTGTTGAAAGTGATGGCAAGGCTAAATCCACCACGGGTTCAACTTCTCTAAAATCAATCATTTCTTCGGTGAAATGTTCCCTTTTCAGTTCATCTGTCATCATAAAGAAGTTCAGCAATTTAATCCCCCAAAATACTTCAGATTAGGGATAATAGGCTAGTAGCGATGCATCACAGACTGATCTATTTACACAAACTAACAAAACTTCATGCCTTTTAACAAGATTCAGAGAATATCAAACAAGAGAATCCATCACTTTGTAGCATACATATCAAACAAAAAGTCATTCACCAATAGAGTTTTGAACAACCATCACAAGATAGGATTGGGTTCTGGTGAGAATGAAAGGTACGGTGAGAAGGGTAAGAAGGGATCTCCACCCTTGGATCAATCCTAATTGAAGAGAACCACTAGATCAACACTAATGAGATACACTGGATTAATTCCGTTCCAAAGTGCAATCTATTGTATTTGAAATACCTTCTTATACTTCTCCCCTTAACTCCTATTCTCACACAATCCTTCGTCCACAAGATAAGTGTACTTTATAACTTATTTCTCAAACCGTCTTCGAGACAAGATTACCATCAGCAATTAAAACAAAGATGACATTCTCAAAGAAGAGATTTACATATAAAAGCAAACCTTGAAAGGGTTGTAATTCTTGATCATTAGGTGGTAGCAAGGTTGTGAGATGAGGGTTTTTCTCCCAATTCCAAACTACAATAGATGCACAGACAAAAATGATAAAGAAGAGAGAGAGCTGCTTCATCCTCAGCCCATAGTAGTAGCCTCCTCCTCCTCCTTTCATCGTTAAGCACAATGCTATGAACTGAACTCAATAAGCTACGGTTCTTAATCCAACAACATTGCGTTTCAGACCAATATCTGCAAATCAAATAACACAAAAATGAGAAGAAAAAAAAGTAATAATTTTTTTGAAAACCTTTCTTCTTCAACCAAAATCCACAATAAACATAATATGTATTGTAATACACCAACCAGATCTCCTCTCTTGATCATTCAAACTTTTGTCCTCCTACCAAAAAATCATGAAATTTTGTGAGACTAGACGATTTGAGCAGGTAGGATGATGAAATAAAAGTTGTTTTAGTGAAAATTAAGTAACCTAGAGAGATGATTTAGCATAAATTGAGAGAAATCAACATCTGGAATGGATCTAAAACTAAATGAAAACAAGCATTTTACCAGAATCCAACAGATATGAACGAATTCTCACCCATAAACATTGTATCTAAAAAACCAATTAATAAAAACCTAATAAAGACGGCGAACGAGAAGTGCAGGCAGATAGTTAAAAAAGCATTCAAAGAATTCATACCTGAAATGGAAATGGAAATGGAAATGGAAATGGAAATGGAAATGGAAGGAGTTCGAAATCCAAAACCGAAATGGATTAGAGGTTTTGGTTGCAATTAATAAGATGAGTTCAAGTTAAAATGGGATCCAAATACAAAAAACGATGACGGAAATGGAGATGCAGTATGAACAGAACAGATGCCCTCCCATTTTCCAAAATTAAATTTGTCACCTTTTCTTCATATATCAAGCTCTTTGATGAGTTTCATTTTATTAATTTTTTTTATTTTATACATAAAAAATCATGTATTTTATTTGAATTAAAAAGTTTTTTAGGTTTTAAAAATAGATTTTAATTCTTGAAAAGGCTCCCATCTCTTTTCATATGATAGTTATACTTATGGTAGTGTCATTATGGTACACAAATTATGGTTTTGAATCTATTGCTATTAATGAACAAAATCATCATTCATATCTCTAACCTAACTTACTTCTAAAACAAGATTCAAAACATTGACCCATAATAATCACTAAAATACAATACTATTTTATCTACACAGTAAAAAAAAAAAAACCTTTAAAAACCACCACATATATATTTCAGTAAAAAAAAAACCTTTAAATATGGAGGGTCACCTTCACTTGGCATCAGTCTGAATATGACACGTGTCGTGCTCTCGTTTGTCCTTACGTTCACGATCAAATTTGAGTTATATATATGTATATATATATGTATTGTGGAGCCTTAAAATCAAGTACATGGGTCCTATCACACACATCATGGTCTTGAAAATATATAGTCTAACAAGAAGATCCATAAGGTCAAAATTTGACCTTCCACAATCACTTGTTCCTTTCTTGTATGAGTTTAGTCCTCTGGAGGAAGAAAGAAAGACTATTGACTAATTGTATTTGGTTGTTGACTGATTACAATAATAAATAAATTAAGCTTACTTTTTATAAGGAATTACATATTCAAAATCAATTATGTATAAACTCATATTTATTTCTAATTTAGGTTGGCTCATAATTTTGATTTTAACGCTAAAATTATTATTTTTATACAAGTTTGGTTTTTTTTTAATAAATACTATGGCTTTATAATATAAGATGTGAAATTAATATATGGGGCGTTTGGGATTGCTTATGTACAATAACTTTTTTTTAAAGTGTATATCAATTTATGTGTTGTTAAACCATAATTTTATAAGAAGTGTTTGCATTAATTTATGTCGATACCAAAATGTAAAATGCTGATAAGTTGTTTTTTAGTATTTGATTTTTTTTTGCTTATAAATGTAAAAACTCCTTCTTACCGGTACCATACGGTAATAAATCAATAAGTTAGAATAGAGTAACTTATTAAAAACTCCTTACTATCGATGCAAAACCGGTATAAATATTTTCTTTTCATTTTTCTATCCAGACACTAAAAAACTTCTTGTTATACCGAAATAAGTTAATAAGTTAGAAGGAGTAACTTATTAAAAATTCCTATAATAAATTGAAATGTAGTAATTAATTATTGAAACAAACTTAATGGCCTAAGTAAAAACAAACTGGAAAAAAAAAACTTGATAAATTACTAAAATAACTATGTCTAATTAAAACCAAAAGTAATTAGAGATAACGAATGAGTGGCATGACCATGATTAGTGAGTTTATAGAATGCATTACAACCAACCACAAGGGTTGTGATGTAGCTGATGTCCGGGAGAATATGATAGAATATCCATCTGTCTAGGCATTAGTAGAAAGCATAACATGACATGAACACCTTTTGCTATATTATTTTCTATCAGGGTTGAGTTCTTACGGTGATAATTTACTCGATATTAGTAGAAAACATAACATGAACACCTTTTAAAAAGAGATATTAGAGGATCTCCAACAGCATTATTAAAATAGAAAAACGTGTTTTTTTTTCTCTACACGTCTCCAACAATTTTGCTATATTATTTTCTATAACTGAAAAACAAGGAACTTTTCCAAATATAGAGAAATCTCTAAAAATTGATGGTGGGAGAGAAAAATGACTATTTTATTCAATCCTACCAATAAGATTAATTTTTTATTATTTTACATTAAGCTTTTTTTAATATGTATTAGGATGATAAATTAAAGAGAATTATATTAATATAATTTGTGTTAAAATCTCTAAAATAGAAAATCTATCGGAGATGAATGTAATTTTTTTAGAGATTTTATTTTTTGATTTTCCATTTTATAATTTTTTTTTAAAAATCTGTTGGAGATACCTAGGGGCCATTTACCAAATATTACCCGGGTAAGTGCTTACCGGCAAAATTCAACACCATCACATACTTACCAGGTAAGATTTTAGTCAACCAAAATGACATCGTATGTAACAATTCACCCGGTAAGCGCTTACCGTGGTAAGAGTCGTCGCCAGAACTTACCGGGTAAGACTCTTGACCACTGCTTTCCTTGTCTTCACTCTTGCCCCGTAAAATTTTAGGTACTTGTCATATTCTTCCAATAAAGTAATATAACTTGGTAAGTGCTTACCTAGATAAGCGTTTGATAAACGGTCTCTTGGTAGAACCACGATGACATGGAACACCTTTCAAAAAAGAACAATTAGAGGGACCAATTCACTCTTTTAGCAAACAAACTAGTCTCTTTGAAAGAAACAGAGATTGAAACGCAAGAATCCATAAAAATTCCTTGCCTTTCTCCACCTGCGCCGCCTCCCTTCATCATCTTCTCTTCTCTTCTCTTCTCTTGTGTGTTTAATCGTAATTAATCACCATCTGAAACCAACTTCTTTTTTTTCTCTTCATCACTTGCGATATCGATTAAAATTGTTTCATATTCTTTTTTATTGCTGAAATTTGCAGTTTGCTTTCTAATTTCGATCAATGGGATCTCAAGATAACTCATCTCTGCAATCCATCCGTTATCTTCGTGGCTCACTTCAACTACTTGACCAGGTATCCTATTTTTAATCATCTTTAATTATATAACAAAAAAATGGTGTAAAGATAAAGTAGATTTGATTCTTTTTGGGTTAGGACTCTTTCACTTCATCCGATCGAACTTTTCTTTACAAATTGAATTAAATTAAAAGCTAATTTAAAATCAATGTTTACCCTTTCTTAGAATGGATGGATTCCAATTATAAACTTGCTAGAAACAAAGACCAATATAATCATCATGTTTTTTCTATTGATTGTGGTTGATCTTTCTTTGTTTAATTGACTTATTTGTATTTTGAGCAGAGAAAACTTCCTCTTGATACCATCTATTTGGAAATTCGAGATGCTGCCGAGGGCTGGTAAGTTATATAAATGTCTTCTTTCAAACCTTAAATGCCAAAGCTTTATGTTTTTTGTTGATCATTTCTTCATTAATTTACAATGGAATCTTGTAATGATGCATACATGGAGAATGGAGATTATATGGTTTGAGAGAATGAAAGTTTAACCAAATTGTAATGTATGTTTGTTTTCATAATTCATAATTCATAGGGTTCTCTCTTTTGAAGTTTGATTATTTGTTTTTATTTAGGGAAGCAATAAGAGAGATGGTGGTTCGTGGTGCACCTGCAATCGCTATAGCTGCAGCACTTTGTTTGGCTGTAGAAGTATCTAAACTGGAGGGATTTCATGGAACCCCAGATGAGGCTGCATCTTTTCTTAAAAAGAAATTGGAATATCTTGTTTCAAGGTAACTTCTTAAAAAGGGTAATTTGGTCATATTGATTTGAGTGTACAAGTTTCCTCTAATGTTTTTCTTGATTTGTTTACTGTTGTTTTTCAGTCGTCCAACAGCAGTGAATCTTTCGGATGCCGCAACTAAACTTACAGAGATCGTAATGAACTCTGCTGCAACTGCTACGGATGCCAATCAAGTGTTCCAAGTAATCGCTCTCTCTTTTCTTTTCATCAGTAAAGACTAAGGGGTTGGTTCGTTAGTTTTCCATTAAGTCTTGTATGAATAAAGTTGTCTGTATAGATTGGGAAGGTTTTTCCAGAGACGGAAGGAGCATGTCTTTTAATTGGGAAGGGTACGTTTGGAAAAACCTTGGCTTTCTTCATAAAGCTCCCCCTAGAAGCTTATTGAATAAGCCACTTTCTATATTATTAATCCACTACCAAAGATTCATGTATAGCTGACCGAATAAGTTGCGAGTACCATTAAGCTCGTTAAGCTGCTAACAAATAGGCCCTAAATTTTGTTGGGTTTCTGAATCCATTTTGAGTTCTAAGTACATTTAGACCATGGTGAAAGGACTTCCTATGTGTTACAAAGTGTACTGTATTCATGAGTAATTATTTATTTTATGTTATCTGCTTTATTAGGCTTACATTGAAGCTGCTGAAATAATGCTGGAGGATGATGTTGCTTCCAATAAAGCAATCGGGTCATACGGATCTTCTTTCATTCAGAATCAACTAAAGGATTTTAAGAAATTATCTGTTTTAACGCATTGCAATACTGGCAGGTTAGTCCTCTCCATTTCTCATCATATCCTCTATTATAATCTGATTTAGGCTGTTTGGTTGGTTTTCCATTAAGTTCTGTATGGATAAAGTTGTCGTATAGATTGAGAAGGAGCGTGTTTTTTAATTGGGAGGGGGGCAGGTTTAGAAAAAAACTTGGCTTTCTGCATAAAGCTCATCCTTATAAGCTTACTGAATAAGCCACTTTCTATGTCATTAAGCCACTACCAAACAGTCATGTATAGCTGGCCGAATAAGCAGCGAGTCCCATTAAGCTGCTAACAAACAGACCCTAAAGTGTATGACTGTTATAACACGTGGTAACATAACCTCTTTTGGTTTTTGAGCTTATTTGTGCTTACAGTTTATTCTTTACTGTTTGATTAGTCTTGCAACAGCTGGATATGGAACAGCTCTTGGAGTAATCCGTTCACTTTATGCCGATGGAGTACTAGAAAGTGCTTATTGCACTGAAACTCGCCCATTTAACCAAGTAAGCTATTTAAGGTTTTTGGGATACATACCGTTCGGCAAAAAGAGAAAAAAAGAAATATTTTTTTACATTATTTGGGTGAATATAAAAATCTTTCTTTTTATTTGTACGCGAGTATAGGGATCAAGATTGACCGCTTTTGAGTTGGTGCATGACAAAATACCAGCCACTCTTATAGCTGATTCAGCAGCTGCGGCTTTAATGAAAGCTGGACGTGTGCAAGCCGTCATCGTTGGAGCTGATCGTGTTGCTGCTAATGGTTAAGTTCTTGCTACAATAATACAACAAACGTAATGAAACCCATTAAGCTCGTTAAGCTGTTAACAAACAGACCCTTATTAACTGCAGGTGACACTGCAAACAAGATTGGAACCTATAGTCTTGCTTTATGTGCTAAGCATCACGGTGTTCTGTTTTACGTTGCTGCACCTTTGACTTCGGTTGATTTATCGTTGTCTTCTGGAGACGAGATTGTTATAGAAGAAAGATCAGCCAAGGAGTTACTAAACACCCGTGGAGGTCTCGGTGAACAAGTTGCAGCTTCGGGAATTGCTGTTTGGAATCCAGCTTTTGATGTTACACCAGCTTGTTTAATAAATGGTATCATAACCGAAAAGGTGACACTCTTTTTATCTCTAAGATATACATATATACGGATTTGTGCGTATCTATTCTTACGAATGTTTATGTTTCTTTTACCTGCAGGGTGTGATTACAAAGATCGGGAATGAGGTTTTTGACATCAAGGGTTTTGTACAGAAGACTATGTGCAACTAACTGATAATGCCTGCAGAGTTGTTACTTTATATATATATATATATATATAATATAATATATCTTGTGTTTCTGGATTTAAATCACAATCGGAAAACCGACTTTGGTTTCATTTATGCCTAGTTTTTTCTCTTGATGGGTGTCCCATGCTGCCGACTAATCACGGCAAATTATGACTGTAAGACATCAGATTGAAAAACTCATTTACCGAATAAAGTTAGGATCAACAGTCCTAACACTTGTATTTGTGTGGATTTAGGTGTATGCCATTGAGAAAATTTCTTGTATACTTCCCATCCAAGCATACGAAAAATTAAATTCAATGCTAGAATAACTTTACTTGTTTTTTTTTGTTTGTTTCATTCAACCCATTTCATATACATTAATATAAAAATGTTAACATTCTTTCATAAAATTCACACCATAATTAGGGGTGTGTAAAAAATAATTGATCCAATTGGAACCGACCCATCCAATTAGAACCGGTCGATTATAATTAGACATCCAATTGTAATTGGATCGGATCGGATTGAAAATTTCAACATCCAATTTGGATTGGTCGGTTCTTGGATGGCAGTCTAGAACCGACCAACATCCAATTACCATCCAATTAACCATCGGATGACCATCCAGTTATCCATCCAACTATCATCCAGTTATTTTGTCTTCAATTTGCTTAAATCAAAATTTGTTTTTGTGTTAGTTTTTGAATTTTTAGCTTCACTTGTATTTGTTTTAACACATATTAAAAATGATTAATTAATTTCTTTTATCGTTAAAAATTGGATTGAATTGACACACTGGATAATTCATTGGATATCCAACAAAAATATCCAATGGATGGAACCGAACCGATTCAATCATTCATTGGATCAGATCGGTTCAGTTGGCAAAATCCAACATCCAATGGATGATTGGATCGGTTCGGTTCTCCTCACATCCAATGGATGTCAACCGATGAACACCCCTAACTATAATGTTAAATAGGGGTGAAAATGGTGTGATATCATGATTTATTTGTTGTTGTATACTATGTACGAACCAACTATAATTATATCAAGTTTTTCAGTTGACCATGGTTATATTGTTTTTGTACCAACATTGTAAACCAGTAAGTTTAAATGTGTAAAAATATAGTCAATACCAAACAAGATTCAAAGGTTTAATGTCCAATTTTTCAAAAGTTATTTTAATGTCATGAGTACGAGAGTAGTGGCAACTGGCGATGGGAGAGAGCAAGAAGAGCAGAGACGTGAGTGTGACCGAGTTAGAGATAGGATTTTTTTTGAAATTAATGGTCAAATTAGAATCAGAAAAGGGGGAAAACTCAAAATTATGAATGTTGTAATTAATTAATAACTAGTAAATAAAATGATTAACTATTTAGATACATAAAAGATGATACAATACGGTAATGATAGTTTGTGGTTTACAATATGTACGTTGCATACTTGATATAACAATACAAACCAAATTAAATTGGTGTAACTGGTACTATTGATATTTATGTTGGCTGGTTTGATCTGGTACAAATTTGACACTCTAATGCCCAGATGCAAAAAACCAAAAGACCAAACTACGCCTCGTTCACAGAAACACGCACGATATTCACCTTTGGATAAAAAACACAATCAACGATATAATTTTCTTTTGAAAGGCAACCAACCAACTTCTATAAAACAATAAGATTAGATGGTATACAAACCGGACCACTATAAGGTGTAGAGTCCAAATGGAACAAAAACGTAACAACAAAGACATCAAAAGTTGAACAGAATTCGACACAGGAAATATGCAGCCTAGTGGGAATTACGAGATGGGAGCAAGATGTTGCAGCCTTTGATCCACTACTCCCATTTCAAAGACTCCATACGATCAACGATATTTGTATTGTTTTCATCCATACATACAAGCCTCCTTCAGTATTTGTACCATGCCAAAAACTAAAACCAAAAAAATGATTGTATGAAGAAGCTTTATGAAAAAATAATTTTCTTGTTTTTTCCTCTTAACGGGTAGCATAAAAGAAATTGAAAAGAAATAAATAATACAAAGTAATAAGTATGGAAGATGATTATTATGAAATTGATTTTGTATAAGGGATGGTGAGGTGGGCCATTAATTAATCTCTATGTGTAACCTTTTTATGGGTTGCCTGCTCTGGTCCTCTTTACATTATTTTTGGTTTTTATATTTCTAATTTTATTTAATCAAAACTTTATATATATATATATATATTATCAGTTAATTTGCATTCCTTTTATAATAATGAAGATTTTATTATATTATGCAAGTCAATATTTAAATATAAAGTTGATTTTGGATATTTTAAAGAAAATGATGATATTGTTTTAAAATATAATATGAAAAATTCCATAATCAATGTTTGACACGACGGGACTTCAATTTTTGGATTTAATGTTATCTTTTAAATCAGAATAATAATTCCACTCTTTATCTTCTCATTAATTCTTTTATTTGTTGTGTGAGTGTCCCAATATATGAATTTCTTTTAAAAGTAAGGGAAATTATATGGAAAATAATAAATATTATAATTTTAATTTACATTCCTAAAACACGTTATTAACATGGCGTATTTTTTAAAGTATGCAATCAAAATATGTATTTTCAAACAATGAACTATTAAATTGTTATCTTTTAATGTATATTCTTTAAGTAAAAATTGGATGAATAACCAAAGAATATCCTTCTTTATAATTTTAAAATATGGAATCACTGTTATTTGGACAAGATAAATGTTAATACACGCCATCCATATTTATATTTGTGGGATTCAATATTCGTTTAAACGAATTATTGTATACATATTTATATTATATTTATTAGATGAATCAATCACATTTACATATACATATATAGGGGTGATATCCGTTTCAAACTAATCGATTTTTGTAAACTGTACAAATTCAGAGTAAACACAATGATAAAGCACCAAGTGGATATTCATGAATGTTGAAAGTGTTCACGAATGGGGAAAGTGTATTCACGAATAACGAAAGTGTATTCATGAATGGCGAAACTTGCCGGAAAACTCGCTGTATAAGACGAAGTTGTCGGAAAGTGTGTTCATGGCAGGAAATTAATAAATATTAATTAAAATTGGTTAAATTATAAAATGACGATGATACCCACAATTAATTAATAAACTACTAAAAAGAATTAATAAAGTATTAAAACAATATTATCCACATGACTTATTTCTATTGAATAATGGTGAGTTTGCAAGTTTGCAAATATTGAATAATTTGCAACGGATACCACCCCTACATATATATATATATATATATATATATATATATATACCCCGATTATATGACCAATCATATATACCATTTTTTATTTTGTCAGAAAAATTTATCTTACGACCCAACCTAATATCTCCGATATATAGGATAGAATGTCAGAAAAAAAAAAAAATTGGTAGACAGTATGGCTTGACAATGTCGAGCTAAAACACACACACACACACACACATAAAGCATATATAATATGATCGGTTGACAAACGGCAAGGTATCAACGTGGTTTGCTGGTATTCAATTTTTTCTATTTCACATTCCATTGGTTGATATTTTGCTTCGAGGTATTATTGGGGGATGGGTGGAGGTTCGGCCAACCCGGGCAAGAACCACAAGTTCAGAGAAATTAAATACCCTATCCACCTTATGTCGATACCTAATAATTTTAAATCACACACACACATACATTATTATATAAATAACTAACATTTTTTCTTTTCAATTTGACATCCATATCACTATATTTTTTATTCTATTTTTTTATCAGATGTTAACTATTGTGTATTCACCATGATGACGTAGACAATCACATATGATCGCATACATGATAAAACAAAAATGTATTCCCTCCGTCCTAAATTAAGTGTATACATTACTATTTTTATTTGTCCAAAAATAAGTGTCCACTTTCAAAAGTAAGTTTTCAATTTCTTATTCTACCCTTTAAATATGAGAGGGAGAAAGTTTATTTTTCTACTATCAAGGATATAAATGTCATTAGGTTATTTAAAAAATGTATTAATTGTACATCTCTAAAACTGTATATCATTTTCATCATGGACGTGTATTTTGGGACGGATGGAGTAATCAATACATGCACATAATAGCATGTTATCTTGTATACAAACATCAAGATTTGTCTGGTGAATGATAAATGTGTCAATCTAACGATATGTACACAAACGCATGTTGCTCCAGTACAAATTTTCCATAATCAAACGTGATTGTGTATAACATACATACAATGATTTTTATGGTCATGTATATGATCACATACCATTATTATAATTATATACATAATCATATTTGATCGTGTTTAGAATAAAAATGGTTTTATTTAAGATCACATGTGTTAATATATATGATCACATACAACCAAATGTGATAACACACTTGATTGATACATATATAGAATCATGGTTGGGTTTCGGTGAGAAGGAGCATTATGATGAGAAGCGTAAGAAGAGATCTTCATTCTTAGATGCACATTGGACCAGATCAACTCCTTTCTAAGGCACAATTCATGGGTGAGTATGAGATTAAAAATGATTAAGGGCTCAGATGTCTTCTTATTCTTCTCATCTTAACTCTTCTTCTCACACAATCCTATGCTTGTAGAATCATATATGAAATAATATTTTTTTATTCTTCTTTTTTTTAAAACGAAATTATTTAAACATAATTAATCAAACAAAATTACATAACAAATAGGTATTTTACTCTCTAAAATTTGTCACCCAAATATGTATATTTTTGAATTTTTTTAACCGGGTTTATCTTATTCTTATAACACCACTGACTTCTCTGTATGTATATATATGCATTTTATTCTTTTAGGGTGCGTTTTGTATGCAAACTGGATGAGACATGACAGGACAAAAAACAATAGTCCTATGTTTGGTATGTCATGGGACAAAAACAAAGTTGGACAACATGGGACAAAAATGGGTTTTCATGAGACTATTCTTGCATATTTTTGTTCCACCAAAAAGGGTGGAACAACATGGGACAAAACATAAAATGACTATGTTACCCCCATAACCCCAAACTTTTTCACTAAACCATTATAAATTAATAATTAATAATTAATATTAATTATTAATTATTAATAAATATTATTTTTAATTTATTTATTTATTAATTATTTATTAATTATTTATTAATTAGTTTTAATTTATAATTTTAATTATTAATTAACTATTAATTATTAATTAATATCATTTTATAATTAATTTTACTTATTACTTATCACTTAATTTTAATTATTAAATCATATTAATTATTAATTCATTTTAAATTTAATTTAGTAATTAATCAAATGTAAATTATTGATTATTTAAAATTATAATACTATATTTTTTAAATGAAAGGAATAGATAAAAAATCAAACCACCCTTAATTTTGTATGACTATTATATAAAAATTGTAAACAACATTAGAGGTAATTTAGTCATTTTACTATTTTAATTCAGTCTTGTTCTAGTTGTACCAAACGTAGGACAAACTATTAGTTCAATTGTGTCTTGTCCAGTCCAGTTCTTTCATGTCCAGTCCCGTTCTGTCCTGTTCCATCCCGTCTGCATACCAAACGTTACCTTAAAAGAAAATAAAAAATAAATAAGATAAGACTAAAATGCTCCTCACATAATAAATGAAAGTTAACATCTTTTAATGGAAATGAACAAAACCAAGCAAAAATGAATATTATAAGGGTAAATTTGCAATATAAAAAAGCTCTAGAGACTTAGGGGATGTTTATCAAATTTTACCCGGATAAGTGCTTACCGGCAAAAATCAACACTATCACTTAGAGCATCTCCAATAGCATCTTTATAATTTTTTCCAAAATAGAGATTCAAAACTAAAAATTTCTAAAAAGTATGACATTCAACTCCAAGAGCATCTCCATTTTGGAGATTACAAAACTCATTATATTATTAAAATATTTTATATTTTTAATAAAATATTATTTATTTTATCTAAACATTTAATTTCAATTTTTCTAATTGGTGGAACATAATAAAATATGATTTATCTCTCATGTTAATCATTTTTGGAAATTTCTCCAATTTCTTCAAATTTGAAGATTTTTGTTATCTATTTCATACTTTCTCCATTTTGGAGAAAGTTTTGAAGATGCTGTTGGAGCAAAAAATGCTTAAAAACGTCATTTTCTCCATTTTGGAGATGCTGTTGAGATGCTCTTACTTACCGGGTAAGATTTTAGTCCACGAAAACGGCATCGTATGCAACAATTTACCCCGTAAGCGTTTACCATGTTGCTTACCATGGTAAGAGTCGTCGCAATCACTTACCCAGGTAAGACTCTTGGTCATTGTTTTCCTTGTATTCGTTCTTACCGGCTAGGATTTTTGGTACTTGTTATATTACTCCGATAAGGTAACATGACTTGGTAAGCACTTACCCAGGTAATCGTTTGGTAAACAGCCCCTTAGAAATCTTTTACCAAAAGTTTATCAGATCATTTTACCTTACCAGACAAGTATAACAAAGGACCATAATCTTACTCGGCTTAGACAAAACAATGATCAAGAGTTTTATCCGGTAAACGTTTACCAATGTTATAAAGTGTATCAAATAATTCATTTTGATGATAATAAATGCTACCTGATAACGTAAATATAAACGATAATAGTTTATACTTTATAAGTATATGATACTAACAAAAATTAGTAAAAAGCAGATGTACCAAAAAATTCAATTTAACTTGTTTCTTTATTCAATATGCCCACGGTCGACACACCCCATTCCCCACCCACCTTTCCCTTGGTTGGGACCTGCAAAAGCACCGGTGACTTTAATCCTTCCTTTATATATATATATATATATATATATATATATATATATATATAGCGCGTTCAAAAGTCAGAATTGTATTCTATTCTATACTCTCTTCCACAACACAATTCACGCCTTTCTCCTCTTCTTCAGGTTGCTTGCTTCTTTAACCTCAATACCCGCCCTAAATAACCACCCTTCAATTCAAATTCTTTTTCTTTATTCTCTTCCACTTTCTTCTTTCATCATCATCATCATATATATATATATATATATATAACTCATCGATTAACAACCCTAATTTCTTCAAAACAACAAATTCCCTTTCTTTCTTTCTTGTTTGTAAATGGGACACTTGGAAACAATTTCCCATTCCAAACCCATTAATTTTCGTTCTTCTTCTTTCCATCTTCTCTGTATCCTTGCATTCATCGTTTTCTGCTTCAATCAACCCTCCTCCTCTAATAAACCAATTACCCATCGGGTCGGTTTAGATCTCACTTCAAATTACACTGCCTTAAAGATCACACAACCACCCACTGATTGTTCTACCCTTAATCAACACAAAGGTTTTCAAAACCAATGTGAGTTCTTGAAAGCTAATCCCCAATGTGATGAAGATGGCTTCTTTTATTACTTGGAATTTTTCTACTGTGATTGCCAAAATTATATCATTTTAGGTTACATTATTCTTATCATATGGTTAGCTGCTTTATTTTATCTTTTAGGAAACACATCTGCAGATTATTTCTGTTGTTCCCTTGAGAAATTATCAAATGTATTAAGGTTACCACCAACTGTAGCAGGTGTAACCTTACTTCCATTAGGAAATGGTGCTCCTGATGTCTTTTCTAGCATTGCTGCCTTTATCGGCACCGATAATGGTGACGTCGGACTCAATAGCATCTCCGGTGGGGCCGTTTTCGTCATTTGCATAGTCGTGGGGACCATTTCGCTATTCGTAGCGGGCCAGGGCGTGACCATCGATCGGAAATGCTTCGTGAGAGATGTTTCTGCGTTTCTTTTCGCTATTATATCTCTTGGCGTTATCTTGTTCGTTGGTGAAGTTAACGTAGGTGGCGCGATCGCCTTCGTGTCGATCTACGTTTTCTACGCCACGTTCGTTGCCACAACCGAAATCTTGCGGAAAAAAAACCGAGCTTTTAAGGTAGACGAGTATGAACCGTTGTTACCGTTGTTGGTAACAACGGATCCCGAAATTAAAGACGTTCCACATCTTGTGGAATCGAAGGTTCCCCACTGGATGTGGGGGACCACGGTGGCGATATATTCGGATATCCAGAAACCAATTTGGGGTTGGATTGACGGTGAGACACCGAATCGGGATTCGGGTTTCTTGTTTTGGTGTTCGAAGTTGTTCACGTGGTTAGAGTTTCCTTTAATGTTATCAAGAAGGTTAACCATTCCGATTATAGAAGAAGAAAGATGGTCAAAAGGTTACGCGGTGGCTAGCGTCACTTTCGCACCGTTACTAGTCGCATTCGTTTGGAATACCCACCAGGACTCGGATAGCGGTCAATTGAGCGAAAATCTGGTTTATATAGGTGGTGCGGTTCTTGGGTTTGTGCTCGGTGTGGCTGCATTTATCTGGACTAAATGCGACCACCCGCCACAAAAGATGTTACTTCCTTGGGTTTTAGGAGGGTTTTTTATGAGTATCATTTGGTTTTGTTTGGTTGCCGATGAGCTAGTTGCGCTTTTGGTTGCATTCGGTTATATATTTAGAGTGAACCCATCGATACTTGGGTTAACCGTGTTGGCATGGGGGAATTCGATGGGTGATTTGATGTCGAACGTTGCACTTGCGTTGAATAATGGAGCGGATGGTGTGCAGATAGCAATATCTGGATGCTATGCCGGGCCAATGTTCAACACGCTTGTCGGCTTGGGGATATCGATGTTGATTGGGTCGTGGTCAAAACGACCCGAGGCTTACGTAATGTCTACTGATAGCGGTTTGTTTTGTAACCTGGGGTTTATCGTAATCGGGCTAGTTTGGTCGCTGATCGTATTGCCGAAAAACGGAATGCAACCTAATAAGTTATTAGGGATTGGGCTTATTGGTATTTACTGTGTGTTTTTGTGTTTGAGAATAGGGATGGCCACGGTCAATGGAACGATTTAAGGTTGACTTTGTAAACAGTGGTTTAATTCTTATGGTTGTCTTGTTGTAGAGATTTGCATAATTAACACGAGAAAAAGGGCATTATTAACTACTATTGTTGTGTTTGTGTGGGATGAAAATGAATGAATATGTGTTGTATATGGCAAAATAGAAAGTGGAGGGGGAGAAAATGAAAGTGAAGGAATAATAAAGGGGGGTAAATGAAAAATGGAGATATTTGGTGGTGCAGCCACGACGTTCGGACGTTCCCATTGGCATTGGGATCGGGAAGTGACCTCTCTCTTTAACGCCGTTGTCGACTGCCCATTCCTAACAACCCTTCCCCTTATATTTTAAACAAATATATATTTATCTTTTCAAACCAAAAAATTACTATCAAATAAAGAATTTAAAAAAAAAAGAAAAGTTGGTTTTGATATAGATATATATAAGGAGAAATTCATCAACGTATAAAAGTGTCATTAGTCTTTCATTTTATATTTTAACAATAGTTTGTTTGTTAGCGCACAACTTAATGGATTTAATAGAACTTACCGTTTTTATTTGATGAGTTATATATGATTGTTTGATGGTGGTTTAATGATCATATTGCTTTATTCTTTAAGATTTTAAAGGGAAACTTTGTACGTATAAAGTCAAACTTTTTTCTAAACACGTCATTTTCTAACTAAAAACAAGTGTATTCCATCTATAGAAAAACCTTCTCAAGTTATACAGATAGATTAATATACACATACAACTTTAATTATACATGATTTAATAGAAAACCAACCAAATTATATTCTTTATCTTATTTGTTATAATTTATAATATAAGTATATATTATAAAGTTTATAAATAATAAGATGACCATATTTAAGGTAAGATTTGACTTTCATGAAACTTATTATAACAACTGCAACTTTGCAAAGCTTTGTGCTTTATTATTATCGTTGTTATTTATTGCTATTGCTTTCTTTCATCTTTTCACCTAATTAAAATATAAACTAGTAATAAATAGAGCTCTCACCATTTGTTAGTTGACTTTTATGTTAATGAGCTTTATGTTATATTAATTGCAGACTTTCATAAGAGTTCACTAATTAATTAGAGAGAACGTGAGGTTTGAAAGGCAAGTTGCACACTTTATATGTGATTAAGTTTCTTTGTAAAAGTTAAGTAGTTTACTTATTTTTTAAAATATTTATTCGTTGAATTCATACTCTCTTGAATCCCAGTTCCTTATACACATGGGGGATTGGTGAGTGTATGTATGTAGGTATATATACATGTATGTGTGTATTAATTGATAAATGTGGGATCAAAATAAGAAGAAATGTAAAGTAAGGGGCTTATATAATAATCGCAACTGAGGTTGAGTTAACGGAGAGAATTGAAGCTTAAAGACATTAAGTATTTAAGTCAAGAAAGGGTGTTCAAGCATTGAGTTTGGGTATAGCTTCTCGACTTCTCTTTGAAATTTTTATATAGTTTTGTTCTCTTTCAAGTTATTACTATGATGATATGTTTGAATAATATATTTATAGTAGCATTTGACGTGTAGCTCAGTAATCAGTTGGCAAATTGATATAGAGACTTTGCTCAAGTAATAGTTATAGCAACTTTTCAATGGTCAATATTTACAGCCAGTGACGGATTTAAGAATTTAGGTGATTGTGATCAAACTCAAACTTAAGAGTGTATAAAAATTGAGTGGGTTCTTTAAACACTAAGCCATTTGTAAAAGGTAAAAATATTTTAAAGCCAAATCTTGAGTTTTTAAATCTTTGACTAGGGTCAAGAGACCTCATGAGTTTACATGTGGCTCCGCCACTGTTTACATCAACGTTCTTAAAGGTTTTTTCTTTTTGATAGTTTTGTGTTAGAATGTCGCAAATCACCTAGATTGTAATACTACATGAAAAGCCTTTTGAAAGGAGTTCAAAATGACAAAATTTGGTTGAAAAGAGCTCACCTAGACTGTTGCAACGTGTCGTACCAAAAAGAAACAAGTCGTTATTTGTGTTGGCGGTCGGTTTGTGCTCTTCTTGCCTGCGAGTCAAAATCAAGGGTGGGTAGTTGAAATTGGAGATAACTAAATTGGGACCGGCCTGGCCCGACTCGAGACCGGTTATGACCCAACAATCTGTGACAAGTTACATCTTTTACGGAATTTCAAGATCTAGCCCAAGACCAATATGGGCCCAACTCCGAGTCCTGGTCCGTGTTGCTTCTAGAGCTAGGCTGTTTCTCTCCAGTCGAATTATGTTGGGCTAGTTTGTTTTTGAAAAAATCTTAGCTTTTGGTTACCCAAGTCAAAATTAAATTAAACTAAATCAATTTATTTAAATTACATTATTTATTAAATGAATTGAAAATGTCTAACTTGGGCATAAAATTTTTACAAATGAATTTATGGTGCAATTATTTTAGCTTTTGGTTAAGCAAGTTGTATGATAAAATACTTATTAGTTACCATGAATGGATTGCAAAAAGTTATAAAGTTTAGTAAACCTAAATGTAAGATCTTGTATTATTAATTAATACAATAAGAATTTGTAGAATGTATTTTGTCATAAATATATAGTTTTATTTGATATTTTATTTATCCAAAAGTGATGATATATATAATAATTAGGAAATATTAATTATTGTAATCATTCAATACGAAGATCAGATGTAATAGCAGGCTCTTTGTGAGCAATCATAAACTCATAATACCGAAAGTGATAAATGACGAAGTAGACTATTTGGATATTTGGGGTTTTCTTATAATATATTATGTTACGAAACGTGTATGCACGAACATTTTAATGATTGCATGGAATATATTTGTTGGTCCACGTTTGGAAATGCTCGGGACGTCGAGGTCAAAGCTAACAGATGTGTAACCATGATTTAACTGTTTTAATATATGTGATTTGTTCACCTTTACACTTGAAAAATACTATGAGTGACTTTATTATCCACAATGCATATAACACAAAAAAAAGAACTTTCACTGTAAACATCGAATAAGATAATTATACATTGACATTGAAACAAGAAAAATGGCAAGTTGAGTACTTATGAAACAACCGAGCATAGACGAATGCATCAGAATATTAGGATATGTAGAATCCGTAGATGAATTTTCCAAAAGAGCCCTTGAGGAGAAATGAGAGGTTCAAACATATATAGAAGAGACATGGTTCAAGTCTAGCCGATGTGGGACTCTAACACAGAAGACGAACCAGACAAAAACAAGTGAACCAAGATTGTCGGAAACTTTGATATGATGCAATATTATAAGCATATGTAACGCATTTAAGCACCTATGAAAGAGATTCCAGATTTTATAAAAAGATAACAAAAAGAGCTAAAATTTATAGGTTCGAATCTAAGTAAAACATAAAACATCATCACAAAGTATCATTAACTACGTACATAAATAAATAAATATATAAAAGAGTTTGAGAAAATTAAGATAGATATAGGATAAAACAATATATGTGGCACGTGGATATATACAAAGTTTGAGTTTCCACGTCCATTTGAAGAATTCCAATTCAACCTTAACATTGATTCTTACGAAATATATATATCCAAAATTCCTTTCTTAGACCTTACGTAATCTAAAAAAGTATAATCAACTTTGAATTGGTTTACCCTTACATGCAAGCAAGCAATCAAATCACTCATAAAACACACTTAATTATTTAATTAGATTGAATTAGCATCTTGTAGATCCATTATGAATGTAATCAAGAATTGCAATGACACCCACCACAAAAGCTTGATCAATCCCTGCCTTCACCACCACATGATATAAATCCTTCTTCTCCATCACGTTCTTCACTTCCTTACTCACCCCAACCTGCATATATATATACACAATTTCCAATTATATATATAATATACAAAGAGATAAGTTTAAAAGAGAATGATATATAAGAAATATATATACCTGAGCAATGACGTTGCCTCCTGAATCCACGATGCTGCAATCTCTGTCTAAGAAGTAACCTTTTATCTGGAAGTTTTTGCAATAGATGCTTTCATCTTTTCGTTCAATCGAAACGCTTATGGGTCCATTCTTTGGGAGGCATGATTTTGGATCTTTCAATGTAAAAACCAACTTTTGACATCCTTGGTAATTTGAGCTATAACCTCCCCATTGTCTATGAAGGCTTACTGCTTCAACTATTCCTCCCTAATATAAATCATAAATCATAAATCATACATCATAAATATTATATTATATAATAACAAACAAATGAAAATTGAATTAAAATATGTAGAAATAATTACCTTGCGACGGATGAGAAGCACAGGGTTTTTATAGGCGTCTGTAAGCGTCATCTGATCTTTTTTGCCAAGAACACCACAACCATCAACTCTGAAGACGGGTTGATGGGTATGCAAATCGGTGACTATGAAACCACCTCCACCTACAGCATGGGGACGTGATCGAACCCCTAGAACCACCTCACTTGATGAACAAAACATCTTGCTCACAACCGGCATCTCCTTCATTTTTGCACCCATTTTTAATATCAATTAGATGTTTTTCTTTATGTATCTGTCGTAGCTACAATTTATAACTATGTTAAAGATGAAGAAGAGAGATATATATAGGCGTCAAATGTTTGGCAAATATTGACTACGTACAATTATTAGTATCTAGGTAGCAAATTACACGTTAACACATATAAATACTTGACATTTCTTATTTCTTTAAGTGTGGGATACAAAGAATACTAATTAATATATAACAAGTTTAAAATTATTATAATATATATGACGTGGAAGCTTAAAATAAAGACAGCCAAAGGGGTAGCCCCTTGAAATTTGGTAGCCTAAAAGTAAGCATATATAGTTGGACCATATCCATTTTGTTCTCATGAGTGACCACTTAATAATATCATGCGTCTACGATATCATTTTCTTTTTATCGTATTCTTAATTAGTATTTCTTAATTATTTTAATATATATGACTCATTTGATCATGTTCACATGCAATGAAGTTAATTAAACACGTACCCACTGGATCTTCTAATTAATTAAATGTATGAATGTTTATTTACATTTTTAGTCATACAATATCATTATCAATCATCATGTGATCATCATGAAAATGTGTACATTAAGACATCCAAAAGATTAAATTAGTGGTTAATAATCGTTTAATTCTATTATGTAACCAACACATGCATATGCATGCTTATATTTATTATATTATTTTTTTGAAGAATTATTATTAAACTATATGTATATTACAAGATTTTCTCATCCAATCATACTCATCAAAACATATATATACGTGTGTGATTAATAAGCAAGGCAACAAATCACAGATATGCTATTCTTAAGCATGCCCGTTTGTTAGTCCCCAAGGAGAGATGGCTAACTAAGAGAGGGTTTTGTAAAAGGGGGGTTGAATATAAAACACATAGAATATACTCTTTTTAAATTTTTTAATATAAATATTAAAAATTTACACACAGATAGTTTGATGCGGAAAAGAACAGGCACACTATTTTATCAAACTAAACACACAGATAACAGTAATTAACTTATACACTAAGGAAGTTAAAACAATACTGTTATAGCACACAGCTTTGCCACAGTCACACAAATAATCACTCTGAAGATTTGTTGAAAGCGTGAGATTTCTGGGAAGGACTTCATCTCCTTTTATAGTGCCCATGCATGTGATGCAAGTGGACAGCTGTCAAGGTTTCATTAGCTGGAATATTATCTGCTGGACAAAGGAAGATACCACTTCCTTTGTACTAGAATAATGGATGAACCATTCCTTGTAGCACGTAATGTCAGATAACTTTATCTTCTTTTCTTCATGCTCTGTGGAGTCCCATCAAACCTTTTAGCTAAAAGACAAATATTCCTTTTATAAGAATAAAAGAAAATGTCTTTATTTAAGGCTTGATGCCCAAGTTCTTGCTGGCTCACGTGTCTTGCAATTGATGTGAGTCAAGAACTTATCTCTTTGAAATTGCTAAGTGATACATTACACTATGTATCACATCGGTGGATACCTTGTAAGGCTGGAGTTGATAAGTGTACACTTTGCTTGATAAACTTCATCTTTCACTAAATGACAAAAGTGTACACCCTTGAACTTGTGACTTGATATCACAGCCTTAGAAAATATGCCTGCAATTTCAGTGACCAAGATTATAGTGTCGGTGACCATGACATCAAACTTGATGACCTCATCTTATTTGATGTCCTTAGTACTTTTGATGACTTTTGAGTGTACCATCGGTGACCCACTATATTGGTCTTGGCTTGGCAAAATGATCTGAATATTGAAGTTGGTTGATACATCCAAAATTCCACTTTTTGATGTACAACCCTTGATTGAATAGTCTTTGACTCTTCAATACTTGAAACATATTTCAGACCTTCAAAAGAACCTGTAAAAGTTCATTCATACAAAGGAAGGTGGTTCATCACCAAATCATTGGTGACCCAACACCGTTCCTGACATTTTATGGGCCCTAGACGAAATGTAAAAAGGGCGTACGATTTTTTTTAATACATTGTTTATATCATCAGAAATAACATTGAATTTAAAAGATACTAATAATTTATATAAAATTGTTTTCTGGGTTTTCTCATATGCAAATCATTAAATAATTACTTCTAAATCAATATAATTCGTCATTTGATTATTACATAACATCGTAAATCCGTTCCACTATCAAAGATATTCTATGATATGTCTTTAATATATAAATTGACATCATTTGGTATCACAATGTTGAGTTCTTGACTATTCAAACTTCAAAGTAACATTTTATGTCAATCAATATAAATCAGTTGGGTTTCCACGTCACATCATGTTAATGTTTTCATCACCATTTTAAACTTTTAAGATTGAAACAATTTTTTAAGAACCTCAATTAGAATCAAAACTCTATATCTTAGTTATAGTTTGAGATCTTACTGTTGTTGTTTTAGAGATAGAAGAATACTTAAAATTCATGCATTTAACATAAGGTAATAAGGAGTCAATAATGTAAGAAAAAACATTTTTAGTTTTGAAAATTCTAAATATTGACATAAGTTAATACATGTTTGGGCATTTAATATAATGTTAGATTATTTTTTTGGATCATATTAGATAGTTAAAGACATTGTGTCTCATTTATTTATTAATTTATTTGAACAATTATTATATATTATAAAGTATACATGTAAAAATCGGGCCCCTATTTCTTTTGGGCCCTGGGCGTACGGTTGAATCTAATGCATTTAGGTGGATCCGATCTGATCTGATTAACATTGAACACCCAATCCAATCCAAATCCAATGGATGGTTGGATCTGATCGGATTGGTTCCATCCGTTGGATGTTACTATTGATTATCAATTAGATCGGATTGAATGAATCCAATCTTTTGATCCGATACTCAACAATTAATCCACTATTTCTCAATTATTTATATATTCTCTTAAGTTATTAAAAAGCAATGTATATAAATAACAACTAAAAAATATCGTAAAATGTTAATAATTATATATAATTATTAATTGGATATTAGTTGAATGAAAATTGAATTAGTTCAATCTGGTTTTATTGGATGTTGGACTGCCATCCAAGAACCGTCCGATCTGATTTGGATGTTGAAAATTTGGATCAGATCCCATTGCATATGGTTATTCCATTATTATCGGCCTGTTTAAATTGAACGAGATGACTTTCTGCACACCCCTATTTTAAACGACACTTACTTAGGATGCTTGATGTGAAAAAGTTCTGATTTTAAATTAAATAGAATTTTAACTTTTAGTTAATTTATGCAAGTTAAGTTATTTTGTACTTGATTCTTCAAGTCACTACAAAACAAAACTTCCAATAAGTAACTTGTGGAACTCTATTCCTACGGAAAGAAGATAAAAACAAAATTCAATTAATATTGTGGTAATTAACCGTATTACCTTTTAATTTGATTTATTATATATATATATATATATATAGAAAGAGTGTCTTGTTCAAATGGGAACGATAATACTTAAGAGAATAAAAAATCGGTAGAATCACATATAAATTTACATCAACATCATGTACAAAATCACATTTAATTCACGCGACTTTGGTTCACGACCTGAAGACGCATCCAAAGTCGCCCGCACACTCCTTTTTTGACCGTTAATGTAAAATCACATGTGATCCCGTAAGTGATTTAACCAAATTCATATTCTCTTAACTGGTTAGTATTCTCGTTTGATCATATATATATATATATATATGTGTGTGTGTGCGCATGTGTGTGACACACAAACACACACACACAAAGAGAGAGAGAGAGAGAGAGAGAGAGAGAGAGAGAGAGAGAGAGAGAGAGAGAGAGAGAGAGAGAGAGAGAGAGAGAGAGAGAGAGAGAGAGAGTGCCTCTATGTGTATGTATGAAGAAAAAGAAATAGCTTGCACTTTGCACGGAGTAATTTAAAATAAGACGATAGTGTTTGATTTGATAAAATCCTTTATTTTGAATTAAAAAAAGAGTTAGCTTTTAAAAAAAAGAGTAATAATTTATTACTTGTATATTTGATTAGTTTCTATTTTTAAAATTAAAACATGAACTTTAATTTTAAATGTAAAAGTCAATTATATAAATCGACTGAAAAAGCTTATTGAGAATTATATTCGAGTTGGAAAATATGATGGTGGGAGATTCTTTACCTTCCTTTGAACCAACTCTTTGAAATGAATGATTCGTTTGCAAAATTGTCAAAAAAGGGTGGTAGCCAAGTAGGGTGTCAATTAGAGAAGTTATGATAATTTTAAGAAATTTCATCTTAATTTTAAAATAGAATAAAAAGAATACAAGTAACACTCCAAATTATCATGAACTTAAATGATGCAAAAATTCAAGCAAAGGATTAGAAGTGACATTTCATGAGGGGGTGAAGGGTCGTTATCTAAACTTTGAATACCTGCGTGGTGAAGTCTTAAGTCATTTGAAACTGGTACAAAAGTTTAAAAAAGCCGTCATGTTGAGCATGAGCACAACATTATGTGCAACATGTCATTCAAGATGAGTTTTAAGTCACTTATTAGACCATAAGGTCACATATTATTTAGAAAATACTATTTATGATACTAATAGTAAATAAAGAAAAAAAATCAAGTATTGGAGCATGGTAGTATAATTTGATTGTTGTTTATGATGCTTAGAACAGAAACACACACTAATTTTATTGTACTGTAAAAAGAACGAAAGAAACGACCTTAAAATGAGTTGGAAGAACCCGAAAACAATTTGCACTAGTCCACTATTGATGTAGTGAAAACGACTTGAAAGTCACCTAACGAAATTCTGTATCAAAGTCATGATGCTGAAGTATATGGGCGAGGTTATGTGTAACTTGTCAGTTGCATAGTATAAGTCGGTAATGATGCACGATTTGAGAATGGAGTTCCAGCTTGTGCGGGAAATCACTTAAGTCTAGGTAAGAGAGTTGGTCTAAGCCACTTCCAAAAATTGCCTTTAAACAAGTTTGAAAGCAATCTTGAAGTTGCGTATGAGATCATGTTGGATGCGACTTTAGTATATCTGTATAAAAATCTGTTTAATGAAGCAATGGACAACATTATATGTAACTTGTACTTGTAGGTCTCAAAAGAACATGTGTATGACTTGTGTTCATAGAAATCCATGTGACTTTAATAATCATATAACTATCCAGTTATTTTCTATTCATATATCAGTTTTTTTAACTGTTGATTTGTGCTTAAGATAGTTATTATGATTTATTTTTGAACTTAGGTGTGTCTTGAAGGTTTTCAAGGCAAAAAATTGGGACCATTCAGAGTTTTAGCTATCATGGCTCAAGATGTACCAACCTTCCGACTCTAGTACCATAGCAAATTAATGGCGCACAAGCAAGATGTACGGTACAACTAGGAACAACCTTTCTGAGTTAAAAGAGAAATGGATTGATGGGTTGTGAATTGATTACATCCATGGCCAAAATGTTCCCCGTTTTCTTTAGTTGCATTGTTTAAAGTTGGCACAAAAGCTATTCAAAGTCACTTTTATAACACAATAAATTTGTTTTAAATTAAATATGGTTTATTATTGGTTGATCTAGACAATAGTTATATTTCCTGAAACTCAATTAAATCAGTCATACATCAACAACTTACAGTCCTATTATCTTCAGTGAAATTTGACGATTATATATATTTTTTCTAAACTTACATTCTGAATATTTATAAATATCTCATTAGTTAATATTTTGTAATGTTTTAAATTATGTGTAAGGTATTTTTCATAGGTTTTCAATCTACAAGGGTATTCACATATATTTCCATTTGGTTTTCATTGATTTAATTTAAAATATATTTCCATAATTCTATTTAATAATTTATATTTTATCATGTTCAATCCAATAAAACTTAAAAGTCAATACTTAATAAATTAATAGTGGATTCAATACACATACTTTGAAAATGAGATACATGTAGGTTTAGAATAATAGTTATAGGTTTAGAATAATAGTTAGGCATGAAAATATTTTGAGTATCGGTGTGGGTTGTATACCAAGTCGTTGATAGTGATGGATAGGACACTACGAAGGTGTAAGGGCCAACGTACATAGCAAGTTTCTTTATGTTGTGGCAAATGATCAAATAAGCGTTGGTACGTACTTAGCGTTGTATTATGTTGAAACAAAGTTGAAACGGAATCTATGTTGCATTTGTGTACAAGTTTTAGAGTTTATATGTGTAGGGCCGTGTTCAAACAAGAAGGTGGACAATTTGCGAGAAAACAAGAAGTTTTGACATCATATATGATTTACACACATGATATGCACGCTTAATCATATATGCTTAAACACATGTTGCATTTACAGTACATAGTTTCACCAAGTCATCTACGTCTTTTTAGGTGTGTTTAATCATATGTGATTAAGCAGGCGTATCAAGTGTAATCATATATGATTTTGAAACTTCTCGCAAATAAATTAACCTTTTGCACGATTGTGTAATTATTTTAATTAAATGTTTCATATATATGTTCGAATGTTATGCCTAATCTTCACGTGTTTGAAAGTTGGTACCTCAAATGTCATGATTTTATATGATATATTCGAACGCTTCACATATGAAAATCATAAACTCAATGAACATAAAAACTGATTAGCAACAAGCATCTCACTTCTCAAGGTACGTCAAGGTCAAAAACAACGCTAATAAAGAGAAGGTAAGGTATGATATACTATATGTTGTTAAGTTTGCATTTATAATTGTTTTTAGTTACTTCAGTTTAACCGTATTATTATTATAGTTAAGATTGTCTCTAATACAGGTGATGTTGTATTTCAAATCTTATGTTACATATGTTTATAAAAATTATTTTATATACCTAACTTTTATTACATGTCACATCTATATAAATATAAAGTACAACAACATACGTTATCTTATGTTTGCATTTAATATTTAGTACAACAAATATATGTTAAAAACTTTGAATGGTCTATTTTTGCTACTCAAAGAAATGAACCAACCCATATGCTCCATTAAACATTTCCCATTTACCCCTAAAACTTACGAATTTTAAATTTTGTTATTTTACATATATTTTTACCCGTATCAATATTTATTAATCTTATGATTAATGGGTGTAAATTTATTTATGCATTTCAAGTATTTTTATAAATAAAATATGTATATATATATATATAATAAATGGTGAGTACAAATTGTATCATCATCACGTATATGATTAAACCATAGAAAAGGTAATGTTTTATATAAAAATGGTGAAGAAAGAAAGAAGCCCAAATATGTAGTAAAGCCGAATCCGGCTGCAGCCCATGGCAAGTCTCCAAGATATGTTCTTTTGCTTTTTTATTATATATATATATATTAAGTTATGAATAAATATATTTATTTATAAGAAAATAAAATAAAATGAAATAAAAATGAAAGAAAGTAAATAAAAGTAGGTGAATATTGGGTAAATAAATTTTAAAATAATAGAGAAAAAGGACGGGATGAACATCTACATGTGACATTTGACAGTTCCCCTTTATAGTTTGAGCAACTTTTTTCATTTAAATTTCCAAAAATAAATAAAAACATTGTTTTTAGAAAAATTATATTTATTACCATTCATCTTATACATATTGTTAGATAAGATGTTTTCATTTATAATATTGAATGTGTTTTTGTGTGCAATAGAAACTTTAAATATGTTATAACCATTTTCTTATTAACAAACCCTAATAAACAAAAATAAAAACTTTGAAAAAAAAAGACATATCATAAATATTAGATCTTGTAATTTCAGAATAATAATATGATGTAAAATAATTTAATAGTAAAATAATAAAATGTTTTTGTATTTACTATTTATTTAATGAGTCATGAGGGTGTAGGACGCAGACCGAGGCGAGATCCTCGCCATTTGTCATTCAAATAAATATTAATATTAATATTAATCTTAATATTATGACAACTTTAGATCCCTTTTTCCGAAATATTCATATTCATATCAAAATAATCCTTAGAACAAAATAATTAAATTAACGGGAAGTAAATATTAAGTTTTTTAAAATATTAATGTAATAGTCATCAGCTCAAAGTGCTGTAAATTCATTCAAGATTTTTCTTACTGATTTTCAAGATATTTAAGATTAATTAAGGTAAATATAAACTGATCCGAAAATACTTAGCAAATAAAATCAATTCAAACCACCATGCTTTAACTTTCTTTCTATAAGTCAAACATTTCAATCCTTTCTCTTCAAAATAAAAAATCATTTTATTTTCTTGATATTTTGGACCCGACTTTAAGACACATTATACATTTTATAAAATAGCGACATATTTAGATCCAAATAATATATATATATATATAGAGAGAGAGAGAGAGAGAGATGAAAAACGAAAGTTTAAATGAGAAGATGTTAATTTACAAGAATAGATCACAATCATCCATCTCATCCAATTAAGGGATAGGAAAAAAAAACAATGGTAATTTTGTAATTATGAAAAAATCTGGACTGTACTTTAATAAGTCTAATAGTGGTTAGGATAGAATTGGAGAAAGGAACAGCTTCATTTCAATGATCATCCACATATAAACTAAAGTCTCTTTCATCCCAAAAAATGTAATGCATGGTTAACGGAAACTCTTCTTTCTCGAGAATGTCATCATCTCTTCTGCTGACGTGACTTCTCTCTTCCTCTTAAATGCAGAGCACATCTTTGGAATAAACACAACTAGAAATTTATTGATTGCATTGCTAATTAAAATAAATGCATCAATGACATCAATATTGAGATGATGAATGGAAACCACAAATTCATTAGACTTGACCAAATATTTTGAAAATTTTACAACCTAACCAATTATTTGATTGGAAGTAACAATAGAGGAAATTAGAGGATTTGATGACCAAAATGATGAAAGGTTTTTAGTATTGACTAAATGCAATGTTTGATAGTTAAGTTCATGTTTGTTGATTTGACTATTGTTAATGCCTAATAATAGACAATTATTTTAATTTTGGTCATATAAACTTTATTTCTATTGCGTTTAGAAACATTGTTACGGTATTGTATTATGATTTTGGTCATGGTTGACAACCATAACTCCACAAGTCAATTTAACTTTTAGATTTTAATAAGATTCATATATCTTTTATATTTACATAGTGGAAGGTTCAAATAACAAGACTAAATATCATGAGAAGATAAAAATATATTGTAAAGAGAAATGTTCATACACTAATCATTGAAAAATCCATTTAAAGACACATATATGAACTAATATGAATAACGTGTAACATTGTTTCACATATGAATTCACAACAAGAACCTTATTTTTTTACTTTCGTACAATATTTACCTTTTTTTTATTTGAAACTACCCTTATTTACATAATTGACAACAAACCTTAACATTTTTTAAATAATTTTACATTATTATCTAACTTATCTATTAACCTTAATCAAACATGACCCTAGTTTATCAACTAAGAGGTTGTTTACCAAAACTTACTCGGATAAATGGTTACGGCAAAATTTAACACTATCATTTATTTACCGGGTAAGATTTTAGTTTACCAAAATAATATCGTATGCAACAACTTACCCGATAAGCGTTAACCTAGTAAAAGCATTGCTTTTGCTCTTACTGCTCTTACCGAATAATATTCTTGATATGTTTCATATTCATCCGATAAAATAATATAATCTAATAAACACTTATCCGGATAAATTTTTGTTAGATTGGTGATAAGTGGTAACTTATTAACCAATGTAAATGTATAATTTTTATAAATAAAAAACTAGTACTCCAATCAATGTATGGTAAAAAAACAAATACAGTAGTAGTTAGGAAAGTGGGGTAAAAAAATGAAGTTGAGGTGACACTTGATTGGAATAAGTTATGAAACCAAAGCATAGTTGATAGTTGATACTCCTCATAGTACTACACACTACACTACCACCCTCTGCAACTATTTCTGATTTTTTTTACCATAACCAATTTATATTCATTCAAATTCAAAATTTATTTAAAAATTTTAATAAAAAGAAAGAGATTAACAATTAATTAAATTAAATATTAAAAAAAAAGGAGGCGTACGTAGCAGTGACAGTAGGAGTAGGAACTGCAAATCTGCAACTACAGTCACGTGCGGCCTTCTGCCTCCTCCTCTGCCCATTCACCATCATCTTCACCATCATCTTCATCTTCAATCTTCTTCTTCTTCTTTCTTGATTTCTTCATTTGTGTTTTAATGGCGGACTTCATTCTTTAATTAATTACTTTACTTTACTTTACTTACTTATTATATATATATATATATGTAATGTATTGATAGTAAATGTATCTATAGACATTATTGTCTCTGTACTAACTCAACTAGGGCTCTCTTCTCTGCAACAATTATCCCCACTCTGTCACTTATTACAGTAATAATAATTTCCAATTTCTTTTACATTTATAACCTACTTTTCTTTTCTCTCTATTCTCTTCCTTCCTTCCTTCTCTCATGGCTGGATCTCCGCCGCTTCCAAGACCCAAATCACCACCGGAGTTGTACGGTAAACGAAGAGAGTTCGCTAAGGTTGTCATGTTGGAAAGAGAAATTGGTTTCCTTCAGGTTTGTTTTTCCTTCAATTCCTTACAAATTTGCTAAATTTAGGTGCTTTTTCTTTCTTCTTGTTAAAATGTTGCATACAGTATTATTATTGGGTTTTTTTTGCCCGCCACCTGTTTGTTAAAATGTCTTCATTTGGTAAATAATGGTTTTTTTTTTCTTTACTTCAAACTCAAAAAACTCTGTATCTCAAGGAAACCCTTTTATGTATTTGGAACCCTTGATCTATAAATGAAAACCATTCTTCTTTTTTTGTTGTGCTTAATTTGGTACTTGTTGTTGTTTTACGAACAGGAAGAGTTGAAGTCGATTGAAACTTTACAACCTGCTTCTTCTTGCATTAAAGAGTAATTTTAACCACTCTTCTTTCTTATGATATCATGTTCTTCTTTAATTATATAATTTTTCAACCATCTAATTTACACAAATTCACAGGGTTGCTGATTATGTGGTCACAAATCCAGAACCATTAATCACTACGTAAGATAACACCCATTAATTAATTAATCTTATCTTGTTTCTGTTTTGAAATCAACCATTGATTTCCTTTCATTTTCATTCAAAATTAACCAGGTGTAAGAAGACTCGAAAATCATGTGGTTTCTGGAAATGGCTATGGTATTATCTTTTCTAATTGCATTCTTTTAAATAGATTCCATTTGCTACATTTTGATACTTAAAATTGTTTGTTGTTATGTATATGTATATAATTGTAGTGGAAAGAATTCCTGCTTCAATATGTCATGGGTTTGCTGCTGCTGTTACTGCTGCACTTCATTTAAAACACCAAAATGCTGTTCTTGCTCGTTACCCGACTCTTGTTGTTCCTGCTCCTGCTCGTTACCAAAATGCAGTTGCGGTTTCCGCCCAAGCTGCCCGAAATGTTTAAAAGGATGTTTCTCGTGCCCGAAATGTACCTGCCCGGAATGCCCGTCTTGCCCGGATTGCCGCCCGGATTGCAGTTGTTGCTGCAATTGCAAATGTTCATTCTCATGTTGCTGCTGCCCAACCAAGTGTTGTTCTTGCCCTAAACTTCCAAAGTGTAAAAGTTGTGCTTGTTTTAGCCTAAACTGTTGTTACTCTTGTTTTCGATGTTGCTAATGAAATTTAAAAAAAAAAACATACAAAATAACAATTTCGCGTTTCCGATTCCGATTCCGATTCATTCATTTTTGAAGCAAAATTCTTGATTCATTTCATTTCCGTTCGATACCAGGCATAGAGAAAAAGAAAAAAAAAAACAACAAACATCTATTTCTATTACATTAGTTTTTAAACCACAAGAAACCCGACCCATATTTGGTTTTCGTGTTTCCATAACTAAAAAAGTCACCTTTTCGGATGGTTGGTTGACTTCAACTTTTAAATATTTATACAAGTCGAGCCCAGCCGAAAGCAACCGGGCTTCTAACTTGGTTCTCGATGTTTTTCCATGTTATCGACCCAAATGCATCCCCACTGCCACTCTTCTTGGATACAAATGTAACTGTATACCTTAACTTATCTCCAACATTCTTGAAAACAAGTCTTTTTGGTTTCACACCAACTTGAACTCCTTCGGGTGATTCAACGGCTACATCATAAATAGAACCCGCAGGGCCAACGTTTGTTAGCTGCCGGGTGTATCTAACCACTCTCGACTTCCCAAAAAGGACGGAGAACGACGGGTAGTTCAGCCGACCTGGATCACCTAATCTTTTAGAACAAGTGACGTTTGCACGGTTGACAATGGCTTGAACTTGTTTAATGTCGTAGCCCAAAGAGCAGACGAAGGCAATGTACTCTTCGGTTGAGATATCGTACACTAGCCCAGGAGATATGGCTTTGTGTGGGTCCACGTGACCGGCTCCGTGAGCCCAAGGGGTTGAAACTAGACCACCGGCTGCATCACGTAGCGGTGATTTGGTGTTGTCGACTGTGTATGCAGTGGTCATGAGGGCGGATTTGATGGCACTTGGGCTCCATCCTGGATGTGCTGCTTTTAGTAGTGCAGCTAAGCCACTGATATGTGGGCAGGACATAGATGTACCTGAATAATTAAGTCATATTCAAGAATTAGAAGTGGGAAATCAATCACCTAAAAGATTTGTTAAAGTGAGGTCTGAATGTATAAAGTAAAGAATGACCTAACTAACACTAACCCACTCACAATCATTAAGCTCATTGAAACGTGCTGTACTACCAACACTTTCGAGCTTAATAAATAAAGGAGTGGGCTTAAACAGCACACCACCCAAACTGGTACAGGCCTCTAGACCCATGTGTCCAGCCTAGTGCTCCACAACTCCTTAAACAGCACACCACCCAAACTGGTACAGACCTCTAGAGCTTAATAAATATAGGAGTGGGCTTTGTTTGTTGATAGCTTAATGAGCTTAACTAGACTTTTTTTTATAGTGGCTTAATGGTATAGAAAATGAATTCTAGGGGAGCTTTATACATAAAGTCAAGTTTTTTCTGAACCCATCACACTCAATTAAAAAAAATACGCTCCTTGTATCTACGAAAAATCCATCCCAACCTAAAATCTTTACAATCTATACATATTAATCTTCACAGACGGACTTAATGAAAAACCAACCAAACAACTCCTTATCTTATCGGTCATGTTTGATAAAAACTAATTATCTAAATTAGATGAGAATATAAAATGATAAAAATTATATCTTTTTTATTTCCATAAAAGGGTTTTTATGAAAACCACATTGCCACAGAAATACTCAAAGGATGCCAGCTAAATAAGCACAAAGAAAGCCACTCAAAGTGATGAAATCAATGAAGGCATCTTCTTCTTCCCCAACCCAATGCAAACACCATCATGTGCACATGTTCACTACTCACAGTTTAAAATCTTTATTTAATTAATATGCATCAAATTTTATGATCAAAATTATTACTAAATTATACTAAAATTTTCAATGCGATCGTAACAAATATTTGGGAATTTGAATACCTGACATAATGTTGAACTGAGTTTTTCGGGTATCAATTTCCAACCCGGTGGGTCCGACCCCTTCTGACCATCCAGCCAAGATGTTGACCCCCGGTCCAATAACGTCCGGCTTCAATATCTGAGGTGTCACCATGTTCGGACCTCTGGAACTAAATGCAGCCACCACCGGCGACGGTTTAACACCCAAAACCGTCCCTCCAAAGCTAAGCACGGCCTTCGGATTCGGGTTGGTTTTCAAATACTCCCGGATTTCATCCCCAATCTTTTTTCCGACAGCCACCGCCGGCAACAAATGGCTGTCGGCGACCAACTCCTCCCCACTCTCCGCCGTGTTCCCGAGTATCATTCCAATCCCTCCGGCTTCCTTCACTACCTGTCCCTTTTCGACACGTGGATTCACACCCCTGTCACAGAAAACCACTTTACCACGTACGAGCTCCGGTTGAAGTGATCCCGGTAAACACAAATTGCCGGAATTACTGGTTCCTTTACCGTTAAAATAAACCAATTCCACTTGTTTATCACCCATACCTTTTCCACTATACAAAGAAACGCCGGTGAGACGTTTGCCGTTTCCTAATGCGGCATATGCCGGAAAATCTCGGTCTAGAGTTCCGGCACCGACGGTCATTATCCATGGAGCAACGTTGGCAAGTGACGCTTTAGAAGGTCCGCTGTTTCCGGCGGAACATGAAACAAATACGCCCTTTTCCATAGCTTTAAACGCGCCGATGGCGATTGTGTCACGATAATAAGGCCCAGAACCTCCACCGAGAGACATAGATAACACATCTACACCATCGGAAATTGCACTGTCCATTCCGGCAAGGATATCGGAACCAAAGCAACCGGTTTTCCAACAAACTTTATACGTCGCGACTCGCGCGTGAACAGCCATCCCACGCGCCGTCCCGCTAGCAAAACCAAACAAACTGGCGTTCGCCACTTGTCCACCGGCGGCCGTCGTCGATGTGTGCGTCCCGTGACCGTCTTGGTCTCGTGGCGACTCCTTCTCCTTGGATATAACCCCCGCTGCCAAACGAAATCCTTTAGAAAACTTCCGAGCACCAATCAGTTTCTTATTACATAAATTCGCTTTGAAATCCTCTCCTTCTTCACACTGTCCACGCCACCGACTCGGCACCGGCGGCATCCCGGAATCGTCAAAGCTCTTCGACTCCGGCCAAACTCCAGTATCAAGCACACCGACGATTACATCATTCGCCGCTAAATTAAGTTGTTGAGGCGTGTGACCAGACCACAAACCTAACTCATTATCAATCCCTAAAAACTCAGGAGTACGAGTAGTGTGGAGTTGGTAAACGGTATCTTCATAAACACCGAGTACAGAATCCGATTGCCGGAGAGAATCAACCTGTTCTGGATCTAACGAGGCGGAGAAACCGTGGAAGGCGTTAGTGTAGGAGTAAAGGATTGAATCAGAGGAGGTTGATGCGAGTGATTGCAATCGATCGGAATACCAATCGTGATGTGTGATATAAGATGTAGGCTTTTGATGAAGATCCATTTGAACTATGTAGGTTCGTTTAGCATCATAAAGAATAGGTAACAAGAAGCATAAACACAGCCATAGCCATGGCGAAGAGTTCATGGTGGATTGAAAAAGGTACTTACAGATGGCTGAATGGATGGCTGAATGAAGAAGAAGAGATTTTGTGTGGCAGTGTCAGAATGGAAGTGAAGAATGGAGTGATCTTATAAGCGACTATTGTTGCACTTAACCTTCTTTATATTATTTCTTTTCTTAATCTTTGTTACTTTATTAACTAATTTGTGTTTATTAAAAATAATCTTTCCTAGTATTTTTATCAAATTAACTATGAATCATTTTTATTCTTTTTTAACTTTTTATAAACAATTACATTAATTATATTTGTTTTTATTATTGAAAAAGAATGAAAAATATATTTGAGAAAGAGGTCGAAGAAGGTCACAAGACATTTGTTTGATTCTTAAAAAACAACACCCGATATTTCCATTTGCACCATCACATGCAAATGTTCCTCACATATATTTACGTTTTCTATAACAATGATATTCTAGTTTCTTTTTTAAATTCAGATAGTTTGTTAAAACTAGAAAAGAAAAAAGTAGCAGTCTTTACTAAAATAGTTAGATCTATTAGCCAAGCATGCGTCACAGTGGTTGCTGGCTAACGTTGGATGGAAACATATGTCTAAAGTTTGCAGTTAGGATCCGTATATTATTAGGTAGTCATCTCGATCTCATCAAACAAAAGAGAATCGCTTTTTGTCGGGAAGCCTACTTCTTGCTCATCAGAAGCAAACACCTTAGTAGAAGTGGGTAGTGGCACTGGATGGAATCTTTTTCATTTTTCAAATTACAATCTTTATACTGCCATCTATCTTATCAGATTTTTTTAAAATGTTAAATAACTATTTTATCAACTAATAATAAGATTATTTGTGAATTAACAAACTTTTTAATTAACAAAATAAAAGAAAGTTATGATAAGAAAATGTAAAGAAGAAACGTTATTTTTGGGAAAACACATGATGTTTTGCTACGCATTTCTATGACCTGTCTGTTTGTGAGAAAGCAAACCCAAACCTTTCTACCTTGGGACCCCACTTATTTAAATAATAAACAGTTTTTATAGAAATTTATTTAATAAGCGTGTAAAAACAAAATAAAAGAAGAAAAGGAGGTGTAACGGCTCTTTTTTATTAATTCAATAGTTTTTTCAAAACTCCCCATACCTTCTGCCCGTTGAGTTGTGTACCCTTTTTTCTCTGTCTTACTTTCTTTTCTTTTTCTTTTTTTTACTTTACTTCATAATTAAGTATTTTATTGATATATATTATTCATCTAGAATGAAGATCAATCTCATAATTGTTCATCTATACTCTACATATATATACAAGTATTTAAGGATGTTTCTTATTTTAATAAACATGTATATGTTACATATGTATATACAAATTACTTGTATGTATACATACGTATTATACTGATAAATGGTTACTAAGATATTCCTGATTCTTTTTACAGTTCTCCTTCTAGGGTTGGGTTCCGGTGAGAAATGAAATTATGGTGAGAAGGGTAAGAAGTGATCTCCACCCTTGGATGCACATTAGGATGACATGCACCGAAATGAGATACACTGAGATGCATCGGATCAATCCCCATACTACGCACGGTTCATGGGTTTGTTTGAGATTAAAAGTGATCAAGGGATAAAATCTTTTCTCACATGATCTCATACCTCTCCTTCTATATGTATTACATATGTACACATATATAATTAATTTCACAAGTTCAAGGAAAAAAAAAGGTTACTAGAAGGAAATAAATCTTACAAATTATATGGTGAGAGAGATGGGACCACCTACCCAATGTGTGAGCGCAAATAATGGCGCCATCCCGGCCCTTATATGAACATATGACGCCCGCCTTTGCTCTATAATTACTACACCTTTATCCTTTTTTTATTTTTCTCTTCTCTCCCTGCCATTCAACGTTTTAATAATATAATAAATAAACATATCTAATAATTTTATTTTTGGAAATGCGTGATCCCAAACGAGTCGTAATCGAAGATTTCACCTACAGTTATGAGGTAAATCTCACCATGACTATATATATACATATATGTATAAATGACGGGATTCAAATCTAAATTGATTTTATCGTTCCAACACAGTACCATCGTGTGGTTGAGGTATCTAATAATTTTAGATGTCCATATTATTGAAGCTGTCACTGTGTGTGTAAAAAGGATGAACCCCTTTTCCCAATTGAGACTTACGAGAAAGAAACAGACAATTGAGTCAAGAGTCTTTCTTCCACATTTGCAGACAGCCAGCCACAAGAAGACACATATCTACCATCAACATTAATCATTCAAACTTGTAAATAAAACCAAGAAACAAAAAAAAAAAAAAAAGTAAGCTAGTAAACAACTGTTAAAAGTTTTATGATTGTGGTACGCGCTTTGAAAAATGAATATGTTTATAGAATGCTAATGTGACATGATAAAAAAAAATTGGATTGGTCTTTTGCTCCAACAAATCAAGTAGAACCATGGCTTCTGGTTTAAGAGAGAGAAAAAATATTTGTTGTAGAACCATGGCTTCTGGTTTAAGAGAGAGAAAAAAACATACTTTTCCAAGAAATCGACTGAAATAGCCAATCACATTAACCAATTTTACCTTTTAGCCACTTTTTTAAAGCCCCTTTCCAAAATAGTCGTTCTTTTAACGGTTGCTTTACACATTTCGGTAAAAATTGATTTCTAGAAAGGAAAAAAAATCCTTATGCAAAAATTTGAATCCTTACAGATATAAGTAAGAACTCTTAAGCAAAAATCTGAATCTTTACACAAAAAAATCTTTGTTATGTTTTTTTTTTTAAATCTGGATGGGATCAATGGGTGATCAAAGAGACCTATGGTCTAGGTTGGTGACCTCCATTGCACTTAGGAGTGGTGCCAGCCTAAGGTCGACCCAAGTAGTCGAGCCTATGTCATTATTTACGTAAGACATTTGCGTAAAATTGTGACTAAAATAAGAATTCAATTGAAAAAGTGACTAAAAACTGAATAAAGATGGGATATTTTGGTCAATTTCATAGCTTATCCTCTAATAATGGACTAGTAGACCCCCCACCCCCACCCCCACCCCACCCCCACACACACGCATCTCTTCTTTCACTCAACAAACCTCTTTCACTAAAGTTGATCCCATCACATACCCTGTCTCCCTTTTCCCACCAATATCATATTCATCAATCCCAATTTGCATCCATAATCTTCAATCACATTACTAAACTTCTCACCTATAACTAAAAGAGACATGGTTTAGGTAGATCCCATACAATATATATATATATATATGTATATAATCAAAAAATAATGCAAGGAAAGTGGTATGGTAGGGAATAGATATCATCTCATTGATACCAAGTGTTGTACAGCACCATTACCACCTTTTATATTAACAATGCATCTTCATAAAAACACTAAGAACCAAATTCAACAACAATGGAGCACTAAAACCACCACTACTCAACATGATTTATATATCCACATACCCAAAACAACAAAGTTGACTATAAATGATTCAAGATCCATATGATAATAAAAATCAAAAGCCAATATCATATCATATCATAATTTAAAAAAAAAAAGAGAAACAAAAAGCATACACATGCTATTTTAACACATCATGACTTCAATATCATAATTTTCTTTCTTTTATAATGAAAAAAGCAACCTAATCATAATATCCACATGCACCATTGTCTACACCTCTCTTCCAAAGATACCATCACATATAAGGTCATGTACACATCAATAAAGACACTTTTCTACTTTATGTCGGTACTATATTACAGAAAATTTTACAAAAATAGCCAATCTGTCAAACGGGTTTCACTTTTTAGTCATTTTCAGACCTCATTTCACTTACCCAACCTTACGCAGAAGGCTTATGCATACGATTAAGGATTGGTTTTCGGCAACAAAAAGAAAGTGGAATCCTTACGCATACGCGTAAGCCTTCTGCGTAAGGATTGGCTACAAAGTGAAATGAGGTCTGAAAATGGCTAAAAAGTGAAACCCCTTTGACAGATTGGCTATTTTCTGTAAATTTCACCTAAATTACATATGGGTAGTTTTCAACAGGAAAGGTAAATCAGAAAGTTGTTACTTTTTCATGGATTATTGATTTACCAAGGACTTGAGCACATGTATACAGTACTCTTATTCTATTCAGCCAGTAAAACTACTTGTCATTGGAGCTTTTTTACTTTATATCTTCTGTGCTACATTTTACTAATCACAATCATTGCAAAAGAACAAAATAAACAACATAGTAAGCATCTTATAACTATCATCTTCTTCAGACAAAACAGAGAGACTATGTAGTTGTCTGCTACAGATCTAGGGAACAACAAGATATAAGTCAACAAAAATCACAATCTATTCATGTAAGATATTATATTTTAACATATAGCTAGATCCACTCCACCAATAGAGTTTAAGCAAACCATGTGTTAGGAAACTAACCTCTTTAATTAAAGCCTTTGATCTTGATCAGCCATTGCCACCACCACTTCCCACATGGTAAAAGATCTGAGCAACCCGAAACTGTTCCCACCGTCACTTCCCACATGCTGAAGGGCATTGTGGGAATATGGCTATTTATATGATAAATCTGAGCAAATGAGCAAGAAGAAAGCATATAAACCAGAATTTCGATTAACAAAAGAAGAAAACTTGTTAACATTGAAAGTGTTTATCTTGTACGATAGACATAAACAGAGATCAGATTGATGAATTACATAAAAAGTCGCGATAACCAGAATTAATACATTTCATAATCCTAATATTACAGGTCCATAGTTTAATGATAAGTGAAAAGAAAATCATCCAGTAATGAAGTAAAAAGTAAAAATAAGAGAATAAAGTTGTTTAATTATCACTCAATAAATAAAGGCGGATAGAGATTTGGTCCAACGGTTTCAAATGCAGAAGGTTTTTCTAGTGACCATACTTCTGGAATTCCCATTCGCTGTTATCTGCATAAATAAATAAAGCACAAACTAAGTGAATTTATATGCCGTAAATGTGGAGTAAAAAAGATAAGAAGTAAAGGTCGACAATTGGCATACCCAATGGACAGACTTGACGAGTTTTGAGCCATCTGCTAATACAGTGAAAGTGAAATGCATGATTGCAGACCCCTACGGACATGGAAAGAAACGATAAACAAAATCATCAATAACAATGACCACTTTTTGAAAAAAAATTACAATTGAATTTACATCCAGCAAGTCAAATAAATAATTTGCATGTTATGTGAACATTTAATAATCCAAGGATATCAAGGAACTATTCTCAAATATGATTCTAATATTCCCAATTCATCATATCCATAAAAAAATATGAGAAAATTCAGTACTGAAAACAATGATCAAATCAGATTACCCAAAATCCTAATCATGGGACATTTACACAGATGACAGGTCTACACCATCTGAAGTTACCAAGAAAGACCAAGGTACTGATATTTGTCTTTTGTTAAAATTAAACTAATCTTGGTTCATATTTAACTCAAACAACCTACCATTGAAAGTACAGATTGCATGTAAAGATATATGACTTCAGATCTTGATCTCAGAATTGCAAAAGATACATATTGGATCAGTGAAACGTTACATGGATCCCCCAGAGCTTTGCACAACAAGCCAATTCTGATATCAAGAAGAGAATGGGTATTGTGGAGGAAACAGAATAAGTACTGCAGGATCTCATGCAGCCCCAGACGCATTTACCAGATGTAGAGAATAAGTAAACTATGATTTGGGTCTGATATATAATCAAAGATTTACCCGATAACCTCATACTCAAGCTCCTTGAGCCAAGTCATAATATAGCCAAAAAACAAACTACAAAAAAACCTCTCTGACATTTTCTTTTTCACACTCACAGGTAGGTTTTTTTGTATTTACAGTTTCTGTAACACAGAGATTCCTGTTTGAAGTTGAAAAGACTGTTTTGGCAAGATACTAGTTAATATTAAACTATCACTCAAAATGTACAAACTTTTGCAGCAAATTTCTATTTTCCTTCTCTGTTCAGTTAATAGAATATCGAAATCTATAAAAAGCTTACAAGTCTATAAACAATGCTTAATTTCATTTACTCACCATTTCTTGGGACAGGCTATGCAATACGTCAAAATTTTAATAATATGATATTGGTTTTTAAAAGCAATACCAGAACACTAGTTACCTAAATATCAAACTTTTATTAAAGATGTACAATTCTTTCGCTCAAAACATGATAGGCCTGTGTATTTTATCAGTTAAACTTCAATTGATTTGGATGTCTGATTTTCTATCTTCAAGGTGAGAGGCTAAGATCAAGATCTATGACTGATGGCATGAGGTGGATGGGAATGGGAATGGGAATGGGAATGGGAGGGACGGAGGTGGAGGTGGAGGTGGAGGAGGAAGTAGAGGTCGAGAAAGAAGGGAACCCAAAAAGTCCACTTCAATGGAAATTAAATAGAAAAAAGAGTACACTTGAATTTGAAACCATAACCTCATTGAAGTCAAATAGTTAATGTGTGCTTTTTAAATGTACTTTCCATGAACATGACGCAACCAAGTTAATGAACTTATAACTGACATTTATGGAAAAAATTATAACCACTTTTAATCGTCTAAAAACGCTAATGGTTGTCAAACCCTGTTTTTGTGAATGTAAGTAGAAAGTGTAAGCTTCATCAAGCACCACCTAAGCTTGAGTAAAATGCAGATGTTGAGAGCATAATGCAGAAAGTTTTGGTAGTAGAATAAGTTTGATAGCTCACTGAAATGGTTCTGCTCAAACTGAATAGTCTTCGCTATTGAACAGTTGAACTATAAGGAGCAAGCAATCATGTCAATTGTTTACCAAGAAATAGTAAGCAATAAAAATTCCATCAATTTACTTAAGACACAACTCGATGGATAAAGAAATTCTTTGCTCTTGATAAGCTTGTAACCACAGTACTCTTAACCACGCTTGTTCCAATTATATTTACCAACTTAACCTTCACAGTTTATAACAAGAAAACTCACGCTTGCAATAATTAAATATTAAATGAAACATTTTAAACCCATTTTCATGATTGCCCACTAGATCAACCTTCAAGTAATGAAAATATATCAATAGCAGATACTCCATTAACCACGAAAACCACAAGCTAGGCATTCCAAAACGACAACAAAATTTTAGAGACAAGCAAAAATAAGTCGTAAAGCATATTATGCATGTACATACTCTGTAGTTTGTACAACAAGCAAAATTTGACAATAGAAATATTCATATCTTCTTACTAGGTACAAGAAAGAAAAAAGTGAAATGCTATTCTAGATCATAAAGCTTATGAATAAGAATATTAGTTTGGAGCTACAAGAGAGTATACATACCCCAAGCAACTGTGCATTCCTCACTGGTAGCACTGGCTTGGTTTGCCTGACATTCGATGCCTGCCAATCAACAAAACAGTGAGAACTCTCTTGTAAAGTACAGCTGAAACAATTACACTTCATAAAAGACTAAAATCTCCTACACTTGTGGGTCCAAATTCTTTGAATTCAACACTTTGTCGTTCTCCAATATTTGATAAGATTCTTAGCTATTTTCAAAAAACAAAACTTCATCCTTTGGGAAAGAACACAACAAACAAAAATACATAAACAAGGACCCAAATTTAGAACTTTTGAATTGAAAGGATTTATTCATATTTCATGCTCAGTGCTATAGGGATCGAGTTTAATGCAGTTACGGAGTTTTTGTTTTTCAAGACCAAAAACATAACTTAGTGGGAAAGTCACATGCTCGAATCTCACTGCTTTCGCCTATAAAAGAGAACTAGAAAGCCCTAAGTTATAATCTACTTCACTAATTAGCTATGTGGGTTACAAACTGAATGGATCCTGGCCTCTTATTCAGTAAGAGGCATGGGCTATTGGGCTGTTTGTTGATTTTTTTTCCCTCTTATTTGCGCAGACCATGCTCTTATTCAACGTCATTCTCCCCATTCAGAGCCCGATTTTTCCATCATTGCCCTTGTTTCTCATCGTTAACAACCCCAATCAATTTTCCAGACCAGTCAACTATCCTTTTAAACCTGTCATGTCTGTCAGTTTTCTTTTTTCATTTGATTTACAACATTGTAAATTGCTGGCCAAACCCAGCGTTTTTGTTTAACTACCGGACTTGTTAATTGAAATTCAACTTATTTTTGGTTGTTCAATTCAGAATGCTGAGCTCGTCAACGAGCTCAATCCAGAATGCTGGCCAAATCAATTGAAGTCAATTTCGTATTTCAACAAAATGCTGAGCTTGTCAACGAGCTCTGTCATACCAGAAGCAATACTAGATTGGTTTAAAAAGAAAATGGGTTATAGACCTCTAGCTGCGTACATTTGTTTCCAGTAAGGCATCAATGCCATCATCTCATGCAACTAGTAGGGTTTGTCATGGACACACTATTCCTTTTTTTAGTTTTCAATTAAAGAGGGTTAAACCGAAAAAATGGTTCGTAATATCCGGAGTAACATCCTTGTCCATGGCAGAGAAGACAACGAAAGGAATTGGAGGCTCGAATGTTGGTCTATCAATGGGCCAAATCTCATCCTTTGGTGCAGTAAGAAAATATTGTTTTTGTATCTTGGTGATGTTCCACTGCCAATTACTGATAGCAGTTGGATGGAGAAATTGACACTTTTTATTATATTTTAGTGTTTATAAATGTTACCAAGAGCATAGTTAAAAGGTTGAACCTGGCAGGTTAATCATAATTGCATGAATCTAAATGTAGAGTACTACATATCTGTAATTAAGATATTTGCTCAGTATCATAAGCCTTTTTTGACCTACTTATAAATTGATGTTGTGATAATTATTCAATTTATATTACTTTGTTTCATTATAACTAAAACTTTTTGTGGCTTCAACACTATCAAACATTATTTTTCATTCAACACCTGTTCCTGACATTCATAAGCTAACATGGAATTAACTAAACAAGTGAAATTAGTAGGGAAAAACAGAACTCACAGAGATCCATGATATGATTCCTACAAATTGCGCAATTATCCACGACAATATCTGCATCAAGCAACAAGTTAAGAAAGTTAAAAACCACGAAAAGAAGAAGAAGAAAAACTGCAAAAAAGGGGGTTAAGTTTATGTACCCCAAGCCCAAAGAGAAACAGCGTTCCACTTTTTGATCTCAAATCGCTTAGCTTTCTTAGTTGAAGAAGAAGTAGATGCGGTGGAAGAAGACGGTCCGGCTCCGGCAGAACCTTCTCCGGCTGGAACCATGGTGACATCGGTGTCGAGAGAAGCCATGGTGGTTGCAACCGATCAGTTGCGCCAAAGCAATTTTCACGAATCTTTGTGTTTAGGGCATGTCGACATGGTGTTGCAATTCCGACTATTTCAACTAAAATATTCTCATCTTTGCAAATTAGTAACTCAGAATCTTATTTTTAATAGCAAATAATAATATAAAAATACGATATATTTTGATCTGATTTATAATATGAGTATCGGATTTTATAAACTTTTATTGTTATATTGTTATATTTGATCTCAAAGACTTTAAATAGCGATTTTTTGTTTTGAATAACTGGAAAATTTCAGCTATATCTTTTAAAAGTTTCGGTATTATGTATATATCTTTGTAAGATTTGAAACTATTATATATATACTTTTTTAAATCTCTAAAACTCATATATATATATATATATATATCATTATCCCTAATTTAATTATTATTAAAAGATTTAAAAAATATAAATTATTATCTTTAAATTGAATTTATTTTCTAAATTACTTAACTATTTTTTAATTTAAAGATATTGATTTGTATTTTTTAAATGTTTTAATAATAATTAGATTACGAAAAATGACATATATATGAGTTTTACATGTTTAGAAAGATACGTAGTTTCAAATTTTACAAAAATATATATGTAATATAGGAAGTTTTAAAGGATATAGATGAAATTTTTCCTTAAATAAATTAGGATCTAACTGTTTTAAACGTCATGTTTAAGATACTCAATAAAAGATTAAAAAAGTATGTTATATAAAATATGAATTAAATCAATGTAAATTGTATTTTCATTTAATTTATTCAATAATATAATTGAATTGATTTTTTTATCTATTTTATTTTCACTCACTATTAAATCTCTTTTATTAAGCCAATAATATGGATCGGACGGTGTGGGTATTAGGACCGGCACCGGTGTAACAACAGGTAACAGTTGCGGGAAGGTATGGTCGAATCGGCAGAGAGGTGGTGAGACAACTGAAGCGGTAGTCGAACAGTATGACTAGAGGACGAAGTTAAGGGATGAATTCGTTTAATCCTCATAAACGAATCAACTCGATTTTCATATGTTTCCTTTGATGTGATGTACTGAGTTTTGTTTTGAATATTTTGCATCCCATGGTTTTCCATTGTTGTGGAGGTGTAGCAGGTTTAGATTACGATGATAATAAAAAGTTGAGATGTTGTTCAAAAAACAAACTCTTTTTAATAAATAATTGCTCTTTTGAATTTTGATCATTGTGTTTAACAATTTGATACAAGGTATTCTTAACGGAGTTGGCAAACCACAATTTAAATTCGGAATTATTTCAAAAAGAGGATTTAAACTGTTATAACATGTAAACCACAACGACCACAAATGTAATTCACGTTTTTATATTAAGAAAGGCATTTGAATTGAAAAAGGAAATACATTTGAATCGCGCTTGATACGAAGATTGATAGTATATCTTGGTGCATTTCATCCAAATGTGTATCCAATGATAAAAATTGCTTCTTATGTTTCTCACTTTAACTTTCTTTCTCATCGGAACTCAATTCTCTTACAATAATTGGAAAATAATTTAAGACAATACCTATTAGAAAAATATTATGTTTCCCGAAATTTGAACATTATTAGATATAATAAAATCCCATTTCGGTGTTTCTAGGGTTGGGTCCTGCTGAGAATTAGAGTTAAGGTGAGAAACGTAAGAAGAGATCTCCTCAATTGGATGCACATTAGGACGAGATGCACCAGATCAACTCCCTTCTAAAACGTAATTCATGGATGGATATGAGACTAATTTTAAGGGTTCAGATATTTTTTTACGCTTCTCACATTAACTCTTCTTCTCACGATCCTAAGTCGGTGTTTGTAAGTACTTTTATGTAGGGATTAAGGGCAGAATAGTCACGGTACTTTTTAATATTTTGTATAATTGATATTTAATTTTTTATATTATATACCAATCAATTTCATAAGAAGGGAACTTTACCCTAATAACCTTTAATCTTAAACACACTCATGAATTGTGCTTTATAGGAGGATTGATTATGTGCATTGATATACATCTTATCTCGATGCATCTCATCCTCATATAGTCATATGCATTCAAGGGTCGAGATCATTTTATACGCTTTTTATCTTAACTTTCATTTTTAACGGAACTCAACTTTTAGTTATGTTTGGTATCAATTTAATTTGTACCATTTTTTTGGTTGGTTGGTACATTGATACTCTTTTATATACCAATTTATATACCAAAACTTATCTTGGGTTTAAGTTCCAAACAATCTTTGTTTTGGGCTTGAATAATAAATAGATATTGGTCTCATATTCGTCACTAATGGGTTTGTATGGCTTTTTAACAATCTAACGAGTTATCCAAATATTTGAAATTTGAAAATTGAAAATTGAAAATTGAAAGTACTATTTTCAATAAATAAATAAATACGAACAAAAAAAATACAAAAATCAGTAATATTATGTTCAACTACAACGATAGAATCCCAGAAATAATAAGTATTTGTCTCTGGACTTCAAAACCCCTGAGAGGAAGAGGGATTACTCATTCTTGAAACCAATGTTCTCAAGGCTAAAGAGTCAACGAAAAGGGATCCATTTCCGGTTCTTCTATAGCTGGATTCTCTAGAACCATTAGATTCTCACCAATGTTTGTGTTACTCAAGCCGACATTCTCGTTTTCGCTTTGTCCACTACCGCTCGTGCGGGTGCTTCACTCTAAGGTGTAACGCTCCCCTACCGATTTATTTTTACATCCCACAACTTTGACAGATCGCTTAGCCCCGTTCAGCTTCGACGCAAGAGCAAGATACATAAAACCCGGGTTCTTCGAGTTTGGACTCGGGCCTTCCATACCCGCTTTCAGTAAGCAGAAAAAGAGCACAACCTTTTTCGAGAGGGTGGTTTTTTACGTCGAGCCTTTTCAGGTTTATCCATGCTGCTTCAAAAAAAACATGTGCCAATCAAGCTTTTAAACCTGGCTTTCAGTCTTGCTAATCCCGAGATTTTTTGAATCGGGTTTTCTTATGCATCAATATATTCAAGTAATTACGACTTTTTTTCATACGATTTATATGTCATAACTTGATTCAGAGTATTAACATATTGCTATAAATTATAAAAAACAAATGTATAATTTTGATTTTTGAAAACATATATAAACCAAATATTCGAAAAAGTCATGTCAACCAAATGGAATAATCGACATATCCATCTAAAAGTCTAACCTAATATTTATTATTATTATTTTTCAGAAAACAAGGAATCATATCGTTTTATTTTCTTTTATGGACCCCCCAACCTTTCTTTTTGATTTTGTCCAACTACATAAAATCCGTATAAATAATCAAACATCATTGATGATATATGTCTACATATGAATGGGGACAAACCAAAAATAAGGCTCCTTTTTCTACCAAATAAATATCTATTTATTTATTCAATAACTCATCTGGATAATAAATTTATTTATAAAAGAAAATATCAGACATCACAAATATCAGACATCACTAATAATTAGACAGATTAAATCGGAAAGGAGTTCCTCAAGTGACCAAGGAACAAGTGATCGTCGTAAATGGTTACTAACAATTATTTTAATACAAACGTTTTATGAACGAACGATTAAACTACAAACACACGACAATGACACTTCAATAGAAAAATATAATTCACAATTTATTGATATTTTAATCAATGGTATCTAATGAAACACAATATCTTGAACCCGTTTCATATTAAAGTTCAATTGCTTTCGCGAGTTTTTTAAAAAACAAAACTGGAATTTTACATTCCATATACAATTCTTAGAAAGATATCATAAACCAAAACACAAAAAATGAAATAAAGAAAGAACAAACTTTTCCCTTCAAATTAAGGGTGCTCATTTTTCATAGTTCGCTCGTTTATAAGAAAAAAAAAATCTAATTTGCACAATTACATATCTTCTATTTGTTCATTAACATTTCTATACCGATTCTTTAACAATACTTTTTCATGAATCATGATTTATACTAAAAAGATCTCAACCACTTAAACAAGTCTAGAGAGATAGTCATATGTTGATCTATCCTCTTTTAAATCTCTGTTGCCTCGGAGAATTCGGTCCAACCCCAAGATTCCGATGTAAAATTGGGTCCGAATGGACTACGTGTGGAGACGACAAGGGCGATTTTGTCTTGTGTCTTTGGCCATGTTCGTGATGGCGGTTATTATGTCCATTAGAGCTTTTACTTTCCGTTTGCTCTTCTTTTGGAGCCGTGTACACAAAGGGTCCAATCGGGATGTCCTGGTAGTCTTTTAGTGGCTCGAGAGTTTTAACAACCTCACTCATCTTTGGCCTTGCTTTAGGCCTATGGCTAAGACATTGATAAGCCAATTCAGCTGCCTTTTGTGCCCCGAATTCCGAATATTGTCCTTCGAGTCTTGGGTCCATTATTCGGTTGAGTTTTCGAGGACACTTGAGTTGAGACCTAGCCCAGTCGGCTAGATTCTGCTCACGATTTGGACGACTCTTGTCCATTGATTTCCTTCCCGTTAGAAGTTCCAACAATACTACTCCAAAGCTATAAACATCACTTGCTGCTGTTAAGTGACCTGAAAGATAAAAATGACAAATTCCAAATTTAGTAAAACACTATAAACTAAAATCTGAAAAACAAGAATCATATTACACTACTAGAAAATTGAGTATTTTCAACGGAAATTAATTTTCAACGGAAAATGTCGTTGAAAATTTTCTACGAATTTTAGAGACTTATTGACAGAACATAAATTTTCTACGAATTTTCACCGAATTTCCGTTGAAAATCTAACACAAACATATATGCATTTTCAACCAAAAAATTTTCAACGGAATGTCTCGTCAAAAAGTTTTTGGTTGAAAATGTATTTTGTGAAAGATTTTCAACGGAAATTCGTTGAAAATTCGTAGAAAATTTATTTTTTGTCAATAATCCCTTTAAAATTCATAGAAAATTTTCAACGACATTTTCCGTTGAAAATTTCCGTTGAAAATACTCAATTTTCTAGTAGTGTTATACATGCAATTAACTTGTATTATATGCATGAATACATGTACATTACCTGTCATGAGGTATTCGGGAGCGGCGTAGCCATGTGTGCCCATAACTCGGGTGGAAACGTGTGTGTCATCTCCCTCGGGGCCATCCTTGGCTAGTCCAAAGTCCGATAATTTAGCTGTGTAATCCTATATATTATAAACAAAATAAAACTGTTGAGTTTAGTATATGACATTTACACAATCATAAAAGTACTATTATTAAGTTGGTGATCGAAAACACTTACGGAGTCGAGTAAAATATTTGATGCTTTGAAATCGCGATATATAACAGGCTTTTCTGCTTCGTGAAGAAAGGCAAGACCCTTCGCTGCACCTAGAGCAATTTGCATTCTTATCGACCATGGAAGTGACACCGAAAACCCTGAAAATTGGTACCGGATTATAAATAATCATTAGATATGTTCAAATAAAAGATAAGATCGTATAAATTAAATAAATAAAAGTATTATGTCAATTTTGAAAACGAATGGTTACCACATTATTTCCTGAAGGTTGCTTTGCAAAAAAACAAAGTTTTGACTTTTGAGATAAAAGTCGTGGAACTGGTAAACACTTGTAAAACTTTCAAAAAAGTCAATAAAAGTTTGGAGGAAATAATGAACAAGTCCTTGCCCTAATACTTTGTCAACCATTCACGGAAAAACTTGCATTTTTTGTATTATAAAATATATTATTTGCACCACTTCTTCTTCATCCCCGCCACCATATACATATATATATAATATTAATTATCATCCAGATGCTGTATATAATATCATCACCCAGATAGCTATTATTTGTTATTCAATAAAATTATCAATAAGATATATATAAAACAGAATATAATGATGAAATGTGCTGATCACAATTTATATAATTAACAAGTGGATTATAAGTATTTTTTTCTTAATGATACCCTAATTTCAAGGATAATAAAGACTAATTAGTTCTCAAAAAATAAATTTACGTTGAGAAACAAAGATCTACAGATAAAACGAAGTTAAAAATATTAAACCTTTGTGATAATTAATTAATTAAGATATATAGATAATTAGATGAACTAATTAACGTACTTCGAAAAAGTTGATTCTCTAAGCTTCCTCGTGGCATATACTCGTACACAAGCAGTCTGTGTTGATCTTCGCAGCAGTATCCAATCAACTTCACCAAATGTGGGTGTCTCAGTTCTCCAAGAAATAGCACCTCAGTCTGTTAAAAAAAAGTTGAAAATTTCACAAATTACTTGATGGGTTTGTATCCTTTTATAAGAAAGATTATCTTTTTTGCTAAAAGATGACACTTTTGGTAAAAAAAGATGATATTTTTTGTTAAAATATCACAAATGAGTTTATGGGTTTGTATCCTTTTCTAAAAAAGATGATTTTTTTTGCTAAAAGATGATATTTTTTTGGTAAAGACATGATCTTTATATACATATATAGAGATATAGAGACAGAAAAAGACTTACCAGCCATTCTCTATGTCCTTGTAAGCCTTCCAAGTCAAGGAGCTTAACAGCCACAGGTTGAGGTTTCAAACCATGCCTAAGTTTATCATCGATGAAACCCTTATGAACGGGTCCGAACCCACCTTCACCCAAGAAATTTGAGGAAGAAAAGGATTGGGTGATGAGCTTAAGTTCAGCCAGGGTGAAAACATGGAGGTTAGAACCAGCAGGCGAGTTCGATATGTCATCCGAAATGGTCGAGCTATCATTACCCACAATTGACATCCTAGGCGAGTTATGAGATGCAACCGCGGATTTCTTTTTGGGTTTATTCGTCAATGGACGAACGGGTTCATGTTCAATCTTGAAACAATTTGACAAGAAAGATATTGCTGTTTTCTTGATGGTCATGGCTTGTTGTTGTGAAAGTTTAGAATGAGATATGGGGAGAGAAAAGGTGAGGATGAAATGAAAAAGAAATGGGGGAGGATAGGTGGTTTTATATCAAGTGCCAAGAGAGAGAAAGAGAAAATTTCAAATAGGCAACCACTTGGTAGTTTATATGGGTTTAGAAATTTATAATTTAATTTGGTGCATACCAAACCAATATTGAGATAGAGTGTTGCATCACCTTTTAGGGAGTAAATTAAGTAATAAATACTCAAATAAATAAATCAAATGAACACAACATATCTATTGAAGTTTCTAAATTATGTGAGATATGATGTACATAGCATTAAGATTAAGGTTTGAGTCTTATACATGATCATGGAGGACGCAACATTTTTCAATACGGTTCATAAGGCAACAAGTGTTTATGTCATATATATATATAGGGGATGATTCAAACGAGAACAACTTTATTTTATGAAAAAAAGTGGGAAAACATCTTTTTAATATAGTCAATCACATGTGTATCATATGTGATGGATTATAGTTTTTCATGTTATATTGCATCAAAGATACATACGACCTTTGGTGTGCTCTAGGTTGTGGGACAAGTCGGTCGCATACTACCAGTTTCCATCACGTGTATTATCATATGTGATATAGATGTTTCTGATGTGATACTAAACTAGAAACACATACGACCTTTGGCACGACTTAGATTGCAGGCCAATTTTGTCCTGCACGCCACCAGTTCACGTCACGTGTATTAGCACATGTGATAATAATGTTTTCCCGTCTTCATAAATGAAGATGATTTCATTTGGACCTCCACACACACACACACACACACACATATATATATATATATATATATAATTTATTATATGAGATGATTAATTAAAAGAAAGTTATATCATATTAAAAGGAAAAAAATCGTATATGCTAGTATCATAAAAAGAGTTTGTGATCAAATATTCAAAATAGAATTTGAAAGTGTTTTATAACTTCATTTTAACCGTGAGTCCGTGCCATTTTTGAATCCATGAAGCTGTGATGATGTGATTAGGTAAATTTATAGAAGTGTAAAGCCAAAAGTTAAAAATGTAAAAATACAAACCAGAAAAATTAAAAGTAAAAAAATATGGCCTTGTGAAAAACGCACGTCATATCGTGAGTCAAACCTCAAACAAACGCTATAGGTCTTACATTGCGACACTTCTTATAGAATCTTGAATATATCTCACTTGAAAATTAATAAGATATATCCAAAGCGATATCTCTTTTCAAATAGACATATAGCTATTATCAGACCAACGTATAAGCACTAAAAAAAGCCAAACACCTAGTCTAATAAAGCGCTAAAGTAACCTATTAGTAGTAATTTAATTAATTTATTTTGAATTATATTAGTAATTATAATGGGGTTAATTTAATTAATTAAATCGATAGAATGTGATCTTAAAATTAGGATTAGAGGAGTTGGGAAACCCGGCCACATTTTGACTTTTTCTGTGGGCCGACCCGAAACTCGGTAATTTGACTGACTTGGTCCTTTTCTTTTCTAAATTTAAATTCAACCCACAAAATATTTATTATTTTTCTTTAATTTTCTAACATATATAATTTACTTTCTTTTTTGTTTCTTGCTACTTATAAGTTTATTTCTTAAATTGGTAATTAACATTTCATATCTTTTCCTTATTCTGTTTCCATTAAGTGTCATTTTAAACTCTTCATAAATATTTTAATTATTTTTTTGAATAATAAATATTTTAATTTTATTTAATCATAGATGAATAATCATTGCTTGAAATTTAATAATTTTATTGTATTCTACATTCGCTTTCTTAAAAACATTTTGATAACAATAATAAACAAATAATCCACCATAAACCATTATTATTTAAGCCACTCATTGGGATTTTTAATTGATCCATTAATATATTTTAAGACGACATTAATATATTAAGGTAGTTTGGTGTCATGTTATTATTATTATGTGATACGATGTTAGTGGTTATTACCCCAAATCTCCAATTTCATATTTTAATTGCAAATAACATAATACCAGTACATTGTATTATGGATTTTGGAATAAATTATGTTTTCTATTTTCCAATTAAATAATATAAGAATTTTAATGTTTATGTGAGATTTAAGTCCATGCTTTTAAAAACCTCTATAAGATACTCCATATCAAATAATAATATTGTGATTTTATTTATTTAATTAAGTTTAATAATTTGAAACTTAATAAATACAGTTAATATATCCCTTCCTCTATCATGTAAGTTGACCAAAACAAAGATATATATATATATATATATATATATATATATATATATGGAAGGGTTCAAACGAGAACACCTTCATTTTGCGAGAACGCGAGAACACCCTTTTACTATAGAAAATCACATGTGATACTATTATTCCATCACATATAATACACATGCGATACTAAATCAGAGATGCGGATGACTTTTGGCGTGATCTAGGTTACCGACCAAGTCGTTGTTACACCACTAAGCTCCATCACATATATTATCACATGTGATAAGAGTGTCTTTGATGTGATACTATAATAAATCAAAACCATCATATGTGATATTAAATCATAGACGCAAACGATCTTTGGTGCGACCTAAATAGCAAGGCACGTCATCCGCACACCATCAAGTCCCCTTTCGTGTATTATCATATGTGATAAGGGTGTTTTCGCGTTCTCGTAAAACGGAAGTGTTCTCGTTTGAACCTCCACCTATATATATATAAACCAATAAATTGATCAAGTTTTAAAGTTATGAATTTATGTGATATCATGTAGATTCTTAGAGTTGCATGAAAATTCGATAAATCGAATATCTAATACAACTCGCATATTATTTTTATAGAGCTACTGTATTTGATGTTTTTCAAATAAGTTTATGTCGAAAACCAAATCCCAGTCGGGATCTAAATTTGCTATCATGGTTGGACCGGAAAATATTGGGTCCAAATCAACCCAACCCTATTAGACCAGCCAAAATTCATATATCATGGTTATATAGGAGCTCCTTGAGACAATGAATGAAGATAGTGAATTATTTTGTAGGAAGTTACTTGGGGTTTTTTATAATACCATATGATCCGATTAAATAGTGGATTGAATCATTATTTTGTTCGATGTTCTTTTTAGCTTGGATTTGCTAAACTAGTTGTTGTAATCGTATATTCAGTATATTTATTTTTAAATTGCCATTGTTAGTTTATAGGGTGTTTAATTCTCTGAAAATCAACTCAACAAACTCGATCCATATATGTATATCTTTATAAAAAATCTAGACCGTTATCCTTATTAACACTCGAATATTAATATTTAAGTGTAAAACCCATAGCATTATGCATGTGTGTACCCGTGATATAGAAGGTTGAAATAGAAACAAGTTGGACGTTAAATGGCATGAGACAAATTCCCAAGTTCACATGCATTATTATTGTCTCTATTCCTTCATCTTTTAATTAGTCAACGATATAAAAACAAACATATATATATATAAGTGTTTTGTTTTATTTATATTATGTAGCTTTTAAATTGATTAAATTTTTTAACATATTCTTTTCAATCATATCATAATTAGCTAGTAACTTTTTAAAACTTAATCTATCAACTAGTATTTATCGAACACAACCTAACTACATGCATTAAATTTAAATTATAATTACAATAAAAATGTGACAATAACTTATCGTTTATTAAATATTTATCCGGTAAGAATGATGACAATGACCGAGAGTTTTATCAGCTAAGTGAGCATGACGATTCTTATCCCGTTAGCGTTTGTCGAGTTACCGGATTATTGTTGCATACGATCTTGTTTTGACGGACTAAAATTTTATCTAATAAAATAGATTATAGTTTTGAATCTTATTTATAAACACTTGCCAGGTAAACGTTTAAGATAAATAGACCCCTAAAATAAAATAAAAATACATAAACAATTTGTATGTTCTAGAAGCATTTACAAAAGCTTCCACCATAAGAACAAAAAGGGTCCACAAAACGTGGAGATTACGTGTAATTGTGTATTAATATTAACTCGGCCGTTTTCCTGTTTCCTATTTTCGCTTTTCAATTCAAATCGGCAATTAACGCTTCTCCATGAAAATAATAGTGTGTTATATTTCTTTATTTTTTAACACTAATTTTATCACCATTTTGTTTTAACATATTCATATATGTAGAGATGTTCTTGAGAAACCTATCTAACATATTCCTTGTTTACCTGCTGACATAGGATTTACTTTAATATATTGCAAACATTTGACAGTCACACTACAAAATAAAGAGACTTCACTGACAGAAAAATTTGTCGGAAAACCTCGTCACCAGCAGATCTAACAGCAGGTGAAATGTGGTCAGTGATCATGATAAACCGACGAATTTTCAATTTTTTTCCATTAGAAACTACCGACGGAAAAATTAATCTATTGGTGAAACCTCCTTGTTCTGCGGTGTCGTTAGTCTCGATGAGGTTTGTCATACCATCGCAATTGTACAAAAATCGACAATGACACCATTTGGTAAAGCACAAAGCACAAAGTCGAAAAGTGAAATAAACTTTTAAATTAACATAAAAAAATTATGAAAGCTATTAATAACTTATTAGTTGATGTTTTTAAGAATGCCGCGAAATCTAATTTTATGTTTAATTACATATCTCGTTTTAAATATAATTGTGAAATAAATTGTCACCAACAATACTCATGTTGTTAAGTATTAGAAGATTCTTTTAAGGGAAGAAAATGTTATAACAAAAGTATTGTCAAAGTTTATATATATATAGTCCATTGTAATTCAAAAATAAAATATTTATTTCGGGTATTCATCATAAAATGATTTGATTGGATCATTAAGAGCAAACACAAGCACGAACAATTCACGTCATGTTATGAAAAGGGTTTTATATGGTTTAGAGTTGACTTGCAATTTTCCAATTTATTTTTATCAAATAAATAAATAAGATGAGCCTATAGTATTTCTTGTATTTATATATATATATATATTATGTACATACACATATATGAAGAGAGGCATATTAAATAAGTTTCATAAAAAGATTAAAAACCGTGAGAATACCGGTCATTTGTTGTTGTTTTATGTTATAAAACAATACATGCATGTGAATGTACAATATTATTTTATAATGTAAAACAAAAAAGATAAATAAAATACATGATAAAAATTAATCACATTGTAAAACAACATTGTATTTTCACATACATTATTTTATAATATGAGACAACATATGAAAGTTAGTTTCTATTGTTCTCCATCTTTTTATAGTATTCTTTTTGTTAATCATATGTATATATAATTATATATAGGCGAATGATCGTATGGAAAAAAAAAAGTTAACGTGAGAAGCGTAAGAAATAATTTGAACTATTGATCACTTTTAATCTCTCATTCACTCATAAATTACACTCCTTACAACAATTGATTTGTGCATCTCAAATTAATGTCAATCTTCGATTAAGATTGATCCAAATGTTCAAATCCCCTATGATGAGAAGCGTAGGAGGTATCTGGACCCTTGGATCATTTTTAATTGAAAATCAACAATAATGAGATATATACACCGGATCAGTTCACGTAAGGAACTTAGTTCATGGGTAGGTTTGAGATTAAAGTGATCGAAAGTCAAGATCAATTCTTACGCTTCTCACATTAACTTCATTTCTTACATCATTTCATGCATATACATATATTGATAATTTTAAGTTAATGGTAAAATAATAGGCATGTATTGGTACAATATATGGCTATATGCAAAGTATGAATACAATATTTTCATTTTTTATTGGAAATAAATAAATATGTATGTATTAGAATACAATGAACGAAAGAATAATTTGCCTCAAATAAAAGAGTTGGTAAAGTGGGTCCACTCTTATCCTTGAAAATGTATACAGTCAAACAAATTATTTTTCTTTTTACAAAACACATAAAATCATTAATATTCGTAGCATCTCGATTTTATAACAATCCAATGATAATTATAATAATATCGGTTCAAGATCGACAACATTTACCACATAGGAAAGTAGAGGAAAGTTCAAATGTGAACTCATTTTTGGTTGTGAACGTGAGGACGAATCTCAACCATTTATCCGGTCAATAAAGACGGCTTTGACCTGGTTCCCCTCCTTTAATAATCTCCACCCTCTCATGAATCGCGTCAATCCTCCGTGATCGCATCCACCATAACCGAAGATGTGTGGCTGAGATTCGTCCTCACGTTCACAACCAAAATTGAGTTCACATTTGAACCTAACCCTAGGAAAGTAATATATAGAAATAATTGACAGTCTAATGTTTTGTTGCATGTTTTTTTAAGCTAAACTAGTGGTACAAGTTTAAGGTGATAACCGACAAAGTTGATATCTATCGTAGTGTTAAACTGGAATAAAAATATTTTGTTGTCAAGTTCTCAATTTCCTTTATATCTGTCAATCACATAAAGTCACATCATCCACATTCCACAATAATACTTGGATCACGGTCGAATAGTAGAGATATTTTATCTTCAACACGATAGTTAGCCATCACAATCAAATTCTGGAAGTAGAAGCAAGTTCTCACCTTCAACTATCAAACCCTAACCAATGTGTATGATTCGGGCGACAGTCATCTGCTTTGATTGCTAACCTCAACTCAACCAAAACATCGTCATCCCTGGCTGATTTCAATGAGCCAAGTTCCCATCTACTTTGAGTCGAGTTTATGCCTCCATTACTGAATCTTCAAAGTGTGATTTTCACATAATATGCTTGATTCAAGCTTATTTTGTATTTGTGACTGAAAGATGATATTCTTGCAATGTGATCAAACTCAAGTTGTACCAATTGAGACCTACAAACATATTGTTGACCCAAATTCCTAGTGATCTTTGAAGCTTCAAGATCGATGGGTAATTGTAGCTACTTAGGGCCCGTTTGGTTGGAGGATTTGGAGGGATTGGGATTTCAATCCAATCTATTGTATTGGGAATAGTTCTCATATTACTAACATGACGACTTATTTGACTGCAGTGTTTGGCATAAATATTAAGATATAGTACAGTATAATTTCAAGAAAATCACCAGAGTTCGCACTGGGAATGACTTATTTGAAATCTCAATCCCTCCAAATCCCTTCAAATCCCTCCAACCAAACGGACCCTTAGTTTCCAATTATATATATGTTCAAGTGGGTTATCGTTTTGATTTTAACTAGAAATGGACTTTAAATTAAAATGTAAGTGCTTGGGGAACTTGTTTATGGTTTAGAATGAAGTGAACATGGGTGAAATCCCAAAGGTCGGTGCTCACCACCATCACAAGACGGCCACAAGCTCCTTAGTCCATGGTGGCCTCCAATTAATTCAACGGATTCATATACATATTTAAACACTAGTATGAAAGTATATCATAGGTCTAAAAATTGTGACTACTAAACCTATCACGGTTAATTTTTTATAGTCATAATTTATCACGAATAGTCAAGTTTCAATAGTCTGAGATAGAGATGACCAAAACCCGGTCCCAGGTCGAGCCGGGCCGGACCCAAATCGATCCTGGGCCCAAATAGTGTCAAGTCGGACCGGTCCCGACTAAAATACCTCGGCCCGGTTAAGCTTAATGAGGCCCAATTATGAGAACCGATCCCGGTCCCGGGCTGGACCCAAATCGGTCCTATACTTTTATAAAAAACTTTTTTTATAAACTTTTAAGGTTACTTTAACATACACTTAACAATACACCTTAAAATTACGTTTTATTGTAGTTTTATAGTTGATTTTCAATCAGATATACTAAAATACGTTTTATTATAGTTTTATAATTGATTTTCAATTAAATACACTTAAAAATATATTTTATTATAAATTTATAATTGGTTTTTAAACAAATACACTTAGAAAGTTAGAAATACATTTAAAAATACATATAATTTTTTTTGTAAAAATCAGGCCGGGCCTTAACCGGTCCCGGGCCGGGCCGCCGAATTCCTCCAAAAGTGTAACCAGTCCCAGATTTCGGGCTTATAACCGGTCCCGGGCCTCAATCGGATTCGGTCCCAGGCTGGGCCGGGCCCAAACGGCCATCTCTAGTCTGTGACATTGTTCAGAAAAATTATTATTTTTATTTATCTTATCAGTTATAAAATAACATTATTGACTATAAAAATAAATTGTTTTTAAATGGATTAAAAAGACTATTAATACCGTCTTACCATACATAAAATTAAAATTATATATATGAGATTGTTCAAATGAAAACACGTGTGATTCACCCAACTACAGAAACATTGTAAGTTCATCATTCTCTTTTAATTCATAGTTTTAGAAGAACTGAATGGACAATCAAATATTAAATAAATATTTGCCCCCTTTTTTAAGAATATCAAAGGCATGCAGGGTAAAATGGGGAAAAAGCTTCAAACCACATAATGAGCAGATAGAGATGATGATTCATGCACACACACATTTATATGTATGATACACATATGATAACTGGGTTGCGAGCCAAGTCGTCTGTACACTACTAGGCCCTCTTATATATATATATATATATAGAGTTAGATTCAAATGTGAACTCAATTTTGGCTGTGAACGTGAGAACGAATATCAGCCACACATCTTCGGTTATGGTGGACGCGATCACAGAGGATTGACGTGATTCATGGGAGGGTGGAGATTATTAAAGAAGGGGAACCAGGTCAAAGCCGCCTTTATTGACCGGATAAGTGGCTGAGATTCATTCTCATGTTCACAACCAAAAATGAGTTCACATTTGAACTTTCCTCTCTATATATATATATCACATGTGATACTAAATGAGAGACACAGACAAGCTTTGGCGCAACCTAAATAGAGGGTCAAGCCGTCTGCACATCACCACGTCCCTCATGTATATTATCAGATGTGATAAGGGTGTTTTTTTTTCTTTGTAAAACGGATGTGCAATGTGCTTTTATTTGAACCCCCTATATTTTTGTGTGTATATATGTGTGTGTATATATATATATATTATCTAGTGACATCAACATTTTGATACCAAATGTGTTTATAAGACATTGAATTAAATAAAATAACATGTGATTATAAATGTAGAAACAACATCCACATGGTTTGGGGTTTTCCAATTAAGAGGCTAATCATGGTTTTTGCTAATGCTAGTCATAATCAACTATTTACCAACTTGGCTACTTGCTGGGAAACACTCTCAATTCCACAACATTACTTTTTAATTTAATTAGTTTTATATTTATAAAAAAGTTCACATAATCTCTCTTCTTTTTAAAAGCATATAAAATTAATATATATATATATATAAACAAACTAAACAATCCAAAACAATAATATTATTTTATAGTCATATATCTATGCAAAAAAGTTGATTATCAGCAATTTCAACCGATCCTATACAATGATCGATCCATTCCCTAAACACCACATATAAGAAGACATTTCATGAACTGACTCAGCGGTCAAGACAAGCGGAGGGATTCAAGGCACCATCCCGTGAGATTTGAACATGAATCTATTAAGGTCGTCTATTAATTTCCAAAATTTTGGGGTCTAATTTTACTTGCTCTGGGACCCGGATTTATATATCACAACTTGTGAATCCACCTCAATGAAGACCAGTATAATTTCTTTCAAAATAAAAAAACAACTATTTAATTTTAGAATTTGTCGGTCTAAAGCAAAAACGACTTTTTGATACTTTTCTCACATTATCATTTTAAACATATTTATTGTTTTAATTTATAAGATTTTTAATGTGATATGAAATTTATATTTTACTTTGTTTATTACTAATTTCAAACGATCTATAGTTTTAGTATAAGTGTAACATGGTTTTTAAATTTTTTAAATTTTTTAAGATAGATATAAAATCTGTTATGTATTTGAACAAAGTTATATTATTGTTTACCAACTAAATTACATATTCAATGACTATTTCTGTCTAGTTATTCTTTGTCTTATTTAAAATTTAATAAAAATATAAAATATAAAACTAAAAAGCTAATGAATTTATGTGTTATCATTTAGAAATGTGATTATAAACTTAAAAGGCAGTCAAATAATCCAACCACCTACATTGTCAACATGGGACTAACTTTTTACATATCAACACGCATATTCATCTTCATTTATAACTTTTTATCCTTTGAAACATAAAAAAATCAAACCGATATTTAAAGTTGGAATTAAATAATCCATCCCAAAAAAATATCATCGTATATATTGCCATTCATTATTGAACAGATATTTTAAACAATAAACTCATAATTATAAGTATTTTTTATGTCATGTATTTTGTTATTCTAACAGCTTAGATTTGTTACGAATTTGGATTTGATATTTGGTCAATTGATCATACAAAACCCGTGTTAGTTATGAGACAAATACCGACAAATACAAATAAAATGTAAAAGTATTAGTCATTTCCAAAATTTAATTCATACCACTAAAAATATATATAAATAAAGTGTGAATCACATTTTTCGTCCCTGTGGTTTTGTTTTTAACAAAAGATGTTGTTATTTTCAAAAGTTAACAAAACGTTATCCAGTTGTTGCATTTTTTTTATCGAGTTAGGTCAGTGTGGTTGTATTTTTTTTAACAAGATGAGTTCTTATGGTTGCAGTTTTTATAATGAGTTGAGTCCTTAAATAAATTAAAAAGTTGGGTCTATGTGGTTGCATTAAAGGCGCCACTTGTTAGAGAAATGCAACCACAAAGACCCAATTCGTCAATTTTTTAAAATAGAGACAAAGTTCGTTAAAAACATCAAACAATGAGGACGGAAAATGTAAGTCACTCTAAATTAAATGACCGACAATAATTCCATTACTATACTCTTGTTATTTTCAATTTTCATGATTACGTATTTTTTTCGTGCTTCTTCAATCTCACAATATCGGTTGTATATTTGTTAAAGAGTCATTATCAAAATGAAGACATTTAAATCAAGATCAAGGGAATTAATTAATCAATAAATCAAAAAATAACCATTGATTATGAACTAAAATGATTATATCAAACAACTAAAAACTATGAATTTCCATGTTATTTCAATAAAGATGATGTAATGGTGGTGATATAAGTATATATAATTAGAAAAATAAATAGATAAAAAGAAAGAAAGGTCAAGAAGAGGATGAACAAATGAATCAAACCCCAACCACCTAGTGGGTATTTACCAAACTCCAAATGTAAACAAAAAAAATCAAAGAAATAGACTTAAAAAAAGTCTAAATCCAAAAGTATTTGCCATCATTATATTAGATTTTGCATCCTTAAGTTGTATCTTTCATTTCAAATTTTTTGACTGCTTACAATATTTTTTGTATGCAATAAATCTTCCTTCAACAAATCACTCCTCCTTTTGAACGTTTATTTAATTTTATAACTTAAAATGGACATGTTTTCATATGCGGCATAAAAATGTTGTTATTAGAGCATCTTCAATAGCTTCCTTAAAATGGAGAAAATGAGGATTTTGAACAAATATTTTGCTTCAATAGTTTTTCCGTAATCATCTTCAAAATTAAGAAAGTAAGAGAGAGAGAGTGGGTTTTTCTCCAAAAATGGAGTTCACTCTAAAAATGATTACCAAATGAAATGACCAATAAATTTTTTTGAAAAATAAATATTTAAAGAGAGAAATAATATTTTAATAGATGATGCAATATTTTAATATTATTTTAGAGAAATTATAGGAAATTTGTTGAAGATGAATGCAATTTTTTTTGGAAATTTTATCTTTTAATTCTCTATTTTGGAGAAATTATAGCGAATTTGTTGGAGATGCTCTAAATATTTTTACTACAAGAAAATCGGAACGTGAAAAATGTCAAAGATGTTTAATCGATTGTTTTCTAGACTTAAGTGTATAGAAATGAAACAATTGTGTTGTCATATAAAAATATTACAATAGGATGTAAGAACGTTTTTTGATAGTCAAACAACTTTTTTAAACACTTTTGAATAAAACATTGTATTAGTTGGTTTTTATAAACACATTTATATCAAAGTAGTATAACAATACTAATATGACGTTTTATTTTAAAATTATTCTTAAAAAAAAAACTTATTATAATGCTAAAAGTGTCCCATCAATTTTTTATAACAATTTTATATATGACACGCAATTTAGTAACTCTTAGATATAATACGGTATTCATTGTTGTAGTATTTTTTGTTATCAGCTTGTTGCATTGCAACATTCTCTTAGTTTAACAAAATACTAAGTCAAATTCACATTTTTTTTAATTAAAATATAAACAATTGGGAAATTTAACCAAATTAGTCATTTTATACGAAATTTTTCAATTTTTTGCCCATTTTTTTTCTATAAATAAAAATAGTCAAGATTTCATAAATATCAATTTTGTAATTTGCGAAAACTATTTTTATGAATATATATGATTCTGATGGATCTGTAGCGAAGCCACTGAGAATATTTAGACGTCGCACATATTTTTACAAACCGACTCTACCAAATTTTAATTCAGAAAAGTATATTTTACAAGTTATGAATTAAATATTTACAAATTCCTGGCTATTTTGATCAAATAGAAAAATAAATTGCGCTAGAAGTGGAAATATTCATCCGAAATAATCAGTTTAATCAATTTTCCAATAAAATATCATAAATATCTTATAAGAAATGAAACCAATAAATTTGGAGAAAATAATTATCTTTCTAGGAAAAAAGAAAGAATATTTATCTATTATTCACAAGAATAACAAGGAGACAAAAATGAGTAGGACCATTTTTCAATCTCCCATATTTCATCCCCATACCCTTGCATCTTTCCCATATTTGAATTATTATAACCCATTATTATTTGTCTTATATATTTTTTTATATTCTAAACAATTATATAATGATATATAGGGTTGGATCCGGTAAAAATGATAGTTAAGGTGAAAAACCTAAGAAGAGATCTATACCCTTGGATGCACGTTAGGATGAGATGCACCGGATCAATCCACGTAGAAAGCGTAATTCATGGGTGGGTTTGAGATTAAAAGTGATCAAGGGTCTAGATCCATTCTTATGCTTCTTACACGATTTCATGCCATTATATATATATATATATATATATATATATATATACATATCATTATATATGCTTAGTGGGAAGTTGAGTTAATGGTGAAAAGCATGAGAAGTGGATCTGAACCATTTATCATTTTTTTAATCTCAAATTCTCCCATGAATTGTGCTTTATAAGACAACTGATCTGGTACATCTCGATGCATCTTATCCTAATGACCTAATGTTATGTGCGTCCATTTCTCATCCAACGGTGAATGACCACTTCTTACACTTCTCGTTATATATAACACTTCCTACCGGAACCCAATCCTCATTATATAAACTTCTTTTTAAAAAAATCAATCAAAATGGGTTAAAAAGATTATATCCATGTGTCCATATCAATTTAGTGGCACAATCATTTGGATTGTGGTGTACTGGTTAAGATATTTTATTTTTTCTGAGTTCGAATCTAATCGTTCTCAAATTCCTTATGACCATTGAGGTTCACCTGCGATGACTCCAGACTACTTGTGGTTACCCAAAGGATTGGTCGATATATATACAGAGTAAAGTTCAAATGCGAACTCAAATTTGGTTGTGAACGTGAAGACAAGTGAGAGCGCGACATGTGTCTGAATGTAGATTATTTAGACTGAATAATCAAAGAAATATCCGAACCGAATAAAACTGAATATAGTGTTTTTTCAGTCTGAATAATGTTTATTCCGTCTCAATAGACATTATTCAGACTGAATAAACACTATATTCAATTTTATTCGGTCTGAATATTTCTTTGATTATTCGACGCTTGTCGCGCTCTCATTTGTTCTCACGTTCACAATCAAATTTGAGTTCTCATTTGAACCCGCCCTTATATATATACACACATAAATTGATCTGAAAACCTACATTTACCAAATAAAATTATTGACACAATGGTAAAATAGGGGGTAGTATTAGTATATAGTATAGTATGTAGGTTAATCTGGTATGTGACCACCAATAGACAGTATCAAAATTTGTTACAATGTAGAATTTGGTAACATGGCAGGTCAGCTACCAAAAGACCTCAATCTTCTTAAACCACTCCTTCTAGATATCATATCACACATATTACCATTTTTTTTCTATTAAAACATATTTTTTGTTGTTCTCTATTAATTTATTTAGTTACATGAAACAAAACTCATAAAAAAATTGTAGAAATCAACCCAATTATGATTTTAGTTTAACTGTAAAAACTTAAAATATAACTGAATAGAAATTTGATTATTTGCTTTAAATACACATTAAGAGGATTGTGATCATATTGTCATATATTTCAAATTCGAATCTTGAAAGTGTTATATAATCATATATATTAACTACAAGGAAACATAATGAAGCCTTTGATAGCACAAGTAGAATAGTTAATAAACGAATGACAAGATTTCTATTTACTAGAATATATTTCCTGTGAAGAAAATTTGTTTTTCAGAATTTATTGCTATCAGTCGTGAAGAAATAAAATCAACGACTTTGAATGCAAACTTTAATGGAGTTTTATTCTTATTTGTGGACTACAATAGGGGCTGACCTATTAAGCCTCGAGTAGGGTCTCGTACACCTATTCATCTTATTTTCGTAAGTAAATTTCTTTTAGAGTATGACTGTATGAGAGATGCACTCGTTAAACTTTGTAGAGTGTTACAGGATATTGGAAAAATACAAGAAAACATCAACCAAAAAGTGAAAAAAATTCTTTCGAAATCAACAAAAAAAGCGAAAAAAAGACTCTCAATATTAACAACAGTAGAAGTTTATTGAAATCAACCAAAAACCTGAAAAAGTCTCTCAAAATCAACTAAAAAGGGGGGGAAATTCCTCAAAATCAACCAAAAACTTAAAAAAAAGTCCCTTGAAATGTTGGAATTTAGCTAAAAACACATCAAAGACTTTACAGGTCTTTGATCTACCTTAAAGATACATCTGCTCTTAAAAAATCCTAAAGTCTGACTCTAGAATACAATGACCTAAAGATTTAACTGAAATGAATGTTTTACATGAAAAGATTCACTAATTGAACCAAAATTATTAAATAATGCATTAATAAGTGGGCTTTAATGCAATTTATATGAGCCTATTGGTATTGGGCTTATGAGCCCAAATAGATGTAGATCGAAACCGGGTTTTGGACCCATTAGAATTTTGGAATACAACTCTTCTTATTTTGAATCAAAAGTATTGTCTTTTCAACTGTTTGTATATACGTATTTTAGTGTTAAATGATTTAGAGTTAATTACCAATTTGGTGTATGTGGTAATGTCAAAAATTATGGTTAATGTTTTTATACTCAATTAATTATGGACTTAGTCCCATGATTTTCATTTTCTTATGCCTAGAATCTTTATCACTAACAAAATTCGTTAACCTAGTTAACTAAGAGATAAAAAGATCAAATGTCTTTGATTTAATTTTTCTTATTAAATATATATATATATATATATATATAGGGTTAGGTTCAAATGTGAACTCATTTTTGGTTGTGAACGTGAGGACGAATCTCAGCCACACATATTCGGTTATGGTGGACGCGATCACGGAGGATTGACGCGATTCATGGGAGGGTGGAGATTATTAAAGGAGGGGAACCAGGTCAAAGCCGCTTTTATTGACCGGATAAGTGGCTGAGATTCGTCCTCACGTTCACAACAAAAAATGAGTTCACATTTGAACTTTCCTCTATATATATATATAATGTAATATATTTTTTCTTCTTTTTCGTATAAGAAGAAAGGCATTCGAGAACACCACTATCAAACACACGTATAAAGACAAACTATATGAAAATTCTGAATTAAAGAACACAATATCTCAAGAACATCAAGGACCCTAAATCATTACATGTTCAAACAAAAAATTAATCCAAAACCCCTAAAACGAATCCTCCTTAAATCCATACTACAAAGTGGATTTGTAATGCAATCAAAATTGGAACCCTACCTACTGAAATCAAATCTAAATAAACACATCAAAAAAAATGAATAAGAGAAGGAAAAACTCAGGGTACTCCCTGGTGGTGTTGATGCTTCAATTGAGTAGTCCCTTACCGGGTTTTGGTTTTGGTTTTGGGAGCCAGCCAAGGAAAGAAACACTATAGGGTTGGGTTCCTGGGAGAAGGTAAAAAGGGATTCCTACCCTTGGATCAATCCTAATTGAAGATCAACAGTAATTAAATACACCATATCAATTTCCATGAAAAGCAAAATTCATAGGTTGGGGTGAGATTAAAAGTGATCAATGGTCCAGGTCTTATTTTATGTTTCTCAATTTATTTGTTATTTTCACACGATCCTTCTTATCTCTCTCTCTCTCTCTCTCTCTCTCTCTCTATATATATATATATATATATATTGAAATTTAGTAAAAGAATATTAGGTAATGGGTTGTGCCATTGTGGACACTAAATGAAATGATTATGATAGTCGAAAATGACCAAAAATAACCCATATCGAAAATTTATTTAGAAAGTTGCGTATAGACGAACAATTTTGTCCGTTTTCTAGAGAGATCAAAAGATGTCGTATTATGATTTATAATATATAAAAATGATATGTTTATATTATTTGTGGCATATAGATTATTTGGAAGTTATAGAATTACTATGCTATTTTCTGTAGATGTGATATATTTAACCAAGTATTTGTATGGGAGAAAATATGCAAGTTTTAGAGTGTATTTGAAGAACTTAAAAGTTAAGGGTTTGGTTTTAAAAAAATAGTTAGAAAATTCATGTTTTATTATTCCATAAGGTTATGCAGGTCATTGATTTTGTTAAAAAGAGACAAATATTAAACAATGTTCTATGATGTTTATGAAACATAGAATTATTAATTATACTGATAAAACTTTATGGAGGAATATTTAAATATAGAACGAAAATAATGATGATTTAAGATATAATTATGATAATGAGTTTGTAAAAAATTGTTCGATTTATTACAATCGACTGATCTAATTACAATCGATCAAATAAAGATGGATATCCAATCATTCAGTCTAATTATAGAAAAAATATGACTTCACTCTAGCTAAAAATATGCTATATGCAATAATCTGCATTTTATTAGTTAGCATAATCATTAATCATAGATTTGTGCAAATGGGTAATTACTGACAAATCCAACCGGCCTCAATGTAACCCATCCCCTGGACGCCACATGTGATGTGATAATGTGATATGACATTCCGTGAGCTGACTCAACGATCAAGGCAGGTGGAGGGAATCAGATTTGCATGTTGTATGATTTGAACATGAATCTATATGTAATTAGGCAAAGTCACTCTCTCTTTACCAATTAAGCTGCACTCCCAGTGACATATTTAATCACATAACAATTACCGACTAGTTTTGCATAATATCTTTTATGGTGGGCATCATTTTCTTGAATCAATGGGTTAAATCAAATATAATTATAATTGAAATTTATTTCTAATGACGTTGACAACCAAGAATTTTAAAGCTCGTAATTTAAAAACTTATCAAGTCTTGATTAAGACGTTGATATGTTGATTTAAATAACACTGACCAATTTTAGACGTAACAACAAATTGATAGTATCTTTTGAACATGAAAGCGATGTAAAATAGTTTATTTTGTTTCTAATATATAAAAAATATAAGTTTTAATGATCGTTGTGGTTCCGAGTCGAACGCATATTTTCTAGAAGACAATAGGACAAATATTGAAATAAAGTGCATCAATCCCCAATAATTCTCCTCATTTTTAATATATATATAAAAAGTATTAGCATGTTGCTCGTTGGGTTTCTTTTCCTTTTTACATGGAATTCAAACGTAAATATTTAATAAACCAAAAACATGTATAAGGGGCCGTTTATCTGGTAAGCGTTTACCAAATTATATAATTTTATCGGATGAATATGGTAAATACTAAAAATCTTACTGGGTAAGAGCAATAAGAGCAAAGACAATGATTGAGAGACTTATCCGGTAAGTAAGGGCGACGGCTCTTACCACGGTTAGTGCTTACTGGGTAAATTGTTGCACATGATATCATTTTGGTAGACTAAAATCTTACCTGGTAAGTAACTGATAGTGTTGAATTTTGTCGGTAAACACTTACCCGGATAAGTTTTGGTAAAGGGCTCCTAAGTATAAAAACTCCATTAGTAATTATCATTAGTTAAACTGGTACTAAAAATTAGGCATGGGAATAGGGCGGACACCCCAGTCCCCGATCGCAATCTCCATCCCCATCCCCACCGGGGAATATGATCACATCCTCATCCTCGTCTCCAACGGGGAATGGAGATCCCCAACGTGGAATCGGGTTTTTTTTCCATTAAGATAAAAAAAATTAAATCAAATATGTTAAATATCAAACTCGATCGATAATGTTTCATGTTTATATCTCACGTATTTTTAAAATTTTCTTTTATAGAGTATCAAATATTTATATGTGAACAAAATCACAACATCATACATAATTGTTTGACCACATGTTTTCGTATTTCAACGTTTTTTATCTAAAAAAAGTAAGACAACTCAAAAAAATGTATATAAAAAGAAATGTGAAATACTATTTATAAATCTAAAATATATTAAATCTAATTATTTATAAATAATATATTTAATAATAAAAATATATGATATATTTAATATTAGGGGACGGGACGGGGCAGGGCGGGGACCATGTTACCCGTCCCCGATTTTTAACTTTCGGGGATTCCCATACCCATCCTCGATCCCCGGTTTTGCAGGAAATCCCCGTTCCCGTCGTAGCGGGTACACTGGATTCCCTGATGGGGCAGGTGTTATTCTCATGCCTACTAAAAATAGAGTAAATTGTGATTTTCATCTATGTGGTTTGTTAATACTTTCAATTTTCGTCTTTATGGTTTAAAACTTCTGATTTTCGTCTCTATAATTTAGAAATTTTCATTTCCGTCTATATGGTTGTAATTTGTTGCTATTTTTATTCTTAGACTAATTTCTATCTTTATGTACAATAAACCAGAAAAATAAAAAATTGTAAACCAAAAGAACTAGAAAAATATCACTCTTGATCAAGTAGAAATAAATATACAATAAATATGAGTTACTTTTTTAATGGTTAAATTAATTAATATTTGATTCAAATTAAATTTATGAGATGTGAGTATGAGGTTATTATCATATATATTTGAATTAAAAACATTAGCGAAAATTTAACATAACTTATAACTAAGAAAATAGGAAAAGTTTAGAAAAATTAAACGAATCATTTTAAATGATTAAGTTTTTGAATTGTTTTCTAAATGAATAAACCATTAAATTTTATCATTTTAAACTATAAAATGCTTAACCATTGTTTTTTTGAATTAAAAACTCGAATTTTTCAAAATAGTTATCTATATTAGTTTTAACTCAAAAAAACTATTTAAAACCAGGATTTTAAAATTAAAAAAAGACATAAATAAGTTGTACCTTTACCAAACTCTAAAGCATTAAAATTAACCCTTTGCACCTAAGGGCTAGATTCCGGTAAGAAGTTAAGTTATAGTGAGAAGGGTAAGAATGGATCTCCACCCTTGGATGCACATTATAATGAGATGCATGGAGATGAGATACACCGAGATGCACTGGATCAATCCCCATACCAAGCACGATTCATGGGTGGGTTTAAGATTAAAAGTGATCAAGGGTCAAAATCTTTTCTTATGTTTCTCACATTAACTTCACTTCTCATATGATCTCATGTCTTACACCCAACATCATTGATCCCCCTTACGACCACTCATGATCTCATCATTGTCCACTCTTCATACACGTGCATCGTTGTCATTGGCCCCATGCATCGATCTTCCTCTTTTTTATCTTTCCATTATTTTCTTTTACGACCATTTTTAATGAAACACGTAAAGATCAACCAAAAAAGAGAGAATATCAAAGTATCTTAATAGTTTAAACCTTACTACTCACTACTCAATTACAAATAGTTTTTTTTCTTTTACATTTATGTAACTATTTCCTAAAAATTTAATGATTTGTTTATTACAAATTTTAAGACTTGACCATTAAAAATATTAAGTTTTTTAGTCTCAATAAAAATAGTTTAAAAAGTTAATAATTTAAAACAAAAAAGTTCTTTTAAGTTTTTTTAAACTTTTTTAAACTTTTTGTTAAAAAATAACAAAATATTAGACCAAATATTTTATTGTAAGATCAAGATAAAGCTATTTATTTTAAAAACTTTACCAATATGAATGTATGGCGTAGGAAAGAAAAGGATAAGACAAAGGCAATAATCTACCTTGTTGCTTTCCTTGTATGCGTATGGTCTTACGTTTGTTCAGTGCGGAGTGGGAATGAAAATAAAAATGACAGGTAATAAAAATAAGGACTTCTTATTTCTTTCAGTTTAATTTAAAATGAAAATTTCGGTTTTTATAAGAATGAACTCATTATATTATATAAAATCAAACAGTTTTTTTTATTATCATTCTCACTAATTTTTTTTAAAAATTAAAGAGTGGATTTTACATATTTTGGTCCTTGTAGTATGTCAAAAATCATGACTAGCGTCCTTAAGCTTAAACTCAAAAGATTGTGGATATGGTTCATGTGGTTGTTATTTTATTTCTTTTGACTTAGGTCCCTCTCCGCTAAAAGTGGTTAAATAAATTCTTAATCCAGTTAACTCAAGAGTCATTTTGGTCTTTTTATGCCTTTTTTTTGTCTTTTTATATTAAAGATAAAAATAAATTTTTATATAATGTATATTTATAGTCCCAAAACCTAGAAATCCGATAAAATACTCTATTAGGATACCTCAAAGACGACGTGTCAAAAAAACACCCATTTTGTTGCTATGGTTGCTTGATAAATCGCTACACCCCTTATTCTCAAAGAGTTATGGCATATGACTTACAAATATGAATTCATAACGACATGACTCTCATCACTCAATCAACATGCAACAAAATACTTACACAAACAGCTTTATTGGAAACAACATCGAAAGACTGCGACAATCTCTAAGTTGGTTTACATTTATTCTAAGTCTCACTTTCTACTCCCGACTTCATCGTTTTAGTTAGCGATAACGAGTATGCACCCCCTTTGTTTTGTGAAATAAGTTTCTTTAATAAAAAAAATTAGTTGTTGTCAGTTATTGTGTAGTACAAGTGAAATTTGAATATGAATTATTTATGTAGAATATTAGGGTTATAATTGAACTTTTAGGTTTTATTCTTCAAAAGTTTATATCATTGAAGCATAAGTCATGGCTAAGATGGAATCTTCACCTTTGCTTTCAAGCTATCAAAGTTAGGAACCAAAAAATATACCTAAAATCAAAATATTGAGCTGGCTTCCGTGGAAAATTCAATTTCTTTATGATGTTGCTAATTATGTTATGTTTCTTATAATTTTGTTGAAGATATCAATCTGTAAAACTATAGTTATAGAAACTAAAAAAAATTGATATTCTTGATAATTTAGTTGGATTTGGATGTAATCTTTTTTTTCCTACAACATTGGATTACATAATGAATTCATTCGATTCTTTATGATCCATCGTTGGTGAATAAGAAAGCTACTTATTTTTCTCAATTTTGCTAAATTTTAAATTTGATATCAGATAAACTAATAACAATTATCAATAGATATTGTGTTATATACATTTCTTTTTAAAGGATACAAATAGAATACATCTCACCATCTTGCATGTTTTTAAATAAAAAATAGTTATAAGAAACTTAATGATAAAATTAATCAATAATATTTATATATATATATATACATATATATAGGGAAATAATAAAAAAAACCACAAAAAAGTTATAAACTTGTGAAAACCGATATAAAAATAATTTTTTACATTATTTTTTTTCATTAAACCCTATAATTTAAGATGATGTTTCATATATGTTTGGGTTCACCTTATGAAATAATTACATGTAATTTTTTTTTAATTCACCTAGTGAATCCAAAAATATGCGTAAAAAATATTCATATGGTGAAACAAATACATGTGAACATTTCATGTTATGAAACAAATATATGTAAAATGATATCTTAAATCCTAGCATTTGATGAAAATAGACCAAAAAAAAATTTATTTTTATATCGGTTTTTATGAGTTTGTAACATTTTTATGATTTTTATTTGATTATCCCACTATATATATATATATATAGAGAGAGAGAGAGAGAGAGAGAGAGAGAAAGAAAGAGAGAGGGAGGGAGGGAGAAACGTTCAAATGCGAACTTATGGCACACATCATATCCAGACTCAATAATGAAGAAAAATATACAGACTGAATATAGTATTATTCAGTCTGAATATTTTATTTCTTTATTCAGTCTGAATATCACATTTGTCACGCTCACATTTGTCCTCACATTAACAATTAAATTTGAGTTCTCATTTAAATATACCCATATATGTGTGTGTGTATATATATATGCGTGTTAGTGTGTAAAATAAGATCTTTGAAAGTCTAATCTTTTGAGAGCCAATTCATTTAACCAATATTATACGTAACCAACAAGTCTTTTTATAAAAATCACAAGAGTTTACCTTCAAACCACAACTTACTCCACCTAACCAATCCTTTTTTCAATATTGTATTAGCCACATACGACTTAAGTAATACATATGTTATGTAAAACGTCTATTTCATTTGAATAAATTGTAGGTTTTTTTGCCCTATAAGCATGGATGACCACAAAGAATTCATAAAGCCTTGATGAGAATAAAATTTGAGACTTCATATTCTATAAGCCGCTAACTTCTAAGTAACTTTGCTTATATAACCAATCAAACAAATGAATTATACGTTTCAATCACAGTTCGTTTAAATATTATTTGTAAAACAAAGGATTTGGATGATGGTGTGCCTATAATTCACTCCGAATACGAGAATCAGTCGTCAATAAGATAAAAAATCCTATGCGGTTTGGTAAAATACATCAAGTTATGAAATGTTTAAAATTGAGTAAAATGTGATGCACATGAGGGAGCGTTGAGCTCCGAGATTACTGAATTACTTCTTTTGTTCATATTTGTGTTATTTTTATTTAATTCTCTTGTAAACATATGTGATTTGTTTATTGTACTATCTAGTGTCCAAAAAGTCTATTGAGAGATCGCACAGTTGACAATAAGGAGTTGTTTGGTTAAGGTAGATGAATAAAAGTAAGAATGAAAATGAGAAAGACTTTTCACTACCACCAGTTTAACCAAGAATACAAATTTAAACTTATAAAAAGATGACCTCGTTATATTATATAAAATCAAACAGTATATTTTATTATCATTTTTTATCTCCAATCAAATATGCCTCAAATTGTTGAACTTTTACTTTTATTAGTTTTTATGTAATTTTCTTGAAAAATTCAAAGCTTAAAAAAATATTATCCATTTAAAATAGATTCTCCGCTTGAAAAATATCTCATTGTATATTCCGAAATTTTGCCCTTATCCAATAAGGTGAAGCCACATGGCCAAATAAATAGCCAATAGTAGCCCATACTGTTGTTAAATGGGCCCCACTCCACCATCCATTCTACAAAGATACAATCCTTACCGTACACGTGTATAACATCAACGTTCAGTGTTCAAAATTTACAATTTACTACCTTCGCTTTGCGAATCACCAGAACCTCACCTTCCCTTCTTCTTATAAAAGATAACTAATCTGCTTCTCACTCTCACTTAAAAATGGCGGCCTTTTCAACGGTGACGGTCTTTGTAGTTCTGATCTTCGCTTGTGCCGCTGGAGTACAGGCCACCGGGATCGGATCCACCTTCTCCGATGAGAATCCGATCAGACAAGTGGTGTCCGATGGTCTACGAGAACTTGAGACTTCTGTTCTCAAAGTAATTGGTCAAACTCGCCATGCTCTAACTTTTGCTCGATTCGCTCACAGGTATATACATGATCATGTTGTTAGTATAGAGCTAATCAGCAATCGGAATTTGTTCGATTCACGTTTGACCTTTTTTTTTTCCCTCAATTAATTTTTGATTTTGTTGAACTCGAACTTAATTCATGAATAGGTACGGGAAGAAGTATGAGAATTCCGATGAGATTAAGCAGAGGTTTTCGATCTTCGTTGAGAGTTTGGAGACGATTAGATCGCATAACAAGAAAGGGCTATCCTATACTCTTGGAGTCAACGGTGAGCTTTTAGTTATACTTGTTGACAATTATAAATTAGAATCCAAAGGCTTTAAACTTTGAAGTTAAAACTATATTGTTCTGTTGCTAATAGTTCTTGTGATTGTCTGTTCCATCTTAAGAAAAATATACAGAAAACACCACAATAGTGAACCATAGATTTTCACTTGTACCAGAGTATATTATTATTGTTTTGTTATGGATTAGCAAGCAGCGATTGTTGTGTTGTGTTTGCTTTACGGATTATTTGATCGATTCTTTGATCTTGCTATCTCGTTAGAAATTCATTTGACCATCTAGCAAGAATCTTAATTTTTCATTAGACTACAATTACTGTGATTAGGCCCGAGTGTTGTTTGTCCATGCCAGGTGATTCGTTACGTTTGGGTATCAAGTTGGTACACTTATGATATGCTTTCTGGTGTTGAACTTCTATGGATTGTAATCATTGTATCTGTTTCAAAAGGAAGTTCACATCGATGTCATATGGATTGCTCCCAACTTCAAGATCGTTATGAATTTATAAGTTTTTGGAGAAGTATCACTATAACATATTGAAACATGGGATATATTATATACTATTAATGGAAAGTGGTGAAAATAAGTAAAACTGCAGCTGCATCTTTGCCATTTTGTTAAAGGATAATGCTTGACATCATTATCAACAAGCTTATTCCTTGTTTTGGAATGGAGGGAGTGCTAAGTTACCAAACACGGATTATTTGTATATTACTTTTAGTCTTGAAGTCCAAAGTCTTTTTCTTGATTATCCGATTCCACCTCCTCTTCATTATGTTGTGTTGTTTGAAACAGAGTTTGCTGATATGACTTGGGAAGAATTCAGCAAAAAGAAACTCGGAGCTGCCCAACATTGTTCTGCTACTAGAAAGGGCAATCACAAACTCACTGATGCTGTTCTTCCTCTCACGGTACATTGCTTATGGAATATATCATGTTTCTGTTCAGCTGTTATATTTTTCAGGCTAGATCCTTCACCATGATATACGTTTTTTTTATAACAGGCATATTTGTACACTGAAGTTGTTAATGTGTTGTCTTTTGTATGGTGATTAATTGGTAGATAAAAAAAACAACAGTAACTCTACTTCATAATTAAATTAACTGGTATTCATTTGCTGACTAATTCTTGATAAGTCTATACCAGCTTTGATTGACCACCAAATAAAAGATCTCAAATTTGGAAGTTGAGGAAGTATAATAGAAGATATGATTTGGCCATTGTGATTGATTATGATCTTTTAAGGAGATTAATAGGGCATTGGTGCTTTTTTCACTACCACATTCTCATATACATGTTATATATGATTACAGCAAGATTGGAGGGAAGTAGGAATTGTGAGCCCAGTTAAGAATCAAGGATCCTGTGGATCTTGTTGGACCTTCAGGTGAATCTTTTAAATCTTCTTAGATGGTCAATACAATATAAACTGCTTAATGGGATAGCTTAATTAATACTATTAGTCATCATTTCGTTACGCAGCACCACTGGAGCTCTCGAGGCTGCTTATGCCCAGGCTTATGGGAAGTCAGTTTCTCTGTCTGAGCAACAACTTGTAGACTGTGCCGGTGATTTTAATAACTTTGGGTGCCATGGTGGGTTGCCTTCCCAAGCATATGAGTACATCAAATACAACGGTGGACTTGACTCTGAGGAAGCATACCCTTACACCGGAAAAGATGGTGTTTGCAAATACTCATCAGAGAACGCTGCTATCCGTGTCCTTGATGCTGTTAACATCACCATGGTAATAATATGAACAAACTTATCCTTATGGAAGTTTAGAAGTTTTTCTTACGTGTCTATATTTACATCCGTTATTGAGCTAATATCTAACAAACAAAGCGTGTGCGGATTATCAAATAATTATATTATGACACTAGATAACGAAAAAAAACTAGACTTCAAAATATATCCAACTTGTGTTTTCCATTAAGTCCATAATGGATAAAGCTGTCTATATGGATTAATCTGTCTGTATAAATTGTCAAGGTTTTTGTTTGAGAGGGTTTTTTTTAATAAATGTAATGAGCATGTTTTTTTTTTGAAGTTGGGAGGGACAACTTTGGAAAAAACTTGGCTTTATGCATAAAGGCTAAAGCTCCCCTTAGAAGCTTACTGAATAAGCCGGTTTCTATATCATTAAGTCACTACCTAAAATTCATGTATAGTTGATCGAGTAAGCTGTGAGTCTCCTTAAGCTGGTAATAAACAGACCCTTACTTTGGTGAGCTACTAATTTGTGTTTATAGGGTGCTGAGGATGAATTAAAGCATGCAGTAGGTGTTGTTCGTCCAGTGAGCGTGGCATTTCAGGTGATTTCGACCTTCAGACTTTACACCGGAGGAGTTTTCACTAGCGATGACTGTGGCAGTGATCCAATGGTGAGGTTTTTTTTTTAATCTTTGATTTTAGTATTCATTATTCAATATGAAGCAGAAATCTTTTTATGTTGGTTTGTTGTTATTAATTGGTTTAGAAGAAGATGAAAGAATCTAAATGTGTGAATGATATTGAACAGGATGTGAACCATGCTGTTGTTGCTGTTGGATATGGTGTGGAAGATGGTGTCCCATATTGGCTCATTAAGAACTCATGGGGTGGGGATTGGGGTTTGAATGGCTACTTCAAGATGGAGATGGGCAAAAACATGTGTGGTATGCATCTATCCTCAACTTGCTTGATTATTATTATCTCACATTCCAAGATACATATATATATATATATATAGGACGGGTTCATACGAGAATGGTACCTATTTAAGGAAATAAGAAAACAGTACAAAATCATATATGATTTTGCACTAACGGATAGCGGACGACTTTTGAGGCCACTTAAGTGGCATGGAGAAGTCGTCCGGAATCATAGGTGATTTAGTACAAAATCATATATGATTTTCTACAAGAATGACCATTATCGTATTCTCGCGAATAGGTTCCATTCTCGTTTGAACCTCCCCCCCCCTCTCTCTCTCTCTATATATATATATACACACACACACACACATGTAAGTTAAAATTCAAGGCGATTTTAGTACGTAAGACGGACATAACAACAACTTGTTGTAAATATATTCTTTCTATCCCATCAAAGTAAGGATAATAAAACAAACTTAATAAATTACTGAACTATCCAGTTACTTTCACTTTTCAAACACATACACAATGTACAAAAGCTACTACTTGTACGAATAGAAGTGATACATGAAATTTTAACATATCTCACAAGAGTCGCCCATCATACAGAACATTAAGGGAAATTGACCAAAATAGTCGATCTTCTCAATTAAATTCACTTTTTAACCATTTATTCAGTCAAATTCCCATTTTAGTCAGAGTTTATGCAAATTTTCAGATTAAAAATTGATTTTTTTTCTTTTGTGTAGTTTGGGTAAATATACCATTTGAGTACATAATTTGTTTTTTCTTTATTTGGATATGAAAATACGCTTTTATGTGTATGCATAAGGCATTTACACAAACTTTGACTAAAATAAGAATTTAATACCAAAATTAGTTAAGAAGATTGACTATTTTGACAATTTCTCGAACATATATATCCATTTTATGTCATATTACAATAAGAGACGGAGAAAGCGAGAGAGAAAGAAACACAAAATCTAATAATAAAAGAATAAAATTGAAGAATTGTTATAATATTTTTTTTAGAGTTATTTAAAAGATATAAAAGTGAAGGGGTATTATCGATGTGATTACAGGTGTCGCGACTTGTGCATCCTACCCAATTGTGGCCTAGATGTTATGGAAGAAAAAAGGAGAAAGAAATGTATGTAAAAAAGGGTTATTGGTTGTTGTAATTTGTGATTAGGTATAAGCTGTTGTTTCATAAATGGAGTTATCCCACGAACACAAAAACCAACTTCTATTTGTAAATCTGCTTTATTATTATTATTATTATAAAAGTAATAATAATAATATATATATATATATATATATATATATATATATATATATATATGGACCCTTTCTTATTGCTTACATTTTGCTTTTATACAATTCCACCAACTAACATTCTCAGTTCAGGCGGCCACACCAAAATATGGTTTCATTATAAAGAGACAAAAGCCCATGAAATTTGACTTGACCACCCAAAATATGGAATTAATTTGGTATCTTTTAGATTTTATGAATCTAACCACCTTTCCAATCTAACATACATTCAAACAAATTAAATTGTTTAAGAAAGTAACTATGTTATGCTTCATTTCATTTTATTTTTCAAAGGAAAAACCGTAACCATTTAAGGTTATAGGCAGGCCCGACCCTGGCCCCGTGCGGCATCAAGTTTTTGTGTGGTATTGATTTTGATTTAATTGTGTAGGTTATAAATAACAAGCTTAAGCCATCCAGTGTATCAACTAGGAGGTTAATTTAATTAAAGAAAGACATCGTAAATACGGTCGTTGAACAAGTGAACAACCAAACTGATTCCTAGTGTTCCTCATCCCTTCTCGTTTGACTGTGTTGATTCCTTCGGCGTAGTGATGACTGATGAGTTGTCTTGCTTAATTAAGTTCCAAACTCTTTAGAAAATAATACGTTCCGTTTGTTAAAGAAATCAACATGGGGGGATTTTTAGCATTCCAACACAAGGCATCAGGAATCTATATTTGCAGTGACGCGTTAAGACTCATGTGAATGAAATAAAAATCTCATCTTCCATGGTTCAAATCTAGACGTTGCCGAATCCCCTTGTGGCCATGGAGGTTCACTTCTGATCACTTCGTAACATTTGTTGTCACACGTGAGATTAGTCGATATGGGTAAGCTGATCCAGATCCCACCCTTACCAAAAAAATAACAGGACGTACAATACTTAAGGTAGTTCAACTGATAATAACTTGGATTTTTGTTCCTAGCCGATAACTAGTTCAAGTTTTTTTTATAGTCATTAAAGGTTCACCAAAATTTTAACTTTAGGGTCTAATAAGATTAATCAAGGTACTTTCAATTGGACCCAACCTCCATGGTTATCAATTTTTTTTACCAATATGTAAGTTGGATCATAATATATACCTTGAATGTTATAAAAAAAATGCATAGTTACATACACACACACACACACAGAGATATATATATATATATATGTATATACACATACATAACTAAAAAGGGAGGTTCAGGGGAAAACACAAAAAAAAAAACTTAAAAACGTCTTAGAATTCCTATTCCAGACGGTATGCACAAATACATATAAGTAATTGAAGCTGTTTTTTTAATAATGCATTGGTGCATATGCACAAATGATGTTACAAAATACCAATATGCATTCGTACATACTGTCCAAATAGATGGCTCCCAGGATGTTATTTAGTTTTTTTTTACATTTTCCTCTGAACCTAACCCTACATAACTATATATAACAATTGTATACTGGAAAACGAAATAATAATGACAATTTTTTACACCAACTCTTTTAAAAGAAAATTGTATATACATGGTTATGTAATTGCGTTTTTGTATACAAATCCCAAAAATACATTTTCTTGAATATTATGATCGTACGGTATTTACCTCATAGTTTGTCAAACATAACCTTAAAAATCATCCAAACTATAATTAAATAATCATAATTTTTTAATTAATATATCACAAGATATATAATTTTAACAAACTTATTTAATATATTTAATCATTAACTCTAATAATAAAAAAAACATCATCAATTTTAGTTGTAGTTTATTTTTGTTTTGTTATATAGACGTAGCGAAGATGTTAATAAAGACCAAAAGAGGAAGAAACAGTCCAAATGTCAAAAGTGGCCGGTATCCATAAAACCGGCGTAGGAATGATCCATTTACACTAGCACACAGACAATCATTTCTCCTTTTTTTTAATCCAATAATTAAGAGATGAGATAATGGCGTTTAATTATCCGATTTAAGACAATGGTGGGCCGACTTCACAGAGGATAAAGCCCCCCTCCTTCATCTTCTTCATCGAATTATATTCCTTTTTCTGTCAAAACCCTTATCTGTATCTTCTTCTTCTTCTTCCCAATTATCCATTTCTATGCTCTAAAACCTTCATCAGATCATGTCTGTTGCGTTTCAGACCAATTCTAATCGGATCCGCCACTCTGATTTTGCTCAAAATATGTGGATCTACAACTCCTCCGATGATCATCGGACCAACAACTTCGCCATCGGTAAGGACCAGGAAGATCACGATTCAAGCAGTTCTTCGTCTATTGGCAACAACAGTGACGCCTCTGGCGGTGCCGCCGGAGATTCCGATGATGACGGTGGAGGCGGCGGCGAGGTTCAGAGCTTGTTTAAAGGCTCCTTGAATAATTTATGTGCTTTGGAAGAAGCTTTGCCGATCAAGTATGATTCTGATTATATCACCTTAACTGTTATCGTATTTTCTATATCTATTATAGCAATTTCTGGTTCGAATTTTTCTAAATTTATCATGATTCATGAACCAGTTGAAATAATATTAATCCTGATGATCGCTTGTCAAGTTTTGATTTCATCTGCAACTTGAATTAAACTGTATGCTATTTAGACATTCATCTGCAACTTGAATTAATCTCGCTTCACTAGAATTGATATCTGTTTTGTTAACAAGTTACCACATACTTGATACATCTTATAGTATTACAGTTTTAGCTCGATTTCCTCTTATAACTTTGGAATCAAAACAACGATTTGAGTTGAGTATAGTGTTTTATATGATTACATACGATTGTGCTATAAAAGTTTAAGATTGTATAGTATTGTAGTGATTATAGTTCATATCCTGATTTGGGCAGGGGATGTCAATTTGGGGATTTTTAGCTTGAAATAGATCATTGTAAGTTTCATCTTTATGGTCATCAATCTCATCCAATTTTGCTTAATAGGAGAGGTATATCAACATTCTATGCTGGGAAATCAAAGTCATATACAAGCTTAGCTGATGCAGTTTCTGCTCCATCAATTCATGACATTGTTAAACCTGAAGATGCTTACAACCGTAAACGCAAAAACATGATTGCTCATAGTGTTTTATTAGACAAGAATCGCAACTTTACTTCTAAAACTGGGATATCAAAGAGGTTTGCAAATTCTAATCGTGGTTCGTTAGGTCTTGGATTAAACAAGCATGATAGCAATTCAGGTGGCGAAACCTCCACCTTAAGCTCATTAAGCTCATCCCCTGGTAGTTCTTTGCCACCTTTACCTGCACGCCCTAGAAGATTACCAACTAACGGACCCACAGATTCATCATCTCCTAGGATTTATTGCTCCACATGGCGATCTTTATCTCTTTCAGACTTACAACATGCTGCTGGATCAACTTCAAGCATAACTAACAAAAGAGCTGATCAAGAAGATGATGATTAGAATGTTAGTTTGTGGTTTATGTGGTGGTTTATTTGCATAGATTTGGGAAGGTAACTTTGGAAGTTGTTAGGTTTATAGCTGGTTTCGTTTTCCCGTTTCTTGGTTCTGCCCGTTGTACTTACTTTTCGTTTCTCGGCAGTTCCGGAATTCTGTGGATGTTCCAGTTCTTGTTATATATAATGAAGAAATGTCCCCTTTTTATAAGCCAAAGTTCCATAAAGATTGTGCATATATTGTTTGATGATTAAGATGGTTGTGGGTCATAGCTATATATTCTCAATCATCAGTGTGTTTTGACATGAAATGGTGGTTTGTTTAAGTGACATGATTTTAGACCAAATTCAGCTATGATCTTTGTTGTTTGTCTAGTTATCAACATAAAGAATATATCTACAAATGGATTTTTGTGGGTTGTTTTTGAGCGTGATAAATGTGTGATTTTGAAAAGGGTATTTAAAATTTTGGGTCCAAGTTTAGTTTGTTAGTTTAGTTTGTTTAGGGCTTTTAACCGATGAATGTAAAACTATAGTCCACCTTAGTGACATTAGTTTTTATCCAAAGACAGAAATAATTGTGATTTATATATATGTATCTTTGTTAATCTCAGTTTGCGTTATAATCAAAAGCTTTAGGTGTATCAGGGGCTACAAAAAGATTGGATAGCCAATAAACCTGTACGATGAGTCATTTGGACCAAGGTATATAGACAGGAAATGTATTAAAATAAACAATTTCTCTGACAAAGTTTTTAACCATTTTTCTAATTGAATTCTTATTTTAGTCAAATTTTATGCAAAAGTTTTGCACATTTGTGTAAACTCGATTTCAAATTTAAAAAAACAAAAGAAAACAATATTTACTCAAATTTGCGTGAGCATCCACATTTGTGTAAGTATTTGCATTCGCGTAAATAATCTTTTTGTTATTTTGAAAATAGGCTTTATGTAAATGTGTAAGACATTTATGTAAACTATGGCAAACATAAGAATTGGTTCCAAAAGTAGCTAAAAAGTGAACTTGACTCGACGATTGATTATTTTGGTTCATTTTATATATATCTTTATAACATGAACTCCTCTTTCATATTACTTAGCTACAAATATTAAAACTTCTCAAACAGTTACAATCTTGAATTCTAATTAGTGGTACATTATAAGTGAAAACCATTTGAATTCATAATGAAGAAGAAGATTTCAAATCCTTTTTAATTAAACCTAAATTAAGTCAAAACTAATATGTTCTCAAATTTGGGAAGAAAAGAAAGTAAAGGGAAGGAAAAGAAGTGAAAATAAACAATTTTTTTTTATTTGTGTTCTTGAGAAGGAAGAGAAATGGAAGGAAAGAAAATAAATTTTCATGTTTTTGAAAATGAGAAAAAAAACAAAGAAAAAGTTTTATTTTCACAAGTACACTCTTATTTATTTTACAGTGGATTGTAATTTATGGTAGATGTGTATTTTTATAAATATTTGTAATTGTTATCAGAACACGAGATTTTTTCTTTTCTCTCGTGCCTTCTATTTCTCTCCCTTTTTTTTGAAGTGTATAATATTTATATACGGCAAGGGGCTCACGTACCGCTAGGCCAATTGACTTTTTGTTAGCAAAAAAAAGGACTTGAGAACAACTAAATTTAGCAAGAATTAAGAAAATCCAAAACGAGCCCTCCTTCCATGAATCCTGCAAAGGATTTTTTGAATGGATACATCTTCACTCTGTTCTTTTTACGGTTTTTCTTTCTTGATAAAAATGATAAAAAAAAACCCTTTTTTGTCATTAAAAACACTTTCTATCCTATCCTCTTATGTTGTAAAACTTCTTTTAAAACGATCGACTCAAATACAATTGGATTTAAGTAATAAGTAAATGCTAATCATAAACGAATTTTTAGTAAGGCATGCCCATGATTAGTCTAAATAATGGCTTCTGGTATAAGAAGATGGACATATTATATGGAAAAGTTGTCCAAACCTTCGAATTTGTAGAGTTTTACTCCAAAGACCTCCAAGTGACACCTAATAAGTCATAAAATAAATCTTAATGGGTATCCTAGACATAGTGATGTGGCTAAAATGGGATATAATTATATGATTATGAAATAATTGCAAAACATACATTTAAATATTTGTTTACTTGAAGTACAAGCTTGCAAGAACCAATTGGTATTATGTCATTTTTGTTATAATGATATACCATGGTAGATTGATTTGATATACAATGAGGTCGTATAGTACTTCGAGATATTCATTAGAAGAAGATCAATTAAATGAAAGATAATATACCAAATAATTTATATCTCTATTATAATTTACGATAATGATAAAATTAGTCCTCTAGACTATACATATATATATAACATGTTGGGTCACCGATGATTTGTTGATGACTCCCCAATCTTTCTTTGTCTAAATATTTTGTATTTTGGGTTCTTTGTAAAAATTTGGTCATACACAACAAGTTCAGCAAATCGAAGACTAGCTGATACCAAACAAACATATCAACATTTGTGGAAATGAAGATATGACCTCCGATCAAATACTAGACTTTTCAGACGCGGATCTCCTACAACTGTTTTATCCCCGATAAAGATTTCAACTCCATCGGTGGATATTTATGAAGATACTCCTTGTCGTCAATATTTACAAGAACGTGTCACCCAAGTTTTAAATCATGAGAGAAGAGCAGTAAAACATTAGGGGTAGTGAGCTTTAGTGAAAACATCGATATTTCAGATCAGTCAACAAGATAAGTAGATAGTCAATTGTATGACTAACAATATGTTGATCACAAAGACAAAGTGATAGTCAATCTAAACGTCTTTGTACATTTGCACCCATAAACAGTAATTTCAATGGTTTATTTTTACTTTATCCATTACGATATATGACGCCATTTCATACTTCCACATACCAAGGACATATATTTTTTTTGTAACGAATCTAGGTGATCATAACAAACTTATGTAAATACATATGTTCATCAATACGTCAAACATATTAAATATAACACCCCAATTTTAATATATGCGTTATACACTTCATTTGGCAAGAAGATTGAACGTTTTCGTCTTTTCACTTCGATAACACAAAATAATTCGAGTTCAAGAACTCTTTTTCACAAGAAGTCATTCATCAAAATTATTGCATTGAACGACCACAACAAAAGTAATAGTCAATTGAACTTTTAAAGAAACAACTACTGTTTAATGACTACATTATCAATTGAAATCTTTTAACAAATATGATTAAATATCATCAAATTAAATGTTCAAAAGATAAAATGGAAAAAAATATGTTACAATTAGGATCATATGAGAGAATTATGAATGTATTTATGAGTCAATCCATGGCAACGACATTTGGAATTCTATAGTTATATGATTGTATCCACTTTCTTTATTAAAAAAAATATTATTTGTTTTAAAAATAATTCCTCAATTTGCTAATTATACCTTAAAATAGAAATAATATTATAATATTGATTTTTGAGACACAAAATTTCCTCATATTCACACCATCGTATCATCGGTGTTCCAGCCTGTATACAATACAATTACTCCTTTTTCACTCGGATTCCTCCATTAATGGCGATCTATCCTGAAATCAAACAAAAATACCAGTGAATAACTGCACTATTACCTTCCCATTTATTCGAATTGGGTCCCTTATATTCATAAATTCATCATCAAATTCCCAGCTAATCAAATTAAATCATATACACATGGCCAATAACAATCACAACCACAAACCCTCTAACTCCACCACCACCTCCACCGCCGGTGCCGGCGCCGATGGACTTTCTCAACGAATCAACAGTCCAAGATTCTCCGGTCCGATGACTCGCCGTGCTCAATCATTCAAACGAAACAACAACAACAATAACAATAACAGCAGCAGCAATACTAATACTAATACTAATACTCATCATGAGATTGATGTTCCACTTAACTCACCTAGATCTGAACTCGGCGGTGATGGGTTTGACTCAGTGAGTGAAAAGAAACCGACCCGTTTGACTCAACGGGTTCAGACGAAGAGAAGCGGGTCGGGTGGCGGATCCGGTAACGTCGATTTTGTTGCGGCTTTTGGATTAGCTGGAAATGAGAAGAAGAAATTAGTAGGGCAATGGATGTTCTTTGTGTTTTGTGGGTTTTGTTTGTTTTTGGGAATTTTGAAGGTTTCTGTTAATGGCTGGTTTGGATCTGCCATTGAAACAATTGGGTTTGATCAGGTTGGTATCATTTCATTTCTTGATAACTTTTAGTACCTTCAAATCAATATATATATATACACATATATTGTTCTTAATCAAGCTGCTTGTTGATATAGATTCTTATAAAAAGTCATAAACTTGCTTGATTGTTTTTAATTCAGTGCAGTTAACAACATTTGAAGCAGTTTATCTAAACCAGAATCTGACATTTTTCCAAATGCTTTTTCTTGAATCTTTGGATGCTATTAACACATAACATAAAGACTGTGAAAACTAAAAAGTATGGTTTATGGGTAAGGTAAGTGCAACAAAGGTGAAAATCTTTTTAAGGTGAATTCTTTATACATGACTGGTTGGTAGTGGCTTAATGATATAGAAAATGGCTTATTCAGTAAGCTTTCTATGGGAAGCTTTATAATCACAAAAAGTTTTACTTAGATTCGATGACTAACCGAAGGGCTAAAAACATCAAATTGGCACCAATGAGTCAAAGGACACTTAGTAATATGATAAGCTTGTTTCCAAGCTAATAATGTGCTGATATTGATATAATAAAACTAGTACTAAAAGAAGAATATATTACAAGTGTAGTAGGTGAACAACTTTTCGGTTTTTTTATAGAACTTTACCGTTAATTTGCTATCTTTCCATTTGAGGATGAATACTTCTCTACCCTTTTCTTCATAGATACAACATATATATTTGTTTACTTGTGGACGGAAGCTCTATTTATTTATTCGTTGTCCCTATCTTTATGTTTTTTTTGGTTTTAATTGATGTTGGGTTCGAGTCACCTTAATCTTGTATTGTTATCAAACTTTCAACATTTTCTGAAAATTCATATACATTTTGAGGTGGGAATTAGTCAATTTGACGTAAACTTTACCTGTTTTCAGTAATTTTATGGTTAAACTTTGGATAGCATGGCTGAAATTATCTTTTTTGGTAAATTTTTAGGATTACTCAGATTCGTCAATCTCTCATAAGAACCTAAAGAATCATATTAATAGATATCAAGACGATAAAAATCATGTTGGAGTTGAAGAAAACGACGTGAAAAAAACTCTAAAGATGGTCTCTTCGGGTATAGTTAGTGAGCACGATAACAAAGATGATGTAAGTTTACACATTTTTTAAAAATTCTTTGTTTTTATTGATGCTTAATGGAAACAGATTGTTTATGAAATCAAAATGATTTTTATTTTTAGTTCACAGGTATATGGACCAAGCCAAGTAGCGGGAATTTCACGCAATGCATTGACCGTCCAAAAAGTCAAAAGAGTAAGCTTTCTCGTAAAGTTGACTTTGAAGTTTGACCTGTTGATCGCTAGAAGCGTATTTGTTGACTTTATTCGTTATCTTGCAGAGTTGGATGAGAAGACCAATGGTTACCTTCTTATCAATGCAAATGGAGGGTTGAATCAAATGAGATTTGGGGTCTGATATACTTTTGTTATTGTAATTAATTTAGAATTTTAATTATTATTCATAAAGTTTACTTAAATTACCTATTAATCTAATTATAGATTTGTAGTGCAGATATGTGATATGGTTGCTGTTGCTAAGATTATGAAGGCCACATTAGTCCTTCCTTCTCTTGATCATACTTCTTATTGGGCTGATGATAGGTACATATTCTTGTTTTCTTGTATTTTGCAGAAAATAAGAATTGTGGAAGGTTTTAGGGTTTTAATTTGACGAGGGTAGTTTAGTAATTTACCAAGTTTGTCCCATCTCCGTGATTCTTGTTCCACTATGCATTTTCGTCTCACTCAGTCCTGTCCCAGTCTAAGGATCTGTTTGTTTGGAGTTTTAATGAGCTTAATGAGACTTGCAGCTTATTCGGTGAGCTATACATGACTGTTTGGTAGTGGCTTAATGATAGATAAAGTGGGTTCGTCATTAAGCTTTTTGGAGGGAGCTTTATGCAGAAAGCCAAGTTTTTTCCAAACCTGTACTTCCCGATTAAAAAACATGCTTCTTATATCTATGGAAAAACCTCTCCCAAACAAAAACTTTCTCAATCTATACAGACAGATTAATCCACACAGACAACTTTATCCATACAGGACTTAGGGGCTGTTTGGTTGGTTTTCCATTAAGTCCTGTATGGATAAAGGTGTCTGTATAGATTGGGCTTTGGAGGGGTTTTTCATAAATGACATGAGCATGTTTTTCAATCGGGAAGGACAGTTTGGAAAAAAAAACTTGGTTGTCTGCATAAAGCCCCCTTTAGAAGCTTATTGAATAAGCCACTTTATATCATTAAGCCAATACCAAACAGTCTTGTATAGCTGAATGAATAAGCTGTGAGTCCCATTGCTCATTAAGCTACTAACAAACAGGCCCTTAATGTAAAACCAACCAAACATCCCCTTAATTGTTGCAACAAACGTAGGACAGGAAGTTTCAAGATTCTCTTTTCTTTATGATTTATATCTTTATATGTTCAGTGGCTTCAAAGATCTGTTTGATTGGCAACACTTCATCGAAACCTTAAAAGAAGATGTTCACATAGTTGAGTCATTGCCACCTGAGTATGCGGGACTTGAACCATTTGCCAAGACTCCGATTTCATGGTCAAAGGTGACACCTTTGACCTTTTCGCTTTCAGTATTTTGGACTTGCCCTTTTATGAATTTTATGTTTACTTTTCGTTATCTTTTTACTCTTTAAATATCAGGTTAGTTATTATAAAATGGAGATCGTTCCACTTTTGAAGCATCACAAAGTTGTCTATTTCACTCATACTGATTCAAGAATAGCCAACAACGGTATCCCAAACTCTATTCAGAAGCTAAGATGTCGTGTTAATTATAAGGCTCTAAAATATTCTGCACCCATTGAAGAACTCGGCAAGACTTTGGTCGCTAGAATGCGACAAAATGGAAGCCCGTATCTTGCTTTGCATTTGAGGTATTTCACATTCTTTTTTCATGAGTTACAGAATCCGCTAATCGCATTCTTTTTTTTTGTAACAACCCATCCCTAAATGGATAGAAAATCTAGATTTGTGTGCTCCTTATAATAAACTCAAAGTTGTTGGCTACCAATAAATTTCATCATGGTTTTAAGTTGAATTTGAAGTTATTGGCCCAATCGGCTCCTTTGGGCTATTGGGCAAGCCTGAAAAAGCCCGATCGGGCCTTTTTTCAACCCCAAAGCCTGGTCTGGGCCTAAAAAAGCCCAAACCTTTGTTTGCTCATTGAAAACGGGCTTGGAAGGCCCGGGCCCAGAAGAGGCTCGGGCCTGCTTCTTATAAACTTAAAGTTTTTGGCTACCAATAAATTTCATCATGGTTTTTAGGTGAATTACAAGTTATTGGGCCAATCTGCTCCTTTGGGCTATTGGGCAAGCCTAAAAAAGCCCGATCAGGCCTTTTCTCAACCCCAAAGCCTGGTCTGGGCCTAATAAAAGCCCAAACCTTTTTTTTGCTCGAAAATGGGCTTGGAAGACCTGGGCCCAGGCCTGAAGAAGCTTGGGCATGCTCCTTATAAACTTAAAGTTGTTGGCTACCAGTAAATTTCACCATGGTGTTTAAGGTGAATTAGAAGTTATTGGGCCAATCTGCTCCTTTGGGCTATTGGAAAACCTCGAAAAAGTCCAATTGGGCTTTTTTCAACCCAAAGCCCGTTTTGGGCCTAAAAAAAGCCCAAACCTTTGTTTTGCTCAATGAAAATGTGATTGGAAGGCCCGGGCCCAAGCCTAAGCCTGAAGAAGCTCGGGCCTGCTCCTTATAAACATAAAGTTATTGGCTACCAATAATTTCACCATGGTTTTAAGGGGAACTAGAAGTTATTGGGCCAATATGCTCCTTTGGGCTATTGGGCAAGCCCAAAAAGCCCGATCAGGCCTTTTCTCAACCCCAAAGCCTGGTTTGGGCCTAAAAAAGCCCAAACCTTTTTTTGCTCATTGAAAATGGGCTTGGAAGGCCAATAACTTCCCCCATGGTTTTATGTTGATTTATAAGTTATTGGGCCATTCTGCAACTTCCGCATTTTTCAATCGAGCTTTATGGCTATCAACATCATCACTCTTTTTTTTTGCGTTCTTTTTTTTCCAGATATGAGAAGGACATGCTTGCATTTACGGGCTGCAGCCACAATTTAACATCCGAAGAAGATGACGAATTACGTAGGATGAGATATGAAGTGAGTCATTGGAAAGAAAAAGAAATAGATGGATCGGAAAAAAGACAGCTTGGCGGGTGCCCTTTGACACCAAGAGAAACATCCCTTTTACTCAAAGGATTGGGTTTTCCGTCAACAACTCGAATTTATTTAGTAGCCGGTGAAGCATACGGAAAAGGGACAATGCAAAGTCTGAATCAAGATTTCCCAAATATTTTCTCGCATTTTAGTATTTCAACCGAAAACGAATTGAAGCCATTCAGAAACCACCAAAATATGTTGGCTGGTTTGGATTATGTAGTTGCGCTACAAAGCAACGTTTTTGTTTATACTTATGATGGGAATATGGCAAAGGCGGTTCAAGGTCATAGGCGCTTTGAGGACTTTAAGACAACTATCAATCCCGACAGGTACTTTTTATACCGTTTCTTTTTCGTATTAGAGATTGTTTGTTAGTAGCTTAATGAGCTTAATGGGACTCATAACTTATTCAGTCAGCTATACATGACTGTCTGGTAGTGGCTTAATGAGCTTAATGGGACTCAACTTATTCAGTCAACTATACATGATTGTTTGGTAGTGGCTTAATGCAAAAAGCCAAGTTTTTGTTTTCCAAACCTTCCCCTCCCAATTAAAAAACGCGTTCTTTCCATCTATGAAAAACCCTCCCAAACAAAAACTTTCTCAATATATATAGACGGATTAATCCACACAGACAGCTTTATCGATACATGACTTAGGGGCTGTTTGGTTGGTTTTCCATTAAGTCCTGTATGGATAAAGCTATCTGTGTAGATTAATCTGTTTGTTTAGATTTGGAAGGTTTTTGTTTAGGAGGGTTTTTTCATAGATGGAATGAGCAAGGATGGGAGGTTTGGAAAAAAAAACTTGGCTTTCTGCATAAAGCTCCCCCCTAGAAGCTTACTAAATAGGCCACTTTCTATATCACTAAGCCACTACCAAATAGTCATGTATAGCTTAGCTGACCGAATAAGCTATGAGTCCATTAAGCTTATTAAGCTGCTAACGAACAGGCCCTTAATGGAAAACCAACCAAATGTTCAAAGAACACTTGTCAGAAGGTCGTTTAGCTGAATAACCGCAACAAATTAATAATAATACCAACTAATTTCCTTTCTTTTTTGCATTCTTACAGGATGAATTTTGTTAAACTTGTCGATAAACTGGATAATGGGAAAATATCATGGAAGAAATTCAGTTCTCAAGTGAAAAAGCTTCACGAAAACAGAGCCGGAGGTCCATATACACGAGAAGCAGGCGAATTCCCAAAATTAGAAGAAAGCTTTTACGCAAATCCACTTCCCGGGTGTATATGCGATAAAACACATGAAAAATAAGGTTAAAAAACCGATAATACCCTTGTGCAGAAAACAATCAATTAAACTCGTAGAACAGCAAATTTGCAGATGCAAAAAAACAGACGTATAGAAGTTCATTAACGGATGAAATCAAATCGATACAAAAAGGGGTTTCGTATTTAGTTGCAGATTGATTTGGTCAACTATTTATATTCATATTTATACATCGGGTCAATCTCATCGCCATTAAGCTGTGAGTAATTTGAGACAGCTGAGGATCGGGATTTTTAGAATTGGCGCGGGCTGTATAAGTTTTAAGTTTTTAGTATAGGAAACATGAAATATGAAAGTAGTGTATACTTGTTTTTATAACTTATATATGATACAACAAATTTCATGTTTTGTATTTTGATCCCGATTCTAATAGAAAGTTTCGATTCTTGCTTTATACTCTTCATTACTTTCGTTAACTGTTTATTGTGTGAATCTACTTATAATCTGTCATAGTGTAAAATGTTTTACAACTTTTAATCGAGTTATCATTTTGATTCGTATTTTGCTATCATTAATGGATGTTTGTAAGAAAATTGAGAGGCTACAGTAACATATTGAAACTTAAATTTAAATTTTTGTTATGGAATAGGAAAACCCTAACCATAAATATTTGAAATTGAAACTAATTTCGTGTTTTATATTGTAACTTGTAACTATAATTATATTATATTTTATATAATTATTTTTTAGAGTAAACTACAAATTTGGTCCCTGTAGTTTGTCAAAAGTAACATCTTTCGTCCCTGCAATTTTGAAATTATAAGATGTCCATCTTGCATTGTAAAAACGTCTGGATTTAGTCTCTCCTTCTCCTAACGGCTGTTAAAAAGTTTAGCTAAATAAGAGGCATTTTCATCCTTTTATCAATTTTGTTTGTTTGTTACCCAATCAAGAACCACAGGGCCCGAAATCATAAAATTGATTTTAATTGGATAAAAGACAAAAAAAAATGATAAAAGGATGAAAACTCCCTCATTTATCGGAATTTTTTTTAACGGCTGTTAAAAGGAAGTACCAAATCTGGACATATTTACAGCACACAATGGCCATCTTATAATTTTAAAACCACATGAACGATAAGTGTTAGATAGACAAAATTTGAATTTTTCCTTTAAATTGTAGTTAACTCTAATTCTTGTATTAGGATAATTATTCTATGGTACCGAAAAGAAAATATGAATTCAGACGCTCTCAATAATTGTAGCCACTGAATTTATCAGGGTGACATATTGCAGTAAAAAAACCTTGTCAGGATTAGTCTGGGTTTGCCTGAGATACCTTTCATAAAAAAAAAAGAAAAAAAAAGCTGCTTATGACCAATTAAATCACACTCATTTGAGCTTATTAGTTATTACAGCATTACATTCAAAAGCATAATCCTAAACTTACACAAAAAAAACAACCTTAAAATCCAACACCACCAACAAACACCAAAATGCTTGGAACCAAAATAAAACAAACAAACAAACAACAATAACAATAACAATAACAACAACAAATTATTAAGGTAAATCAAGAGATAGAAGTAGTAGTCCCAAAATCAATCTTAATTAGTACCACCAAGAACACCCTTCAGTTTCTTAACTACTTCTGCATCAAGGAACGTAGTTGCGACCACCAATTCCGTCGGCAAATCGTTTGCAAAAAGGGCAAAATCGGTAATTTGAAGCCCGGGCACCGGACTACTGAAGCTAACGAACGCCAAAGCGGGCCCCTTTCCGGAATTTATCTGGAAATGAAGTAACCCTTGTGGGAAAACCATAATATCCCCTTTGTTTAACGTTTTGAAATAAACGGTATTAGCCGATGATGATATGAATCCGGCACAAATGGTCCCTTGGATAACAACCAAAACTTCCGAGCCACCAGGGTGAGTGTGCATTGGGATAACCCCACCCGCGGCTAGGTCTAACCTAGCCAAGGATAACCCAAGCCCATTCACCCCCGGAAACTGAGCCGTGAATGCGGGTGTGACCGCAGCTTTGATGATATTGGTCGTGTTCCCGGTTACACCAAGGCCCGAGTAAACAAAATCGTCAACCGACACTGTCTTGGCGTCTTTGCACGGAAAGCCAGAAGGAGTGTCGGGCTGTTTGAGATCAGCCACGCAAAAGTCCTGCACAGATGCAGTCGTCGAGGCCACGAAAAGAAGAGAGAAAACGAGAAGAATCGGGATCGACATTTTGAAATATCGAATGTTTTTAGAAGAAGTATGTTTTTTTTGTGGGTGTTTGAAAAATTGAGATAGAAGATGAGGATTATATAGAAGGGAATAGATAGGATGTGCATGGCCATGCATGGAAGGGGCTTCACGTGAATATGGAGGGGTAGGAACAATTAAGACAAAAAGGCCATAAATTTCTTGTCTGTTATCGGATGGACTATGTCTGTATGAGTCTTCATATAAGAACAAGATTGTTTAAGTACGTTAGAAAAATGGAGCATCTAAAAGGCATATCCTGAACAAACAAACTGAGAGAATATGTGGAACCCTGTTAGATTACTCTCTAAACGGAGAGAAGAAAGGTTCCAACACATACGATATACCAAGGAGAAACGGTTCAAGTCTGGTCAATATGAGACTTTAAAGTGTTGTTTGGTTGGTTTTTCATTAAGTACTATATGGATAAAATTGTTTGTATGGATTGGAAAGATTTTTGTATGAAAGGAGCACGTTTCTTAAATGAGAAGAACAAGTTTGGAAAAAAAACTTGACTTTCTGCATAAAGCTACCCTCTATAAGCTTATTGAATAAGCCATTTTTTATACCACTAAGCCACTACACCAGCCATACATAGTTGACCAATAAGGCGTAAGTCCCATTAAGCTCGTTAAGCTGCTACCAAACAGACCCTAACCCACCCCCCTCCAATAGCGGTTAGACGGGTAAAGATTACCCTAGAATGTTGGAAGGGGGCAATCCGACGAGTACAAATTGCCCCCAGGTTGTCGAGTCTAAGTAGTAGACCCACCATTAGATAATATGTGGAACCTATTAGATTACTCTTCAAAAGAAGAACAAAAGGGAAGTTCCAACATATATCGAGGAAAAGGGGTCACGTCTAGCCAATTTAAGAATCTAACATGCCCCCTCCAACCGATGTTAGACGGGCGAAAGATTCCCCTAGTGTTGAGAGAGAGCTAGACGAGTACATATTGGCCTAGAGTGTCAAGTCCCTATAGTAATAGACCTTGGATCTGATACCATGAGATAATACGTGGAACCCTGTTAAATTACTCTCCAAAATAATTAGAAAATAGAAGTTCCAACACATATTCAGAAGTGGAACCCTGTTAGATTACTCTCTAAACCAAGGAGAATAGAAGTTTCAACACATATTGATAAGAAATGGTGCAAGTCTAGCCAACATGAGACTCTAATGCGCCCCCTCCAACGAAGATTAGACCTTGCTCTGATACCATGAGAGAATATGTGGAACCCTATATATAAGATTATTCTTCAAAGAACCATCGAAGACAATTTTGTAGTTATTGGACATCATATTGTTGTTAGTCTTGTTATATTTGGGGCAGAAATTTGGGTATTTTATGATAATAACTGCATTAGAAAGATGTATTCTTTCAAATAAAGTTCGATTTCAAGATTAGCACGAGATATTCTAAAGAAAATATCAGAAGCAAAAGTGGACCTGACCCTTTATGGTCCATGGGGGTGTGATAATAAGATAACATGGGCAAAAAAAAGGTACTTTTTGACAACCAAAAAATATCTCCAGCAAGCCAATTTTGTCATTTTGGAAGATGTTCATCATTAGAATTTGTGTGGATCTTATAGGTTGCCTATCCTTTGGGCAAATCTATTGGATAAAATAGTAAAAATTAACACCAAAAATCGGTAAAAAGTCCCACATCAGCCAGACTTGGACCATTTCTCCTCTATATATGTTGGAACCTCCATTCTCTGATCTAATGGAGGGTTTCACATAATCGTACATGATATCAGAGCAGATCTACAATACTCGATACTCTGGGATTCATTCACAAAGATATCATAGCAGGGATGAAGGAGGCGTATTTGTTTTTTAGGGTATTTTGGTCATCTGGTTCCTTGTTCCACTTAGTTCCAGGGAGGGTAAGGGTGAACGCGCTTGTTCCACACGTGTTCTATTTAGTTCCACTTAGTTCCACATAAGAACACACCAAACATAGGACAAGTGTGTCCTGTTCTGTTCTGTTCCACTCTGTCCTGCGTACCAAACGCACCCTAAAGGACACACAAACTAAGATTTCAACACACATTTTACATTAACAAAATAACATACTTTTACATTAATAAAAATAGAGCATATATAAACTCCAATCCGATAACCGTTTATAATCAAAAACTACAAGCGTGAGCCTTTTCCAAGAGAAGGGTAATCAGTGTACCCTATAACAGGATCATGGGTATAAAAACTAGCCCTTACGTACCTGTTTAAAGGCGCGTTGACCTTAAGTCTTAAAGCCAGATCCGGGTTTGAAATAAAAAGCCGACCATAAGCCACTAAATCAGCTTCCTCTTTAGCCACGGCTTCTAGCCCGAGCTCCCTAGTGTACCCACCACTACATATAAAAGTTCCCACATAAGAATTTCTCCAAACCTTCATCAATTCAGCCACTTCTTCCTCGCTTCCATGGTTTCCTGCTTCGGTTTGACCATAAGCTGTATAACGTGGCTGAGTCACATGAAGATAGCTTAATTTTGAACCCATTTCGAATTGGAGTTTATTGAGTTTTTCGATTACTGCTAGGCCTAGGGCGCGTGGATCAGAGTCCATGGCGTCTAGGTGGTCGATTGCTGGTGAGATTCTAACACCAACTCGGTCTGGACCAATGGCTGCAGCCACGGCTTGAACCGTTTGAAGTAAGAATTTGGTGCGGTTCGCTAGTGATCCACCGTATTCATCGGTTCTATCATTGATGCCGTCTTTCATGAATTGATCGAGTAAGTAACCGTGAGCTCCATGTATCTCAATGCCATCAAAACCTTAATTTGTACAAAAAATAAAATTTAAATAATCATGAATTTAATTCATCATGCATTTTCATTATTCATGATAATATGCATTTTCATCATAAATATAATGCATCTTCATTATGAATATCCTGTATGTCCTACTGTTCATCATGAATATCATGTATCTTCATTATGAATAATGTTCATCACGAATATCTATCACGACATTCATCATGAATAAAACCTATAGTTGGTTCCCAGGTTCTCAAAATACTTACGATGCTCATTTGAACCTGCCCAGTAGGCCTATATTTACGTGTGTGTATGGTATAACCAAATGAGAACCCCATATACTAGTAAAACCTTGAGAACTTTTACCTAAAGGTATTGTTTCACATTTTTTATATAAGGCTACTACTTAATGTATTGATTAACATATATTTGTTCTACTATGTTTTTGTTTCATATGTATTTGATTCACAATGTAAAACTTCTTTATGTGTATTTTTTTATACAAACACGCCAACAGTTCCACATCGTGAAACAAATATGTTAATCAATAACCTAAATCCTAGACATTTTTAAAAAATCTTATGAAATAACATTATGCACCGGTTCTCATGGTTCTCACAATTTTGTGAGTTCTCAAATGAATATATATATATATAGAGAGAGAGAGAGGGGGGGAGGTTCAGGGGAAAATGTCAAAAAAAAAGAAAATTGAGGAACACCCTGGGATCCCTCCATCCGGACGGTATGTACAAATGCATACAAGCGATTGAAGCTGCACCAGTGCATATATATGCATTAGTGCATATGCACAAATGCATGTTACAAATTATCGGTATGCATTTGTGCATACCGTCCAGATGGAGGGCTTCCAGGGTGTTCTTCAGTTTTCTCTTTTTTGACGTTTTCCCCTGAACCGGACCCTATATATATATATATATATATATATATATAGAGAGAGAGAGGGATATATACACACTACTCATTGTGAGTTTTAAGTCCCTTAGTTAAGAATATGCCACTTAGAAGAGAGGGCTTCAAGTGAACAAAACTCCTATTTCGTAGGGCGTTTAATCAATAAAAAGGCCAAATTTTTAGAATTGTCAAAAGAAGGAGCATATGTTCTTAAAATGTATCAAAAGCATATAATGTAGCACTTGAAGTTAATCTCTGTTCAAATTCAAATACCCATAAATTTGTGATGCTATTCAAGTATCTTACATGATGATTATCCTAATTGCCTTGGTTGCATATTGGTTAATCAAATAAAAACATAAAAATTAACTAACCTGCTTCAATAGCATTAATGGCAGACCGACGATAGTCTTCCACCACCTCCGCTATTTCATGTGTTGCCAATGCCCGAGGCTCAGGATATCGAGCGTAGGTTGCATTTGGCATTAATACTCTCCACTTCTTCGATATCGGTTTGTTTGTAGATGATATTGGTGCACCACCACCAGGTTGATACACTGTTTTTAACACAAAATTATTAGATGCAATAAACTTATGGCAACATTTTGATAATATAAAATCTACTTTTGTATATAAGTCCTTGTGTCATCAATTAACACATGAAAAGCAATACCTTAAAACTTGTTATAGATTAAAGAAAGAAATCCATTTCGTATTTTAATACAAACACTTCAAATCATACAAAACGATCTTAATATATCCCACATGACAGTTATCTTCAGGGTCTCATGGAAACTGGTGCGAAAAACCACATGTATCTAAAATATAAAAAGAAAGTAAGTAAGTAAGTATACCTTGGTGGGATGCTCTACCAACATGCCATAATTGACAAAAGATGACAGCACCTTGTTTGTGAACTGCATCAACCACTTTCTTCCAAGCTTCAATTTGTTCATTATTAAATATACCTGGTACATGAGGGAAACTGACCCCACAATATTCAACATAACTTTACTTGTTAGATATATCAAATCCCTTTTAATCAGAGTGAAATCTCTCTCTCTCTCTTTCTCTCTCTCTCTCTCTCTATATATATATATATGTATAGAGAGAGAGGGGAGGTTCAGGAAAAAACCTCAAAAACAAAGAAAACTGAAGAACGTCTTGGGAGTCCTCAAACTGGACGATATGCATAAATACATACAAGCGATTGAAGCTGATTTTGTTATATGCACGAGTGCATATGTACAAATGCATGTTACAAATTACCGGTATACATTTGTGCATACCGTTCAGATGGAGCGCTTTTTTAGGTTTCCCTAAACCTGAACCTATATATATATATATATAGGAAGAGGTTCAAATGAGAACTTTGTAAGTTTAAAGGAACAAAGGGACTCGTTTGGGACCAGATATGATGTGGGTCACACCAATAAAAATATCTGATTCAATGGGGCCCATCATTTCAAATCAGATATGATTTTTTATTAGTGGGACCCATGTCATATGTGGTCCCAAATGAGTCCCTTTGTTCCTTTAAATTTACAAAGTTCTCATTTGAACCTCTTCCTATATATATATATATAGAGAGAGAGAGAGAGAGAGGAAAGTTCAAATGCGAACTCAAATTTGGTTGTGAACGTGAGAACAAATGAGAGCGTGACACATATCAAAATAAGCAATATTCAGACTGAATGTACAAAGGAATATTCAGTCTAGTATATATTCAGACTGAATATATACTATAATATTTATTTCTGATTCAATGGGGCCCATCATTTCAAATCAGATATGATTTTTTATTAATGGGACCCATGTCATATGTGGTCCCAAATGAGTCCCTTTGTTCTTTTAAATTTACAAAGTTCTCATTTGAACCTCTTCCTATATATATATATATATATAGAGAGAGAGAGAGAGGAAAGTTCAAATGCGAACTCAAATTTGGTTGTGAACGTGAGAACAAATGAGAGCGTGACACATATCAAAATAAGCAATATTCAGACTGAATGTACAAAGGAATATTCAGTCTAGTATATATTCAGACTGAATATATACTATAATATTTATTTGAATGGGACACGTGTCGCACTCTCATTTGTCCTCAGGTTCACAACCAAATTTGAGTTCTCATTTGAACCCGCCCCTATATATATATATAGGGATAATCCTTTAGAAACTTTTTAAAGAGTAGAAACTCGTGGAAACCAATATAAAATTATTATTTTTCATAATTTTTTTCATCAAATGTTATGATTTAAGATATTGTTTCACATATGTTTGTGTTCATATGAAAAAAAATATTACACGTGGAAAAAAAACGCTATGTTTCATCCTGTGAATTTTGTTTCATATGTGATAGTGAATCAATGTTTTTTCCCACATGTAATATTTTTTCCATATAAACACAAGCATATGTAAAACAATATCTTAAATCATAATATTTATAAAAAAAAATCATGAAAATTTTATTTTTACATTGGTTTCTACTAGTTTCTAAGTGAAGAAACCAACCCCCCCCCTCTCTCTCCCTCTCCCTCTCTCTCTCTCTCTCTCTATATATATATATATATATAAATATAGGAGGTTATTAAAACTGTGACCATATTAATAGTTTGCTTGTATTAGTATTCACATGTGAATACAAATAATTTATAGCTAATTACCTATAGGAGGTTATTAAAATGTTCTTCAATTTTGTTATTTATTATTTTCATCATCATGAACCTGACACTATAATATAACTTTAATAATTGGTGTAACTATTATATAACTTTAATAATTGGCGTATAGTATGGGCCCTGCAGACCACTATAACATTTGTGATGTGCGATTTGTAGCCATAACTTTATAACCCCCACTAAACAGAATCGAAGGTAATTTTACTAAAACACCCTTGAACCACAAAAGAAACAACGAGATTACCCTTACCCAGCGGAAGTAGGCGAGATCATCGTCCCCTCGGTGATGAGAAATCCACCGTCCGTTGATCTCTGCCGGTAATACTCCACCAACGCTTCATTCGGTATACTATTTAACGCCCTACATCTCGTCATCGGAGCTAACACCACCCTACAATCAAAATCAAAACAGATATGAACATCGTGAGATAATCGATCACACAAAGGGCGTATGAAAGGCATTTGGAAAAACAATCTGAAATGATTTTGGGGAAATTATATAAAAAACTATGATCAGAAGAAGAGAGGATAGAAATTAATAACGGACCTGTGTGAGAGATTGAATCTTCCCATCTTGTATGGCGAAAAGAGAGTTGGTTTATTGGCAGTCGGAGTTGATTCAGCCATTATTTACTTTACTGGTATGGTATGGGATCGGAGATCTGAATGTCGGAAGAGTGATGGAAGACGACAGAAGAAGAAGAAGAAGAAGAAGGAGGATATGGTGGTGGAATGTATATAAATACAAAGTGTGAAAGAAAAAAGAAATTAAAAAAACGTGGTGTTGACCGTCAAATACCAATTTTGACTTGAACATTTATTAAAATATTACTTTAAAGAAATTATACATTAGTATTTAAAAATTAGAAATCTTCAACCATTTTTTTTTCTTTTGGACGGCATTTTTAAGACACTTAGATTCAAACGGACACTAATTAATTCCCTACGTCCATGATCAAGCCTTATATACTGACTCATGAACTTGTCTCTAAACCGGCTCAAAAGACCGGCCCAAGAACTAGATACCTCAGAATCTTCAAAAATTATGTTATATAAATATATATGGGAAGGGATCATATCAGAACACTACCAATTTAAAGGAACAAAAGAATTCATTTGGGACCACATATAATGTGGGTCCCACATAATATTAAATCATATATGTGATCCACAATTGTCTCTTTGTTCCTTTAAAAATGCAAAGTTCTCATTTGAACCTTCCTCTAAATATATATATATATATATATATATATATACTAGTTGTGTACCCGCGCAATGCAGCGGGATGTAAAAATTTAAAGTAAGAATGCATGATTATGATCTCATTTCAAAATGCTCAATCTGATGGTTATACCACATAACCCATTAAACCATTTCAATAAATCATGTCACTTTTTGGGCAATCCCTTCATGACTCATGAGAAACTGTATACTGGCTTTGAATGGATTCCAAGCAAATCAAACTTTCAACAATAGTTAGAAACTAAATAAGAGGTTGCAAGTGAGCCAAAAGAATATGCAGAGAAGCATGATAGGTACTTGAAACAAAAGAATTACAAGCAAATGCATGACCTTTAGTTCTTTGCACTTGCAACTAAATAATTCTTCAGCCTCCCAGATAAGACAAAACACAAATTTGTGCTAAATACTTGTATCATGAAAAATTAACATAATCTCTGCAAAACTGAAGAATATTCTTTAAATTAGCATGAAAACCTCATTTGTATAAAGGAATGTACAGTGTACATTTTGATGGACCTCACATCTTGGATAAGGCCTTCCTCCTACACTTCTATGCCTTCTATTATTTTTTACTTTAGTAGACAAAAAATTAATACTACAACCATAATTGAAATTCATTTCAAAAAATAATACCACAACCATCAATTCATACCTCTTCTATTACAACAATAGTCTTCTTCTATTACAACAATAGTCTGGACACTACAATACATTTTAACAAATCTGCGGCACTACAATACATTTCAACAAATCTAAGATGTCCAATTTAAACAAATTGTAATGGAATTAGTTGCAAACCGACTCCAAAAGTGATCATGCTTTCCCACAATGAATCTTTCAAGTAATACCTTCTATTTCAACACCAGGCAACTCGTCTCCATGCCAAACCATTCATACCAGTGCTTGGCTATCATCTTTTGTGAAACTTGACTTGACATTATCTTTCACAAAATGTATTTACAAAATTGCTTTGATATCATCTTTTGTGAAACTTGATGAGACGTTTATTGTCCACCAAGCTTTATAACTAAAAGAGCCTAAAAATACAACGGTCAAATTTATAAGATATCATTGTGGCTGATAATTAAAAAACCAAGATGAAAGAAGGAATTAATATTTGCACAAGCTTTACCGGTTGGAGTTATCGCCAACGTTTCTCTAAATGGTAGATGTCCCAAATCTAGTTAATAAACCAAGTGAACTTGTCAAACCAAATGATGGTTATGCATACATTAACATATACTAAACCGGATGCTGCAATTTGTTATAGAAGTTTGACTACTATAACTTAAAAAAGTTATATCATGTTTCTATTAGCTACTGATACAATCAAAGGCTATAATTTCCTCAAACATTTACCTCCAATATTATGTGGTATATTTTCCATAAAACACATTGTTAGTCCCCAAGGAGAGATGGCTAACTAAGAGAGGGTTTTGTAGAAGGGGGGGTTGAATATAAAACACACAGAATAGACTCTTTTTAAATTTTTTAATATAAATATTAAAAATTTACACACAGATAGTTTGATGCGGAAAAGAACAGGCACACTATTCTATCAAACTAAACACACAGATAACAGTAATTAACTTATACACTAAGGAAGTTAAAACAATACTGCTATAAAGACACAGCTTTTACACAAATACACAAATAATCACTCTGAAGATTTGTTGAAAGCGTGAAATTTCTGGGAAGGACTTCATCTCCTTTTATAGTGCCCACGCATGGGATGCAAGTGGACAGCTGTCAAGGTTTCATTAGCTGGAAGATTATCTGCTGGACAAAGGAAAAGACCACTTCCTTTGTACTAGAATAATGGATGAACCATTCCTTGTAGCACGTAATGTCAGATAACTTTATCTTCTTTTCTTCATGCTCTGTGAAGTCCCATCAAACCTTTTAGCTAAAAGACAAATATTCCTTTTATAAGAATAAAAGAGAATGTCTTTATTTAAGGCTTGATGCCCAAGTTCTTGCTGGCTCACGTGTCTTGCAATTGATGTGAGTCAAGAACTTATCTCTTTGAAATTGCTAAGTGATACATCACACTATGTATCACATCGGTGGATACCTTGTAAGCTGGAAGTGATAAGTGTACACTTTGCTTGATAGACTTCATCTTTCACTAAATGCCAAAAGTGTACACCCTTGAACTTGTGACTTGATATCACAGCCTTAGAAAATATACCTGCAATTTCGGTGACCAAGATTATAGTGTCGGTGACCATGATATCAAACTTGATGACCTCATCTTATTTGATGTCCTTAGTACTTTTGATGACTTTTGAGTGTACCATCGGTGACCCACTATATTGGTGACCCAATCTTGACTTGGCAAAATGATCTGAATATTGAAGTTGGTTGATACATCCAAAATTCCACTTTTTGATGTACAACCCTTGATTGAATAGTCTTTGACTCTTCAATACTTGAAGCATATTTCGTACCTTCAAAAGAACTCGTAAAAGTTCATTCATACAAAGGAAGGTGGTTCATCACCAAATCATCTGTACCCAACAATCTCCCCCTATTTGATGATGATACCTGTAAGTTAGAAAAGAATTCTTTTTGACCCTTTCTATTTTTCTTTTGGGTTCTTTTGACTCAGATTTTTTTTTTTGATTTTTTTTTTCACTGAGTATGTACAGTATAAGTATAAGAATAAATGTAAGTATAAGTATGTGCAAGAAAAAATAAAATATTAACAAGAATTTTTAAGAAAGAAGAGTATGAACTTTTATTAATTAACACACAGCTTTGAAAAATAAAGTTCACACTATATGAAGAATATTCAAGGAGTGGGTTCTCTTCTTTTTAGCTCATCCAAGATAAGCCTAGTGATCCCATAGTCTTCAACCGGAGGTACTCCTAGAATAGCAGAGAGGAAAGAGCTGTGAGCCCTTGGGATGTCAGAAGCTCTGAAGAAACCGATGTTTCCAAAGATGTCTTCAAAGAAAACCCCAAGCTCAGGAGTAGTCAGCATGGTTTGCTCCGGGTAAGCAATAGGAGTAGGAATGGAAAGATCTATACCCGAAGCATTTATCTGGATGCCTCTTTCATGAAGCATAACAAAGTGTCCCTTCTTCTTGTTTTTAGGAGCAGTGATGACCTCTCCTTTAAGACCCTGTTGTATGAAGTACATTTGTTGTGCTTCAAGATATGTCACAAGAATATCATTCTCCTTTTGAATGTTGAGCATCTTGATGAATAGTTTTCTGAGAATATTAAGTACCAGCTCCTTGTACTTGCTTTTGCTCTTGGAGATGCATTTACCAACTTCCATCCATTCAGTCATCCCAAGAACTTCCAACCATTCAGCTTCATATACCTTTGAGAAAGTATCAGCTCTCTTAAGGGTGACAAGTAACTTGGGAGAATTCTTGGTTGGAGGTTGGATGGTGGCACTGATAATCTTGGAATCATCCTTTTGGTTCTTCAATCTCCTTTTAAACCACTCTACTTCCTTTGCCTTCTTGGCTTCATCAAGCATCTTTGCAGCTTCAGATTTCTTTTTAATATTTTCAAGCTCATCTTTTTGAGCTTGAAGAGCATCCTTTACCATTGCATGAGTGGCTTCATCTTGAGCCAACTTGAGTACATTTGTCTGATCATACTCAAGTTGTGCTCTAATAGCTTCTTCTTTTTCAGCTTCAGATAAGATTACCCCAAGAGGATCGGTCAGTGTGGGGGCAGGCTGAAGTCTGAGAGTATCTGCTTGAGGACTTCTCATTCTTTTCTTCCTCTTTTTTCTCTTCCTGTTGATCTTCAAAGGAAACTGGTTTCTTTCCTTTGGCCTTCTCTTTTCTCTTCTTTTCTTCTTTAGTTTCAAGGGGTTGAGCACTGATACTCTCCCCCTCAACAGTTGCTCCAGTAGACTCGGTGACCACGTGAGGAGTCACCTCGGTGACAAGGGGAGGAGTCACCTCGGTGACCGTGATCACAGCACCACCATCGGTGGCTGGGAGAGAGGCCACGTCGGCGACTGCTGTCTTGATGGCAGCGTCGGCTCGGCGGCTTCTGTCTTGGTGGTGGCGTCGGCGGCTGTGGAGGTGGTAGCAGTGGTGGTCTTCTTATTTTTCTCCCCCTCAGTGGTTGATCCCTTGAAACCCACTGAAGAGAGAATAGTCTTGATCTTTTCTATATCAGAAGCCATGGAATTCATTTTTCTTTCAATTCTTTGAAGAACAAATCTGTCTTGTTCCTGAAAGAAGGATCCATCCACATCAAGCTCAATAGTCGGAGGAGAAATTGGAATCTTGTCAATTTTGGTGAGAATAGTGGCAAGAGACTCCATAATGTTCTCTTGAGAAGTAGAAAGAGAAGCCGCCTTTCCAAGTCTTTGGCTGCTTGATCTTCCAAAGTTTCCACCCGACGTATAGTGTCACGGGTAAAGCTGGTGAAAGCTTGGAGAAGATCATCTCCTTGTTTGGAAGACATGGGAGCAGAAGGTTGAGGCTGTAGTGGTTGATCAGCATCATCATCACTGGAGGAAGAGTAATCCACCAAACCTGTAGGTTTTCTTGGGGGGGATTTAGGAGATGTGGGGGAGACACGTTTAAGAGAGTGCTATGAGGGGATTCCTCAGTAATGGGTTCTTTCACAACCTTGGTACGTACGGGAGACGTATGTGTCCAAGGTGTAGTGTCAGAAAATAGAAAATCAGTAAATTGGGATGCTCCATCAAATGCACCTGGTTGTGATGCACTCTCATGTGGAGTAAAGAAAGGGAGCTGTGAGAGCTCACGGGGTGGAGAAGAGGCAGCTTGGATGGGAGAGTCCAAGTCTTCTTCATCAACTAAAGAGAAAGTTGATGAAAGAATAATAGGGATGTCCCTTTTTACAACCATGTCCTTTTGGGAGGGCATGGAGGAGCTAGGTTGGGTTAACTGGTCATTGGGTCGGGTAGGAATCTTTTCAACACTTACTAACTTTTGGGAGTTAGTAGGTGGCTTGTGAGGTGAGACCCTTTGGGTACCCTTAGACTTCTTTGAGGAAGTCTTTGGGGGGCTTTTGGAGTGTCTCCGCTTTTGGGACTTAGATGCTTGGGTAGAAGCCAAAGGTTCTTTTGGCTTCGTAGCATCGGTGGGTGCGGAGGTAGATGTGCCCGACGCTTTGGATCTCTTACGAGATTTGGGCACATCAGTTACTCTACGTGCAGAAGGAGTAAAAGACATACCTGAGGTCCTTTGCAGACGGGGCTCATTTTCTCCCCAAGATAGAGTTGCATTCCTTGCAAACTCAATCATAGATGGTCGGAGAGGGTTGTCTGATGCTAAGACAGCCTTTTTCATAATTTGATTTCCCACTTGATGAAGAGGGAGATCATATATGATGTCATCTCTTTTCTCTAATTTATCTGCCAACTTTGCATGAATAATAAGAGAGAAAAGTCGCTGAAATGGTACCTGAGGACGTCGGATGGTAGAGAAGGAGGAGATCATTTCATTGAAGAAATAGCTTGCAAAGTCTATCCTCCTTTGAAATATTAGAGCATGTGCCAATTCTGTCACTTGGGAAGGTGACTGATCCGGGCCACCTGTCTTCTTGCTCAGGCACAGAATCAGATGAGCAAAAAGGAAGTTCCATATGTTTCCCATATTCTTGCGCAGTAAAGTACCTGGACCCTTTGACTTTGAGCCCTTCTTCTCTTCCAAATAGTTCAACACATCAACCACCATTTGATGTTCATTACCAAGAGGAAAAGGTTCATAGGAATCATAAACAGGAAGCTTAAGAATGCTTCTAACATCTTCCACATTGAAGATCACATCATGTTCATCATTACTTAGAACAGATGCAAGAATTTGATCCGATGAAGCATCAAATGTGCAAGTCAACCAAAAGTTTCCAAGAAGAAACTTACTCATTTTGGGTTTTGCTGTGATTGCATATTGAAGAGGGCATCTCTGAAGAAACCAGCAAACATCATTGTACTCTGGATGAGCATTGTCAACTCCTATTTCTTCCAAAGTAATTGCATGCAGGAAAGGATAGGGATCCAAAAGTCATGGTCTGTTCTTCAGAGGTCTTTGAGGGAGAAGCCATTGAAGAGGATGAAGAAAGTTGCAGGTTTGAGTATGAAGGTTATAAGATGAGAAAGATAGAGGGTGCGAGAAAGGTGGTGAAGTAGTGGGGGAAGAGGTTATATATGAGAGGGAAATTTCAATTTTCAAAAATAATGATTACTTTTGGTGATTGAAAGGTCAGAATTCTAAGGGTTTTAGGGTTGAATTCGGCGCATGGTCTGACATTGATGATGTCATTTGGGATAAGAACAAAGAATCTTGCTTATCAAGAGTGGTAAGTCAAGAGTTATCTTTAAGGGGTTAAGAATGTGAAGGGTTATAACGGTTACCTCGGTGAGTATAAACTGTCGGTAGCTTAAGGTGGCAACGTTGGTGGCTTGATATGAGAAAGAGAGAGACGTCGGTGGCTCGTAGGATGGACCGTCGGAAAGCTGACGTCAGCAAGACGTCGGTAGCTGACGTCAAGTGATGACGTCGGCGGCTTAGATCGAAGGATGGATGACGTCGGTGGATGTAAGGTGGTACGTCGGTGGGTGACTTTGGGGTTAGCGACGGTGTCGGTGGCTTGGCGGTGGTGGCTGTCGGAAAGGGGTCGACGTCGGTGGGTGACTTTGGTGGATGAAGGCAGTGGGTCAATGTCGGTGGGTGAACGAAAACCGTCGGTGGCTCAATAGGATGACGTCGGTGAGAAGTTGCACGGTGGTTAGACGTCGGTGACGTCGGTGGCTGGGGTGATTATGGTGGTTGCTCTCGGTGGATCTCGGTGGCCGGAGAGAGAGTAGTGGCGGTGGATGGTGTGGTTAGGGTTTTATGAGAGAGATGAGAGGTGGTGATTGGGAAAGTTTTAGAGGAGAGAGAGAGAGCACACGTCGGTGACTAAGTCACCGACTTTATACATATATATATATATATATTTTTTTTTTTTCTTTTTCTTTTTATATCATTTTCATATAAATATATAAATATAATATAATATATAATTTATAAATATATATAACATATATAAAGTGTATATATATAAAACATATAACATATATAAGTTATAAATATATAAATGTATATAGTATATATATATATGGAATATATATATATAAAACATACATTATATATAAATATAAAATATATTAGTCTATGTTTACCATACCTAACTCACCAATGAGGAATTTGAACCTTGCTTCATCAAGTGGCTTTGTGAACAAATCAGCTAATTGATAATCAGTGGGAATGAAGTGAAGCTCCACATCACCTTTAGAGACATGATCTCTTATAAAGTGATACCTGATATCAATGTGCTTAGATCTTGAATGAAGCACAGGGTTGTTGGCAATGGCTATTGCACTTGAGTTGTCACACATTATTGGGACTTTTGAGAAAATCTGATTATAATCACACAACTGATTTTTCATCCACAATATCTGTGCACAACAACTTCCAGCAGCCACGTACTCTGCTTCAGCAGTAGATGTAGACACCGAATGTTGTTTCTTACTTGACCAACTCACAAGCTTTCCACCAAGTAACTGACAACTTCCAGTTGTACTTTTTCTGTCTATTTTTGAACCTGCAAAATCAGAATCAGAGTACCCGATGAGATCGAAACCTGAGTCTTTGGGATACCAAAGACCCAGATTTATGGTACCTTTCAGATACCGAAAAATCCTTTTCACAGCAGCCAGATGTGATTCTTTAGGATTTGCTTGGTATCGGGCACACATACAAGTAGCAAACATAATGTCAGGTCTACTTGCAGTTAGATAAAGAAGGGATCCTATCATGGCTCTATAATTTGTAATATTAACATAAATGCCATCAGGATCAGAAAAGAGTCTAAGAGGAGGAGCCATAGGAGTTTTCATGGTATAGCAAGTATCAAGGTGAAACTTTTTCAGAAGATCTTTAATGTATTTACTTTGATTTATGAAAATACCTTCTGGAGACTGTTTTACTTGCAAACCAAGAAAGAAAGTTAACTCCCCCATCATGCTCATTTCATACTCTTTTTGCATGAGGGAGCTAAACTCATCACACAAGGCTTCATCGGTGGCTCCAAAAATAATATCATCAACATAGATTTGAACAAGAATGATATTACCTTGTGATTTCTTGAAGAAGAGAGTGTTGTCAACCTTGCCTCGTATATACTTATTTCTAAGTAGATATTCTGAGAGAGTGTCATACCAGGCACGAGGAGTTTGCTTCTCCCATACGAGCTTTATCCACCTATACACGTGATATGGATGGATCGGATCTTCAAACCTGGAGGTTGCTTCACATACACTTCTTCGGCCTAATTCACCATTCGGAAGGCACTTTTGACATCCATTTGGAATACCCGAAAATTCTTGTAAGTTTGCATGGGCAAGAAATATTCGGATAGCTTCCAACTGGAAACAGAGCAAAAGTTTCATCATAATCAATTCCTTCCTCTTGCCGGTATCCTTGAGCAACCAGCCTTGCTTTGTTCCTTATGACAGTTCCTTCTTCGTCCATCTTGTTTCGAAACACCCATTTTGTTCCAATAATAGTTTTGTTGGATGGACGAGGAACTAACTTCCAGACTTTGTTTCTCTCAAATTGTGAGAGTTCTTCTTGCATGGCAATTACCCAGCTAGGATCAGCTAGGGCTTCATTTATCAACTTAGGCTCAACAATGGAAACAAAGTTGACATATAAGCACAGATTGCTTATGCCTCTTCTGGTTTTTACACCAACTTGTGGATCACCTATGATTTGATCTATTGGATGATCCATGGTCCACTTTAGTGCAGGAGGTAAGGTAAGAGGTAGAGAAGAAGATGAGGTAGGAATTTGAGATGGTGAAGATAGGTTTGAGGGAGATATGGTGTTTTTGTGGGTAAGGTCTTCTGTAGAGTTAGTTTCAGGAGGTGGAGAAGAAAGAGAAGGTTCTGAAGGTAAGGTGGTGTTTATGGGAGGCTGAGAAGAGTTGCTATCTGGAGGATTGGGTTGAGAGGAGGATGGAATTTCACCAACACATGAATTTATCCATAGGTTTAATTCTTCTTCATCACAAGATAATGAAGAAGTTTCAAACTCATCAAACTTTACATGCATGGATTCATCTATGCATTGTCTTCTTAGGTTGAAAATTCTGAAGGCTCTTGAGGAGAGAAAATAGCCCATGAAAATTCCATCATCAGACTTCGGATCAAACTTTCCAAGTTGTTCCCTGTCATTTAGCATGTGACATGCAACCAAACACATGGAAGAAGTCAACCGGGTTTTCTACCATGGAAAACTTCATAAGGAGTCTTGTCATGCCTTTTGACTATGATAGACCTATTTTGAGTAAAGCATGCGGTGTTAAGCTCGCCGAAAAATAGGTTGGCAACTGGATTCACTCGGCATTGACCTTGCAGCCTTCACACGGTGTTCTATTCTTTCTTTCAACAACACCATTTCTTTGAGGAGTGCGTACGGCGTAAGAGTTCGAGAAATTCCTTTTAGGTCAAAGAAATCTTCCGAGAAAGATTCTTGAATTCTCGTGCCATTATCACTTCGAAGGACTTCACCGAGTTTACCATTCAAATTTTCAATCTTTCTTGTAAACCCGATGATTTCTTCGAAGATCACTCTTGTGTTTCGTAAAGAACACCCAAGTATATCTAGAGAATTCATCGACGATTACTAGCATATACTTTTTACCACCCGCATCTGGGTGTGATTCTTCGGACCGCACGATCCATGTGAAGCATTTGAAGAGGTTGAGAGATAGAAGAGCATTGTTTTGTTTTAAAGGAAGTTCTGGTGAGTTTTCCTTTTTCACATGCTCCATACAGCTTTTCTTTTTCAAAAATTATTTTTGGCATTCCAACAACCAGCTCCTTGTTGGAGAGTTTGTTCAAGGTTTTAAAGTTTAGATGAGAGAACCTTTTATGCCACAGCCAACTTTGTTTGGCTAGTTCTTGAGAGAGACACACGCCTTCTCCTATTGCACTTTCCTTCATGTTGATTATGTATACGTCATTCAGTCGGGTTCCTGCTAGTACAATCTTGTTCTATACATCAAAGACCAAGCACACACACAGCTGGAACATGACCTTATAGCCCAAATCACATATTTGGCTGATGCTTAGAAGATTGTACATTAGCCCTTCAACATGAGCTACTCTGGAGAAAGTGATGGTTCCATTTGAAATGGTACCATATCCTTTGGTGACCCCTTTTCCATTTCCTCCAAAGGAAACAGTGGGTCCCTTTTCTTTTGAGAAGTTAGAGAGAAGAAGTTTGTTTCCTGTCATGTGTCTTGAACACCCACTGTCCATGTACCATATGTGATCTTTATTTGGTACCTGCACCCAGAAACAAATTTAGACTTTTGGTACCCATTTTGAGGTAGGTCCTTTGGGATTAGAAGGCATTTTAGTTTTGCAAAGATCCAGATCTTTTGGGCAATTTTTAGCAAGATGAAGAGTGTTGCCACAATTATAGCACTTCTTTAAAGAAAAGGCCTTTTTAAAATCCCTATCATCAAAACTTTGGACAGAGGTTGACGACTGAGAAGAAGAGGGGTGTCCAACACCTGGTCTTGGTCCAAGAATACCTTTACCAGGAATTCTTGATTTCTTCAAGTTCACTGACGGAGGAATAAAGTCAGTAACTATTTGAGATTTCCTTTTAGATGAAAAATTAGATTTAGAAAAAAATTTCTTTTGAGGAGAAAATCTTTTTGGAGAAGGATACTCAGCAACATCAGAAGGCTGCTCCTGGGAGTACCTTGACTCATGCAGACTTAAGGAGTTTAAAAGTCTTTGGATAGGTTTGGGAGAAGAAGAAGAGCTTGGAAGAGTTGAAACTTTTGAAGACTCAGAAGAGATTTCTTTAGCTTTAACAAAGACTCCAAACTTTTTAGAACCAGATTCTACTTTGAGCATGTCAAGTAGATCTATAGAGTGAACGGGGGTAGAATCCTCTGATGAGTAACCGAAGAGATCATCATCGTCATCGGAAAGGAAACCAGCAGGAAAACCTTGACACTCAGAAGAAGGAAGTGGAAGGTCGAAAGGTTGAGGAACATCTTTTCCATAACCAAGGCCAGACTTATCCTTGCTGGTGATTTGATCTTGAAGGATCCTTTCAAGATTCTTAGAGGATTTAGTCCATTTAGACAGAACCTCTTGTTCCTTTTCAAGAGTGGAAGAGATTTTTGATTTTTCCTCAGAAAGACTGTCGTTTAAGTATCGTAGGTTTTCCAGATCAGCTTTCATTTTGTCAAAATCTTTTAGTTTTGAAAAGCAAGAGAGAAGTTGATCATTTAGACATTTTATGTGCATATCAGCCTTTTTCTTTTGAATCTTTAAGTCACAGAAGTCAACAGTTAAAGAATCAAAGGCATCAGCCTTTTGATCATCAGAGAGAAAGGTAAAAGGATGTACCTGAGGCTTTGTTCCTGAAGTGGATCCCTCAGCAGATACAAGGGTAGTGTAGAGTGACTTCTCCATGTCTTCTAGCTCATCGATTTTGGCCATGAGGCATTTAGTGACATACTCACTCACTCTCGCAGGTTTGCTCATCCTCCCAAAGAATGAGCCTCTCGCAACCAAAGTTTTATTTTTACTTTGGTTTCTTTCTTTTTCTCTTCGTATTTGGCTTTGTACTTCTTATACCCGGAGGTTTCTTTTGATTCATAATTTTCTTTAGAGGATTGGCTATTTCTCTCTTCATGCTTCCTAGAAGTGATTTTGAGAAGTCATGGCCATAAGAAGAAGGTTTGAGAGAAGAGGAAGCTTTTGATCTGCATTCAGAAGCAAAATGACCTTTCTTTCCACAATTGAAGCATTCTTCATTTGCTTTATCAGAAGAGGATTTTTGAGAAAAAGGTTTTCTATTAAATTTAGAGTGGTTTGAAGAAAATCTTTTATTCTTAAGGTTTCCAGCAAGCATTGCCATACTATCAGAAAGTATGTCAATGGCTGATTCTTCTCCTTCATCATCGAAGACTATAGTATGCATCCGACGGATGAGAAGAGTCTTCCTTAATATCTTTTTCAGAATCAGAAGAAGGATAGGTGATTCTAGGAATACAAGAAGAAGATTTTGAATCACCTATCAAAGCAATAGAAGAGGATTTGATATCCTTTATAAGAGATTTTCTCTGGTTCTTAGTTTGTTCATAGTGAAGAAGAGTTCCATAGAGAGCAGTTAAAGGCATTATTTCTAAGTCCTTGGTTTGCTTGATGCAAGTATAGATAGTTTCCCAGAAATCTGGAAGACAATCCATGAACTTGCAGAGAACTTCTTCATTATCATAAACTCGTCCAAGAACTTTGAGATCATTGAGAAGACAGTTAAAGCGATTAAAGTAGGTAGAAAGAGATTCTCCTTTTTCATGGGAGAAGAGTTCATACTTTCTAACAAGACAGATCCTGTTAGATTTCTTTACTTCTTTGGTGCCTTCATATAAGACACTCAAAGTATCCCACATTTCTTTAGCAGTGGGAAGGTTAAGAAGAGAGTGATACACTTCATCAGGAAGGGATACAGCAAAAGCAGATTTGACTTTAGTGTCTAAAGCAACTAGGCGTTTATCATCTTTACTAAATTTGTTAGAAGGTTTGATGATATATCTACCAATTTTCTCACTTCTTTCATCATCTGACTCTATGTCCTTTCCTTCAGCGTCCTTTTGAGGGCCAAAGCGAGCCCATATTTTATGAACAATAGGTCCCTCACTGAGAATGTTGGGATATCTGCAATCGATCCCTTCCAAGAATAATAACATGCGATTTTTCCATAACCCAAAGTTATTTGGGTTGAACCTTGGAGGTTTAGCCCAAAGATCCTAAATCATATGTATTACTGGAAGAGGTCTGCAAGGTACCATCAACATTTGAGGTAGTAGCCATCACAGATCTGGTTTATTGAATTAAACCAACTGCTCTGATACCACTTGTTAGTCCCCGGAGAGATGGCTAACTAAGAGAGGGTTTTGTAGAAGGGGGTTGAATATAAAACACACGTAATATACTTTTTTTAAATTTTTTAATATAAATATTAAAAATTTACACACAGATAGATTGATGCGGAAAAGAACAGCACACTATTCTATCAAACTAAACACACGGATAACGATAATTAACTTATACACTAAGGAAGTTAAAACAATACTGCTTTATAAGACACGCTTTGCCACGGTCACACAAATAATCACTCGAAGATTTGTTGAAAGCGTGAGATTTCGGGAAGGACTTCATCTCCTTTTATAGTGCCCATGCATGGGATGCAAGTGGACAGCTGTCAAGGTTTCATTAGCTGGAAGATTATCTGCTGGACAAAGGAAAAGACCACTTCCTTTGTACTAGAATAATGGATGAACCATTCCTTGTAGCACGTAATGTCAAATAACTTTATCTTCTTTTCTTCATGCTCTGTGAAGTCCCATCAAACCTTTTAGCTAAAAGACAAATATTCCTTTTATAAGAATAAAAGAGAATGTCTTTATTTAAGGCTTGATGCCCAAGTTCTTGCTGGCTCACGTGTCTTGCAATTGATGTGAGTCAAGAACTTATCTCTTTGAAATTGCTAAGTGATACATCACACTATGTATCACATCGGTGGATACCTTGTAAGGCTGGAATTGATAAGTGTACACTTTACTTGATAGACTTCATCTTTCACTAAATGCCAAAAGTGTACACCCTTGAACTTGTGACTTGATATCACAGCCTTAGAAAATATACCTGCAATTTCGGTGACCAAGATTATAGTGTCGGTGACCATGATATCAAACTTGATGACCTCATCTTATTTGATGTCCTTAGTACTTTTGATGACTTTTGAGTATACCATCGGTGACCCACTATATTGGTGACCCAATCTTGACTTGGAAAAATGATCTGAATATTGAAATTGGTTGATACATCCAAAATTCCACTTTTTGATGTACAACCCTTGATTGAATAGTCTTTGACTCTTCAATACTTGAAGCATATTTCAGACCTTCAAAAGAACCTGTAAAAGTTCATTCATACAAAGGAAGGTGGTTCATCACCAAATCATCGGTGACCCAACACACATAGTAAGTTTCTAGAAGTTCAACATAAATAAACAACTAACCTCTAGGAACTCACCATGCTCTTAGATCAACTTCGGATGGCTAAAAAGGTTGTCTAATAAACCAAGTTAATAAATATGGTAAATAAAACAACCAATAGGATTTCCAACACCAAGTATTAACCAATAAAGTACCCTATGATAGCAGATAAATCAAGTTATTCAAAAATCAAAATTTGATGACATACCTCCAAATGCAGCACTGGCAGCACAAAATTGAGGAATCTGACAAAACAGGAGTTTTAAGAAAAGGGTAAAACGAAGTGAAGATGAAAAAGATATTGGGCATCTCTATACATTGGTTACATATAACATCTTGAGGTTCAACCTCTAAATGAATTTGGATATAAGTGATCACTTTGGGGATGAAAGGGAAGAGAGAAAGAAAATAGGGGTTATAAAAATGTTGATGCTTGTCTCGCTTGAAGTATGGGAAACAAATAAAAAAGCACTTCAAGACTAATAATGAGAAACCCATATAAATTATAAAGCGAAAATTCTGATAAAAGACTGTCTAAGACATATAAAAAGAGATCATTGGATTTAAAAAACAATGGACAAACATAAAATGTAAAGAGTAACAATTACTGAGCACAAGTGAAATAGTAACATATGATGAAAGAAGCTCGTTCAATTAGAATGCTAAAAAGGAATATTTGTAATTTGTGCCTTTGTGTCTGAAGGGAAACACACACCTTAAAACTTAAATTCATGTGATCAAAGAAGATGCACATGCCAAATTAATTCAAAAGAAATCAACAGAGAACAGTTACTTCAAACTCTAACCTCAGTGGAACTGGTAACCAAAAGAAAGAAATCAATATACACAAAAGTGAATATGAAAAAAATATCTTAATTGGAATCGGTAGAGGGAAAAAATCAACAACCATTTCTCAGGAATTGAACAAAACATGTATATATCAATACCATGAAGCATGAATGGATGGAAATACAGTCCAAAACACACAACCAGGAAGCCTTACCTTGAATTGATGACATGTGAGACTTGAGCGATGGACCGAGCTTAATATCGATGGGTCGAATGGATGAAGCGGATACACGGTGTCTGTTCCATAGAAATCGATAGAAAGCAAACAAAAGGAGAGAAATTTTGATGAAAAATAAAGTAGAAAAAATTGATGATAAGAACCCTAACATTGAATCATACAGAAATACATCGAAAGAAATTACCTCGAATGGAATCAAAGCCATGGATCGAGAACGGAATGGGAAATTAGTGGAGGCCGTACATATATGGTCTTGAATCGTCTTCTTGAATATGTAACAGGAGCTTGAATCGTCTTTTCGGGTTGGGTGAATAATTTCTCAATCGTCACTTTGGGAAGGGGAATTTGCAGGAGTGAGAGACCGTGTCAGGGGAAAGATAAGTCTGAGAGAAGTGTTTGGCATTAAAGAGTTGTACATGAAGCTTAAGATGTTGTAATTAAGACTTTTATGACTTTATGCATAAAATAATAGTACCTTATGCATTAAAGTTGGTTTTAAGACTTTTATTAAATTTGGTTTATAAAGTAGTATAGATATATGTTTTTCTAAATAGAGTAAAAGTTAAAAAAATTTAAAAGAAATGACATATAATTCCAACATTTTACTTTGTTTTAATAATTATATTATTAATTATATTAATAAAATATTCAATATATTTAAAAAGATATTTTTTCTAAACACTTAATATTATTATCTTCTGTTGGTGAAAAAGAAAAAAAATATATTATTTCTTTATTTTAAATGTGAAATTTTAGAGATTTCTCCAAATTTAAATATTTTACTTTTTTGCTCTCTTCTTTTCTTTATTTTAACATACGATGTTGAAAAAAATATACGATAAATATCTATTTTAATATAGATGTTTTTCTAAAAACATGCAACTCCGTTAATCAAAATCAAATATACCCCACCTGCTATCAATAAGCCAAGTTTAGGTTAAAAACCAAGGGCCTTGCTTGCAAGGTGCAAACCAAGAACCCAGCCACGACCATACAACAAGCAATATAGCACCACAAAAACAATAATAGATCTGCTCAAAAACCCAAGTATACCAGAACCGAACCCCGAATAACACGTAACACCATCGTCTCGATCATCGCAGCTTCACGATACATAACTCAATTGTTTATTTTACCTCAGCAGCTGCTCTCGATCTAGTTGTAACTCCTTTTTTGGTAGGACTCAAAGTGATATCTATAACTCAAAGTGATTTTTTCAATATTTTTAAAAGTTCAAACATTAATTATATTATTTTAATGCACTTTTAGAATAAAATTGAGAGTGAAACAAAGGTATTGAATATATTTAATCCATCAACAATCTTTTAAATTTGGAAAATTTAATTCTTCTTTTCTTTATTTTAGATCATCTTTTAGATAATTTGTTGGAGTAAATCTCAATTTCAAAATACCACTATTTTTATTTTAAAATTTTTGTTAATAATACTCTTATTTTATAGGTTTTGTAAATATAATTTAAGACAAACACTATCCATAAATTAAAATATATATTTCAATAGTATAATCGAGGTCTTTTGACATGTGTCTTTTATGATAAATAGCTATTCCTTCCATCTTCTTTGAAACTTGTGTTACTTAAAATTGATGGTTTTCAAAAGGATGCTTTGCTCATTCAATTCATCATCGACAAACAAATAGTTGGGTTCACAAGTCATATTCGTTAACTATTGAACAATAAAGAAAGTTGAAACCACAAAACTTGTGACGTACTGGTTAAGTCTTGTGGAGAATGAGGCTAGATAACCCATCTATTCAGATTCGAATCCAATCGCAAACAACTTATGACCGAAGAATTATCTTAAAACTGCATGCTTTAGCAATTTTAAAATTGTCAGGGAGTTGTCTTACAACTTATACCCTTTCCAAAAAAAAAGGTTAATATTAGTCAATGTTGGACTTATTAGTTGATTTGTTCGGTAGACCATGTTTTTCATGAGGCATTTAAGGCCCAATTTTACTCGTTTTCAACTCAAGTCCCCCATGGCCCATGTTACCAATTATTTGTATTCCAAGTCCATAGATGAAAATTGTGCCCGTTTGGTTGAAGAGATTTGGAGGGATTGAGATTTCAATCTAATTTATTGTATTGGAGATAGTTATCAGATTACTGACATGACGACTTATTTGACTGCAGTGTTTGACATAAATATGAAGATATAGTACAGTATAATTTCAAGAAAATCACCAGAGTTCCCATTGGAAATAACTTATTTGAAATCTCAATTCCTTCAAATCCCTCCAACCAAACGAGCCCTTAGTGTTCTTTAAAGAACTTTTTAATTCATAACAAAAAGTTAGTTGATTTTTTTTATATAAATTAAAATATCTCTTTTTCTTCACTCTCATTTCTCCTATTTTTTTCTCTCATATCTCTCTGTTTTGTCTCCTATTCTATCTCTCCTCTCTCCATAACATATGCACATAATTGAATATGCATATAAGATGAACACATTGTCAACATTTTATTAAAAGTACTATTATAGTTTGTGAAAATTTAAATCTACGAGATATAGTATAGTTTATGAATATATAATAAACACCAATTAAGTCAATAAAACTAAATTTAAATATGTCATTTGTAAACACATTATTAAAACCCTAGTAAAAATATTCTTATGCTTGTTCACATTATATTCACGATATATTCGTTTTGTGTGGATATTTAATTGTGTGTGTGAAAAGGAGAGGGGAGAGAGAGAAAAAAAATGTATGGAATTTCCTAAAAATAAATTACCTTTTGAAATTCTGCATTTTCCTCGGCTTTCTATCTTGTGTTTGTGTTGTTTGGTTGTTTTTCAGATGCTCGGTTGTTGCTTTTAGGTTTTTTTTATCCTTTTCTTAGTTGTATCTCACAGGTGTTTTTATTTGTTTTTATTTTGGGTTTTTGTATCTACTCTATAGTCTATATGACCTTGTATATGGAGTTTTAAAACCGTAGGAAGAAGATTATAGGTGGAAAACGCTGACCAACTGCAACTAAAATGTGGTCCAGTCAAGTTGTTGATTTAAGTTCTTAGTCTATTTGCTTATCATATATTTTTATTCCATTTACTCATATTTAAATTAATATATCTTCAAATTAAAAAAAACATCATTCGACCTTCACTTGTTTTGCTCACCAACAATAAAATAAATATAACATTTTAGACTTTATTTATATTTTTACATGCACAGTCGGTCCAGACCCTAAAATAAAAGTATACTTTGTATCGGTTAATGTGTGGTTTCAACAATTTCCGTCATGAGAACAGGTTTTTTTTTACAAATTATTTATGGTGCAAAACTTCTCATTAATATGCAGATGAACCACGACAATCCGACACAGTAGGACTGGACGAGAAACCCCAAAGGGGATACCCTTGGTGTATCGGCTAATATATGGCTCCGACAATTTCCTTCATGACAACCAGGTTTTTCAGGTTATTTCTGGTGCGAAGCTTCTCATTAACATTGTAAATGGCCCACATAATTTTTCATAACAATCCGACATGATCAGTCTGGACGAGAAACCCTAAGAGTATACCCTTGGTGTATTGGCGGCTAATGCGTGGATCCAACAATTTTCTCCACGAAAACAATTTTTTCATGTTATTTATGGTGCAAAGCTTCTCATTAACATTGCATATGGCCCATGTAAATTTTCATGGCAATTCTGCAAGGTCGATCCTGGAGAGAAAACCCAAAGGATAGTATACCTTTGGTTTGCACCTTCTCGTTAATATTGCAGATAATCTACCTAATTTTATTGGCAATCCTGTACGGTCGGTTTAGACAAGAAAACCCAAATTTTATTTGCAGCTTCTCGTTTACATTGCAGACGACTCATGCAAAGTTTCTTGGCAATCTAGCGTGGTAAGGCCGAACGAGAAAATTCCACGGGATATGTGAGTTATACCCTTGGTGTATAACAAGGATCAAAAAACTTATCTGATAAGTGAGTAAGACGACTTTTACTTGATTAGTATTTATCAGGTAAATTGTTAGATACGAAGACGCTTTGATTGAATAAAACTCTTACATGGTAAGGGTAAGTAATCTTACATACGAGTAACTTGTTACATACAATAACCAGTTTTTAAATATTTAATTGTTTAACAAATATTTGTTTTGGCCATGTTTATATATATATATATATACTAGAAGGGTATTCGCGCAATGCTGCGAAATACATCTCGGTTTTAAGTTTCATTTTAATTTTTGTCTCTATGGTTTTATGTTGTTTTAAGAAAACGATTTTAATGTTTCATTTAAAAGTTTTTTTTATGTAATTTTTCTAATTAAATTTTTTTTATCATAATTAAATTTAGGTTTAATAACGAATATAACTTTTTATATAGATGATACTTAAGTATTCTCTTAGAACTCAATGATTATCTTAATTATATTTTAGATTTTTTATATTTAAAATTAGATGTTTATCTTGTATTTAATCATACTTATCTGTAGTTAGTTACATGGATTTAAAAATAAAGCTTTAATAAGTTGTACTTACGCATAATTTATTTGTAATCTTAAAAATTAAGTAATTAGTATTAAATAATAGTACCTAAGGCTTAGAAGGTTGTTTTTAAGAGTTTTTGGTCAAATGCTTTATAATATAGTATAGAATGGGAAAAGAACAAAAGATATGAGGTCGGTCAAGTATAAGATTGATCCAAAAGTTTGACTAGGAGAGAGGGACCTGGCCTGGTCAACAATTTCCTAACTTTCTTTTCCTAAAACATTTCCACTTTCAGGCGTCACGGTTCCGCTACCAACCATCATTTGACACGTGTAAAATCCTATCACACTCCCATCAAATATATATTTTATTTACATATAACTTTAATAACCATACTTTATTATATTTAAAATATTTTTCAAATAAATGTATAATAATTATGACTCAAAAATAATATTACACCCACTTTTTGATCTAAAATTATGCAAACATATTTAGTTCATGTTTTGTTTTTTAATTAACTTATTAAACCTAGCGACTTATTAAAACAATTTTATGTCCTATTTAATTAAGAAACTGTTTATCAAACTTTTATCGGATCATTTATCTAATCAGATGAAAGTCTTAACTAGTAAATGAGAATGACACAATAATTATTGTATATGATATCGTAAATTTTTACAACTAAGATATGTTAAATTTTATCAACAAATATTTACTGGATAAACAGTTAGATAAATGGTCCCTAAAATCATTTTATTTTTTATATATTTCTTAATAAAAAAATACATAGCATCCAATTATACCATAAGATTCATGAAAAGGGATGAGTATCCACAACAAAGGGTATAAAAAAAGGCAAATGGACCCTTTTGTCCCTTTAAGAAAAGTGAAGTCTTTTAAGCAAAAAGGTTAAAATAGAAATTTTTAAGGGATCTAATATGCAAAGCATTGCGATTAAGTATTTTTACTTACTGTAATTTTAGATTAGAAAAATAATTATTATATCAATATAAAATAAAGAAAACGCTTAAACGAAAAAGGTAAAAAGTCAGAAGAAAAAAACTCATTTAAAAATACATATGTAAACCTACATTTGTTTACCTACCTTTTATTAATTATTTATATATGAAAATCTATATATAAAACTATATCTTCTTTTATCAATAATTCATATATGACTTATTTATTTGCACTTTCTCCATCTACTTTGTCTAAGATTTATCATAACCAAGATCATATGGATTAATGGCATTTTTGAGTTGTTGATACCTACTTTTAAAATTAAGATTTACAAAAAAGAACATATAATATTAGAAATCAGATGGCAACAAAATGGAATCTTAAAATAGTATATGGGTGCTTTTTATAATTCCTCTAAATAAGTAACATTTTGGGGGCACACAAATGACACCATGCCCAACCTTTTTCTTTGTCAAACGTAGATCACAAATATTATCTATAACCAAATAATACATTTTTAAGATATTTTATTATTTGTCTTTATTCACTTAAATTTTCATTTCTTGAATTTTATAAATTATTTTTATTAGCCGACATAAGCTTTTTATTTTCTTTACCAACCATAATATATGTACATGTTTATGTGTTATAGGAAGAGGTTTATAACATTTTCGATATATTTTTTTTAACAAAAGTATTAAAAAATTTATAAAAAAAAAATACACATAACTTTAACAATACTTTATTTTAGCAATTTGGAAATAACTATTTTAATAAAATGTTTAACATATTTATTAAAATATTATTATTCTTTAAACATTTTTTTAATATCTTTCATTGATCTTAAGTATAGAATTTTAAAATTTTCTTTAAATATCAAGATTTTTAAGTTATCTTCTTTTGCTCTCTATTTTAACCATATGTGTTAACATAGATGTTGATTTATTTTTTTTGTTTAAATTCTGAAATCTATATTTTAACATAGGTAAATCATTTTCTATTAAAGGATATAGATATTTAAATTTATGATTTACTATTTATCAAAATGATTGGTTAAAATATTTTTAAAATTAACACAAGTCCACGTATATTTAATTCTAAATTAAAAAGTAATTTATTTAACAAGCAAAGGATGTAAAAGCATGACATCTATTTTTGTTGTTGTTTGTCAACCATACTAAATTAATTAAAATACTTATTGCAAGTTGATTTTTTATTAGGAATCTTCACTTAAACTTATAAGATTGTGATAGTTTTGGGTATCAATGTATCAATGTATTATATGATTTTTTATTTATAATTTGAATTTAATGTATTTTTTAAATATTGATTATATTATCAAAATATTTTATAAATTTATCATCTCAATAAATTAATAAATACTCATTAATGTAAACAATTAAAATAATATTTTCTCTTATAAACATTGAGTTTTAGATATTTTTTGAATTTGGAAATTTCTTCAAATTTAGAGATTTGTAACATCTTTTTCTTGTTTAACCTCTTTTATAACACATTTTAAAGTAGACGTTGAAGTAAAATAATTTATATAATCTCCATTTCGAGCATCTCCAATAGATTCTTTACAAATGTTCTCAAATAAAGAACCAAAAACTAAGATTTCTAAAATAAACTACATTCAACTTCAATCAACATTAAATATACTGTTAAATATTTTATAACTTTATTATTTCAATATACTTTCTAAAAAAAATCATATAAAACAATAACAATTCAATGTTATTGATGGACTCTAAATGAAAGTTTAAAATATTCTTTGAACTTGAATTTATATTTTACTTTAGAGAATCATAGAATCCATTGAAGCAATATAAAAACAAAACATTTATTTTATCTTGATAACTTATAGTATTTCCAACAGATTTTTTTTATAATTTATTTAAAATATAGAACCAAAAATTAAAATCTTTAAAAAATATATATTCAATTCTAACATATTCTATATTTTAGAAATTTTAATATAAATTATATTATTATAATATTCTTTTAATTTATCATCACAGTGTACTTAAAAAAACTTTATATGAAAATAAAAATAATTCAATATCATTAATGAGAATGAATAAAATAATTATTTATCTCTTTCAACATCAAATTTTAAAACTTAATTTTTTTTCAATGTTTATTTTACATAACATTATAAAGATAAAGTGACAATAGGAGTTAACTTTTTAGGATCATTCTCAGATATCACCATTCAGAGGCTATTAAGATTTTCCAAATTATTCTCCTCCTAACAATATAACTCTTAAATTAGTTAAGGTATATACAAACTCACTTAAACATAATCATAGAAATCATAATTTTTATATAAATAAAAATAAAATAGTGTAAATATTGGCAACAACGTCTTTTATAATTAATTAAATAAAAACAATAAATATTAGCGTCGTTTCTCCTTTTATCAATTTAAGAGGGGTTTCTTAGGACCAAAAAGAAAAGCTTAATACTTTGTTATGGCCGCCTGAAGAGAAGAAACTCTCCTTCCACTTTCTCCATTTTCATTCATCTTCATCTTCATCTTCATCTATATCTATTTCTCTCTCTACAAACACAACACAATCAGATGGATGCAAGGAGATACGTATGATCTTGTATATATATATATGTATCTGTAGACCATAACTGAACCCAATTTACAGGTGAATTTCTCCTTTAATCGCTTCTTTCTTCTTCATGTTTCCTTTAATTCGAACTTTCTCTCTGTTTACTGATCTGTTCTTTCTAATTTAATAACGTTTTACTCTTTTATGTTATCCTGATCGTTTTATGCGATTAAGTCTTTGTTGCTTAATTCTAGTGTTTATCAACGTGTAGCCAAAAAAATGTAGATTTTTTGCATCTTCTGTGTAAGATCAAAATCTACATATTCATTTTTCACTAAAAATTGTAAAAATTCCGAGTTTTGTGTTTTCATGTCTAAATACAGCGGTTATGCTGGTTGAGGGTAATTTGTTTTCTACTGCAGAGGTCAGGTCATCGAGTTTTGTGTACAGCATCAGAGAAACAACTATTATACTACTTTTATTTAGGGATGGAATAAGTGGTACTCTTTTTATCATTTTGTGGTTCAGTGGATTAAGATTGCAATTGATTTAAATTATAGAAAGGTAGTAGTTCATTACATATGTGATTGGTAGTAGAAAAGGAAGAAATGCTAATAGTTTTAGGGGAACATAAAATTGCTTAATCTTTTGGTCATGTTAGTAATTCTACAGTAGACAAATTGAATCGCTTGAAAGTTGAAATGGGTGAACCTTAAACCTGATCATGATGAGGAATTTAGTGGGTGGTGTACTGGGCTTCTGATTGAACTAGACTTAAAGTGAGTACATTAAACTAGACTAGTCATTGAACTAGACTTAAGTGAGTACATTCTTTGAGGAAGGATGATCAGAAATGACGTTTAGGCATAGCCTTAAGCATTATTTGCTGGTCGTGGGGGTTGTTTGGTTGGTTTCCCGTTAAATACTTTATGGATGAAATTGTCTGTGTGGATTGATCTGTATGTGTAGATTGAGAAGGTTTCTATTTGAGAGGGTTTCTCCATAGATGGAAGTAGCATGTTTTATAATTGGGAGCGGTGGGTTGAAAAAACCTTGGCTTTCTGCATAAATCTCCCCCTAGAAGCTTATCATTAAGCCACTTTCAAACAGTCATGTATAGCTGACAGTAACAGAATAAGCTGTGAGTCCATTACATTTGTTAAGCTGCTAACGGACAGGCCCTTCATATCCCATGGGAAGTGGCAACTATTGCCAAACTTGTTAAGCTAGAAGTGGTGAAAGTCTCTTAGTAAAGAGTGAACAAGTGCAGCTAAAAGAATGACTTTGGTGCTGGTGGAGCTGTAATTGTGCATTGTTGCTAGAAAATGTTGGTGAAGAAGCATGTGATTTCAAATTGGAAAATACGAAGAATCTTTTCCTTTCATTTGCTTGTTATTGCTCCTGTGCCCTCTTTAATTTCATGATCATTTTATAAGAATGGCCAGCACACTAAGTGTTCTCTTTCTTTCTGAATTTGCATCTTTATCCTGCAAACTTTTTAGTTAATGTTCTTTGTTTTGAATGTGTACAATTGACAAATCACACTCATATTTTTTTCATATATGTGTCTCCAAATTTTAGTATTCTTGGTGCTTGGCTGTTTTGACAAAAAGGGATTGCACTCATGGATAAAGCGAATTGCACTCATGAAGAGCCAAGTAGCCCAGGTTGGGGTTCATTCTTTATGCAGACAGCTGAAGATTCTCCTGGAGCTGCTGTTACCCCCCCTTCTCCTTCACCACGACCATCGGTGGTATTCTCATCAAAAGTTGATAGTGGTAGCCAACTTCAGAAGCTTCAGAATCAAGTTTTTAGAGTACTGAAAGGCTTATCCCCTCCTTCAGAGGAGAAAAGAAGAACTTACAACCCAGAAGTATTAACTAGCCAAAAACGGCAATGGGCAAGCTCTCAATTGCAAGCTCTGGTATGTTTATTTGTGTGCTTATATATATATATTTACATCTATGGTTATCTAGTAATTAACTGCTCTCAGTGGTAGGAACTTTTCTTTCAAATGCGAATGTTCTTATATTCTCTGAATGCAGTTTTTGGCTTTTGTCTCATTGGGTGCTTGTTCCTGTATATATGGTAACTGTAACTCATGGATTAGGAGTTAGAACAAGCATTCTCATAGTACTTTGTAAATTCTAGTTATAGTTTGGGCTAAGTTTGTATGCATTTATAAGATACTGAGTTTCTTCAGATTACTTTAAACAGTATGATTGCCAAATATGATGCTTTAAATGGTGAACAGAACATAAACCTTCTACATATACTTTGAAAAAAAAATATACATTTAGAACCAAAAGTTCCTCACTTCTCCCATATTTCATCCTTTATTGTTGGTGCTCTGCTGTGCTCACAGTTAGAACTACTATCTTTTATTCCTCACAGTTAAAATTGTTTATAATTTTAAAACATTTCAGCATCAACGGATATTGAAAGAACCATCGAGGCTCTTTGAGAGCATGGTAGTGGTTGGATTGCCTCCAAATTGTGACATTCAGGCACTTCAGAGGCAGTATTTTGGTAGAAAATCTGAAAATTCAGGGAGGCTGCGAAGTGCACTTAGTGGTCAGCATCAGTTCCGTGTAGAACCGAATCTCGAGCCTCAGGTCCTGGTTCCCCCCGGCTCCCTGAAATAACAGAAATAAAAATTATGCTTTCATTCTCATGGAATACATTTTCTGATCATTTGCGTGTAATTTCAGGTTCTTTTTGTGTACCCTCCGGATAAACAGCTGCCTTTAAGATCTAAGGATCTCCTTTCGTTCTGCTTTCCTGGTGGATTGGAGGTTGGGCTACAGAACTTGTAATTAACCTAAAAAAGTGTTATTTGCATTCAATTACCGAAATCTTGGAACACATCTTAAAATATCTCTATTTGCGTGTATCGATCTTGTTGAATGCCGTTTTTATGGGTTCAATTTCTGCGACTAAATGTTGCTACTTATTATTTCAGGTTCACACCATTGAGAGAACACCATCAATGAGTGAACTGAATGAAATACTTCTTGGACAGGTATATTCAGACAACACCATCACTGTGTTAGTTATTCTTTTGCACATCTTTTTTATTTGACAGAAGTAAATACAATATCTAAAAATCATGATTTCTTAAAAGATTTTGCTTTGCCATGTCATTTATAACGTGCTGATACCTTTTCAGGAACACCTTAAACAAAACGATCTATCCTTTGTATTCAGGTTACAGGTAATTCAGGGAGTTCTTTCAACTATTCTCTCAGCAATATATTCATTAGTTTTTGGGGTGTTCTTCTATATTCAATCTGTGACTTCATACCATATAGGCATATACACTCGCATACATGCATGCATACATACAGACATATATATATATATACATACACGCATGCATATATAGGATTTTGGTACACTTTCTGGGTTTTGATCTTTAACACTATGTAGGGTGCAGATGATTCAACTCTGTATGGTTGCTGTGTTCTAGTTGATGAGTTGGTTCAACAACCATCTAGATTAATTTCTATGATGGCAGATGGACAAGTTTTTAGCCGTCCTGTGAGCCGCCATATTTTAACAACGCGCCGGTGTTATTGCATTCTATCGAGGCTTCCATTTTTCGAACTGCATTTTGGCGTGTTGAACAGGTTTGCCAACATATGGATTTATAAAATTTCTTTTTTTTGATGATCATCTTTGCATCTAGTACTTTTGGCTAGATTTAAGGAATTTGTATTTAATCATCTTTTGAAGTCCAAAAATTGGCCTCTGGTTCAACTCTGCAGAAACAATGCAGTTTTGATGGTAGCTTACTGTCATGTTGAAATCCTTAGCCACATTTGAATATTTTGTTCATTAATTACTCTAGATTATTTCATTTTCTTGTAAAGATCAAATTGGAACCACTAACTATTCATTGACTGAGAATTCCTGAAGGATTCTTGAGTGAAGCCTTTAGTAGTCTCTTATTAAGACGCCTTTTTTTATCTGAAGATGAATGTTATCTTTTGTGACTTCTTTCTCTCTACAATTTATTAATTTTCTTATAATTTTTTGTAGCATCTTCACTGAAGAAAGGTTGGAACGACTAACAAAAAGTATTAGCGAGTTAGATATGGAACCATCTATTGCTTATGATGATGAACTATATTTAGAGGAAAAAGTAGTTGGCATTTTAGCTGAAAATGGAGCTCAAGAAATGCCTAATGAAAATACGGAAACTGTCCAATTAAGCATGAGCAATTCTATCAATGAAAGAGCAACAGAGGAGGATAAGAGTAACGAAAACCATCATGTCCTTAAAATAGATTCTCTGCCGTTGGATAAAGGTGTCAATGATGTTGTTATACCGGTTCGTCCTGAAATGGGGATGGATTCATCCAAGAAAGAATCTGTAGCTTCTGAGACAATGTTAACCACTTGCGATAGTCCTGTTAGTGATATCGTTTACAACAAACAACCGATTCCAAAGCATATACCAAATGCAATTTTGCCACTTCTCCGTTATCAACAATATGATAGCTCTGACTCTTCCTCAAGGTAAGCCGCTATCTTTTTTGGGTATCTGTAACATCTGACCACTGATTTCTTGATATAGACATTGATTCATGGAGGTGGCATAGCAGGAGTGATTGATGTCATATTTATATTATTATATGCTCTTTGTCATCACTCATAATATGCAACGATATATTCCCTTGTTTATCGATGTTTATATAATCACATTGGATTGTTATTCTCTCAGTTGTATAGGGAAAACAGTTACATGGTTCTTGTCGAAGCTTTTTGTTATGAACCGGATCAATTGAACAAGGGAAATATAAGATAGATTGATTTAAACAACTATGGGTGTTTCAATTAGCTAGAACAAAAGGGCTTTATGGGTATCTGAGAGGTCATAGCTCTCCTAAGAACTACGAATTTTCTGGATGACTCCAACCCCTTGCAACCCCTTATTTACACTGAATGTTTATTCTAAGAAATACCCTAATTACCCTTTCCTAACTATTCTAGAATTACAAGTATCAAATATGGATGGTCTTGGGTCTAAAGTGGGTACATGACATTTTTTCAAAACTCCCAAATAATAGTTTGTGATTTGCCACCGGCTTACAAGTATCTAAGAAGAAAGAAAGCCAGTATATGATATTCTTGGTGTAGTTTTCATGCAAATGCTAAACTTTTTGGTAGGAATAGTTTGATGAGATTATCTGCCTTTAAAGAATGTTTAGTTGGTGATAGAAATGGCTTGATACAGTTTTCAGGGCTCTCCTTGTGAAGATAGGAACTTTAGGAGTGACCTTGATTCAGCAGAGACAGATGAGGCGTCTTTCTCTGGTCAAGAAGATAACGAGCACAACGAGATCTTTGATTGGGCTAAGGTTTTTCTCTTAGATTTGATATTGATTTTTCAACTTTGTTGTTGACTTTTTGAGTTGTTAAATTCCCATTTATCACATCTCCCCTACCCCCAAAATTCTTTTGCAGACCAACAACCATGGATCTTTACAGATTATATGCGAGTATAATCGCTTATGTGTCCCCGCAAGAGGTTCAACAATCAAGTTCCACCCCCTGGAGCACCTGCATGCTTTGGAATTTCATAGACCAGATGAAACAGTTTTGCATATGGCTGGCTCAACAATTGATTTGATGTCATGCAGTACGAGTTTTGAATTGGCAGAGGCAGGTTCCATTTTTTGTGCCAGTAGATAGAAGAAATTGATATTTTTAATATATAGTTTTTAGAGGGAGTTTAAGGGGAAAACCCCCACAAAATGAAAAACTGAAGAACACCCTAGTAACCATTCATCTGGACGGTATGCACGTGCATACAAGCAATTGAAGTTGTTTCTTGGTTTTTATGCACATGTGCATACCGTCTAGATGAAAGGTGACCAGGGTGTTCCTCAGTTCTTCATTTTTTTACGGTTTTCTCGTGAACCTGACCCATAGTTCTTATTCACTATTGTATCTTTTGTCAATTTCTGTGTTGTTGATGTACTTAATCACATGCTTTTTATGACTGTAGGCTCACAGGGCACTTGCAGGGGAGGAGGAGGCAACTGCTTTATCAGTATGGGCAATTTCGTGCATATGCGGCTCCATGCGTCTTGAGCATGTAATTATTTTCTTATTCAAATGCCATCATCTTTATAGATATCCATGTGCAATTAAATATGCTGTTAAACAATGAACAAGGTCTATTTTCTCCATCGGTTGATTCTTCTGACTCATGCTCCATTTTGGGTTCGTTTTGCACTTTTTTGATTCATAAATTTGATGACCTGGTATTCAGTTCATTTCTACATTGTTTGGTACTTTAGGAGACGTTATGTTGATGCTTTTTTATATATGAGTTTGTTTTGATCATTGGAGTTCAAAATGAACTTCTCACTATCAAATTAATGATGATGGGTTTGTTATTATCAAATCTTGATAGTTTTTTACGTTAATAAATAAATGTTCTTATCCACTTTTTTTTCTGCAGGTCCTGACAATATTTGCAGGTGCTCTTCTGGAGAAGCAAATTGTGTTTGTGTGCTCTAATCTGGTTTGTATATTATCTGTGAATTTGCAAAATATTCTTTCTTTTAGGGCTGCTTGTAGTCTGTGTGTGGTCACTCAACAGCGGCTAATGCTGTTAAGTTTACCATTTGTTGTATTGCTTTTAAAAGGGAATATATATATATATATATAAAGGAAGGGGCAGGTTCAAATGAGAACTCAAATTTGGTTGTGAACGTGAGGACAAATGAGAGCGCGATACTTGTCATATTCAGACTGAATAATCAAGGAAAATATTTAGACTGAACATAGTATTATTCAGTACATTCAGACTGAATGTAGTGTTATTCAGTCCGAATAATACTACGTTCAGTCTGAATAGTTTTCTTCATTATTCAGTCCGAATATGACACGTGTCGCGCTCTCATTTGTCCTCACGTTCACAACCAAATTTGAGTTCGCATTTGAACTTTCCCCTCTCTCTCTCTCTATATATATATATATATGTTGGATTCGGTAGAAGAACTTGAGTATTTCTTATTCTTTAAGTCCTCGTATCTTTTGCGTCTCAGGGAATATTGTCCGCTTCAGTGTTGTCTATTATCCCTTTGATCCGTCCTTACCAGTGGCAGAGCTTCTTTATGCCGGTATTGTGGATATGAATCTTTCTTAAGTTTGTAATGTATATCTGCTATAATATAGCTAATACCAATTGAACTTAACTGATGTTTTTAATTGATTTTACTTCAGGTCTTGCCAAACGACATGATGGACTTTTTGGATGCGCCTGTTCCTTTCATCGTGAGTTCTTAATTAGGTTTTTTCCTGTATCTGCTCATTTCTAATTACTAATTCATAAAGACTAAGTTTTGACAAAATATTCAAGTGATTATATATATATTTAGTAGTATATAGTATTTATATACTGAGAAAAACTCACACACTTCAACCCATGACCTTCAGTAAGCTTGTAGGGGGGGCTTTATGCAGAAAGCCAAGTTTTTTCCAAACCTGCCCTTTCCACTTAAAAAACAGGTTCCTTCTATATATAAAAATACCCTCAAAAACGAAAATCTTCCCAATCTATACAGACAGATTAATCCACACAGACAACTTCATCCATACAGGACTTAATGGAAAACCAATCAAACAGACCCTAAGTTAAGGTGAGTGGTAATTCAAATTAGACCTTTGTGGGTGCTTCAATTTCATATTTACGAAATGTAACGGATTTAAAATGGATTTGATGTTTATAGATTAACCAATATTCTATCGAAACAACCAGAAACAACCAAAAACTGGTTTCTGTCGCATGACTATAATGCTATAGGGTAATGAATATCTAAAACCACATGGGTCGAGATGGTTAAGTTTCAGAAAGTATTTCTTTAAATACTCCTGCTTTATGTACTGTTGTACTGTCTTCTTTAACCTATATATATATAATATATGTGGACCAGATTGGTGTGAAGAGCAAAACTGCTGAAGTACAATCCAAGTCAGCAAACGTTATTCTTGTTGATGTAAATAAAAACCAGGTGAACATTTAGTTCTATTTGTCTTTTTTTATCAGTATTTACAAGCATTGTCCACTTAAATTAAACTTGTACATTTCTTTTTGGTACTAGCACTAATTTGAGTTTATTTTCTTTTTGACCCTTCGATCTCTTAATTACCCTCTTTTTTTTTGCCTTAATTAGGTCAAATCATCATCAATACCACATTTCCCCCAGTACAAGGAGTTATATGCAGCCTTAACTCCGTATCATTCTCAGCTTGTGGGAGAAAGTTATTTGGGCAGAAAGAGACCGATTTATGAGTGCACTGATGTGCAGGTATATCTTTCTTCTTAATTCCCGTAAAAATTATCTATACTTGTAATTTTCTTTACGTCTTAGAAGGTTAAGAACCTGTTTGTTTGCAGCTTAATGAGCTTAATGGCACTCAAAGCTTATTTAGTCAGCTATATAGACTGTTTGGTAGTGACTTTACTTAATGATATAGAAAGGGAGGGCTTATTCAGTAAGCTTCTAGGGAGAGCTTTATGCAGAAAGCCAAGCCTTTTCCAAACCTACCCCTGCCAATATAAAAACGCGCCTCTTTCAGCTATGAAAAAAACACTCCCAAACAAAAACATTCTCAACCTATACAGACATATTAATCCACACAGACAGCTTTATTCATACAGGACTTAATGGAAAACCAACCAAACAGCCCCTAGATGTACTTTTTTTTTTGGAATCATGCTATTATGGTCGTGGTTGATTATTTATTTAATATCATTGCTTTTTTTAAGTTCCCCTCAAGCTTATAGATGTGTGATATTCTACTTTTTATTTATGTATGATATGGTTAAGATTTCAAATAAATAACGTGATTCTGTTTATAGTGCAAGTGGATAAAATTTTAAATGATTGCTATATAACACAGGTAGAAGCAGCGAAGGGATTTCTCAAAGTATTACGATCTTACTTAGATTCACTTTGCTCTAATCTACGTTCTCACACTATTACAAATGTTCAGTCCAATGATGATAAGGTTTCTCTCTTTCCCGATTTATATATATATATATATATCAGTGTATGCATTATGTGGAAATTTATCCAACACTATTTTTTTCATCTGAAACTTCAGGTATCATTGCTTTTGAAGGAGAGTTTCATCGAGTCTTTTCCTAGTCGTGATCGACCTTTTATGAAGGTACACTAGTTGAATTTTCTATATGTTTGATTGTTTTACATCACTTTGCCGGGATGATTTAATTATTTGTTGAGAACAGTTAGGATGCGATTGATATCCAGACATGACAGAACAACTTGTTTAGCGTTTTGTAAGACAGAACTGGACAAGACAGAACAGACAAAATGACCAATTTACCCCTATTGAGTTGTTTATATCTTTTATTTATTTTTATTAATTTATGTAATTTATTAAATTATAATCAAATAAATATTTTTTCTCACAAAACATATCATTAGAAAGTTTTCGTCGAGACGATTAAATTGACACCAAAATAAAAGTTTATGTACTTTCCAATTTTTATTTCGTATCTTTTTTCCATATTTTTTTATTATTAATATTTAATAAATTGCATAAATTATTCAAACCATAGAATTCGTAAAAAAATAATATTTTGAGGACAGTTAATTGAAAGTTTAGAGCATAAAATACAATAAATAAAATGTAAAAGGAGGCGTATTTGATGTTTTAGAAGGGAATTAGGTTTTATTTTGAGGTTATATTGGTAAAATATAGGTTTGTTCTACCTTGTTCCATGTGGTGGGGGTGGAACACGCCTACTCTGTTTCTGTATATTCCACATTTCTGCCAAACATAGAACAGTGATCCCTGTTTTATTCTGTTCAGTCGTGTTCGGTGTACCAAACACACCCAAATGGATGGAAGTAGTTTTTGACCTAAATTGTGTTACATCTTTGTAGTTTGTTATATTGCTATTTTTATTCTGCTGACTGAATGAAGGTTTGTTATATACTAATAATATGCTATATGGGCTTATTCTGTGAAAACAGCTTTTTGTGGACACACAACTCTTCTCTGTACATACAGACCTGGTGTTATCTCTTTTCCAAAAGGATTAGCAGCTGTGCAAGATTTGACCGCTGTAATGTATAGTTATAGGCAGTTCAGTTCAGTTCAGCTCAGCTCATCAAATTTCTATAACTTTATAGTTTGTCATGAGTTCAAAAGTATTATTATATAAATTTGGTTTTCCCATTTGTATTTCTGCAACAAATGCATGTATGTTGCTTCATCACAAATTTACATCACTATAGAGGAAGGTAAGAACATTCTAGAATCATGTGGGTTTCTTTCATAAGTGTCGAGAGCTTTGTTTGTTATTTCAGAACAATAAACCGGTTTGTAACTCATGCCCGTTGTCGTAATACACTTTTTCTTTTTTTATTTCTGTTTTAATTGTGGCATTTGGGTGTTGTACCATGATGTTTATTTTTGCACCTGCCTTAAGCTTATATATATCACATCTTCATTCTCGTATAATTGTAGACGAGGAACCTGGTAAGTCCTTGATAATATATACATACATATATATATATAGAGAGAGAGAGAGGGAGGGAGGGAGAAAGCCAGAGGAAATCCTGGTAACCATTCATCCGGACAGTATGCGGATGTGCACAAGTAATTGAATCTTTTTTTTTTGGTTTTTATGCACGATACCGTACAAATTGGTTACAAATTATTTGTATGCACACGTTACCAGGGTGTTCCTCAGTTTTTTCATTTTTTTTGCGGTTATTTCCATAACCTAATTTTATACATATAGCAGTTACTTTTAATTGCTATGATTTGGGGGCTATTTACGCATATTGATAGGGTATGAGTCATCAGCCTCACTTATCTTAACCACTTGTGGCGTACTGGTTAAGGATTGTGGAGGATGAGGCTAGATAATCCATCTATCTGAGGTTCGAATCCAGACGCAAACAACTTGTGGCCACTGGGGGGATTATCTCAGGGTTGGTTGCATGCTTTAACAGTCTTAAAATTGTCAAGGATTAGTCTAAGCAAATGCCTAGGATACCCTTTCTAAATAAATAAAAAACCTCACTTATCTTACTATATAAGATTTCTTGGCCATCAAAATGGTATAGTAAGATTGTGGTAAGCTTGTCTTGTCGGTAAGCTTTAACCAGGTAATAGTCATCACCTTCACTTACTGGTTGAGATTCTCGGTCCTGCCATGCTCACCTGATAACATAAGTGACCCCATCAGTTAGGCGTTTGGTAAACGGTCTTTTTAGTATTTTTCTTGCAGGCTGCATCATATTTACTTAAGCCATATCAAAAGCTGATGGAGGATAGAATCTCTATGGTTTCACTTTCAGGTACATATTTACAATGTTACCTTTTACTATCTATGCTAGATTTTGGTAGTTCAGGAAGCTGCTTTCTGTCCTTCCCCAAAAATTCCTCCATAAGGATCAACAGAGAATCCTCCTGAAAGCAATTACCTATGTTTACAAAGTTTGTTGTATAAGTATCTGAAATAAATTTACACACCTTTCTCAGCAAATGTGAGGTTTGAACCCCTGACCTGCTAGGAGGTCAAAGGCTCACATACTGTTGCTAGGCCAAAGGTCATTTTGGTTAAAATCACAAGTTTTCTTGGTAGTAACCCGATACATCCCATGATCTTAAAAAGAGACTAATAGCAGTTTAACAAGATTCCTAAGTATAGTTTTACCTATACAACATTGTTATCTTGGATTCATTAGTCCTAGCCTATTTCTCTCAATTTTTACCCAAATAACCCTCAGGTTTGTAATTATGAAGGGGTGAAAATATAATTAAAAAGAAAGTTTCTGAACTCGGTTTATAATTTTAGGGACCAAAAATTGTAAATTTTGGACATTACATTTGCAAGTACGAATTGAATATTGCGAGCCTAGACAAAAATTTACATTTTTGGTCCCTTAAATTGCAAACCTAGTTCAGAAACTATTTACATTTTCACCCCTGAGGCCTATTTGGGTAAATATCGGGAGAAATGGGCTAGAAGGTAAAACCAATATCTGAGAATGACTATTTCGGTAAATTCCCCATTATTTTATGTACGAAATACATGATATACCCCAAGGATTTTGTCATTTTGTACTCCTTGTGATGTTCAACCTCTTTTCATACATAAAAATAATTAGTAATAACATGAAAATTTCTATACTTGTGATGTGTGTTACCATTCATCTTTGGATTCTTTTATTCTTGATAGATATGAATCTTTCTTGTATTATAATACGAGTTGCTCATCACTTTACCGATTCTAGATCTTGTTAATCTGAATGAATCCAAGATGGCAATGTTGTTTTAGCTAAAACTATACTTGCAGATTCTGGTTAAACTAGTATTAATCTTTTTTAAGTTAAATACAAGATACTGGATAGTAAACCACAAGACTTGTGGCCTACTGGTTAAGACTTGTGGGGGAAGCGACTAGATAACCCATCTACCCCGGCTTCGAATCCGGGCGCAAACAACTTGTGGCCATTGGGGAATTATCTCATGGCTGTATGTTTTAACAATCTTAAAATTGTCAGAGATTAGTCTAGTCAAATGCCTAGGATACCCTTTCAAAAAAAAAGAATTAGAGTAAATCTTGATTAAATATATAATTAGAAATATGGTAGGAGGGTAAATGTGGATGAAAAAGGGATTGAGATTGGGTAAGAAAATTTTGCAACTTTAATGAGACAACACCAAAATGAGTAGGGTAAGTTGTCAGAAAAAAGAGTGATGAATATGATTTATTTTTTTAAATTTATTTTATTTTAACTTTTGGATGTTTGCTGAAGGAAATAATAAATAATTCCTGTACTTTTTTTGGAAGCTTTAAAAAGAGGGAATTTATCGAATGAATGCAGATATCTGATCTCATTTTTGTATTTATGCTTTGTTTATCACTTAATGATTCAGAAATCTGATTTGTTAAGTGATTTTGTCTGTGTACCTTTTATCACACAGAGACACAGGGTTTTGGGAAAGCCAAAGCAATTAGATCTGAAAGTGAAATCAACTGTTTATAACGTCATTAGTTTCCCACTTATTTAGGTTCTCCAAATACCTTCAAAAAAAACATGGAAGGTTCGCTATATAATTCGAGTGCCCTTCTTTTAAAAACCTGATATTTTGTACAAACTTAAAAACCAGTTTACATGAACGTGTGAAAATGTAATGTTTATACAGTGTTGTTTCAAATATGAAATGTTTAAGACTGTTTTTCTCTACCCATAAAACAATTTTTGAACGTTCTACCAACAATGTATAAACACTATCTTTCACACGTTTCGTATTATATATGAAAGAACACGTGAGAACTGGTTTGTACGTTTATATGATTTATTAGGTTTGTAAATGATTATGCTTCTATGTAATCCATCATTTTCAATTGAGAATTATAAGTATCATTTTTCTTCTGTCACAACCTTGTTTTAACAAAGATCTTTCTTTTTAAAATAATTGACAAAGGGTGACATATTTATCTTATTTGTTGTTTAGGGTTAGGTTCCGATGAGAAGAAGAGTTAAGGTGAGAAACGTAAGAAGGCATCTCCACCCTTGGATGCACAATAGGATAAGATGCACCGATATACACCATATCAACTATCTTCTAAGGCACAATTTATGGCTGGATATGAGATTAAAAGTAATCAAGAGTCCAAATCTCTTCTTACGCTTTTAATCTTAACTCTTCTTCTCACACGATCCTATGTTTTGTTTTTTTTGAAAGCTAAGTTAACATACACACACTTTCCCAGGGTATCCTGGCTCCCACTTAAGGTGCCACCCGACTAATCCCCGTCGATCTCGGCCCAACCCAATTAAGGGCATCACAAAGTGGCAGGCTCAAGATCTGGATATCTCCACATGCGCACCGCACCGGGTGGTCAGAGATACCATCCACTGACCCTCCAGAATGTTACCTTACCACTGGGCTAGACATGTTTTGACGATCCCATGTCTTGTTGTTTATACAATAGTTATATTTTCTTCAATGTCGATTTTAGACAAAACTATTAGATTATTCGAACATCTTGATTAATCAACACATTGATTCAGGGGTACTTTACCATCACTTACTAGGTAAGCGTCACTAATCTCACCTATCTCACCAAATACGATTGTCGGCCATCATATTGGCATATTAAAATTGTTGGTAAATGTATTTTATCTGATATTGAATAATGGTGTCAGAGTTATTGTCTTTACTTATCGGGTAGGATTCTTGGTTGGTGGTTTTAGTTAATGGGTCTTTGGTTGGGTTTGTAGGTCCTGTTTTGTTTTGTTTTTCAAAGACAGTTTGGTTTCTTTAATTTATTTTTTATTGTTACTATTTAGTTCGTTTTTATTTAGAGTGATGTAATTTCAAAGTTATTTCCTGTCGGATAAAAAAGTGGACATGTGAGATGTTGTGAGTGCTACATGAGAAATGTCATGTGAATTGTCTCAAATATTGGGTGATTGTGGGATCAATTAATTATTTAAATATTTATAATTATTTTTTATTTATAGTTTGATAAACCCTTAAAAAAAAAAAAAAGGCAATGGTATTTTGTTGCAAAAGCAATGATTTATGAGTACCAAGTGGAATGGAATGGAATGGAATTGTGGGTTGGTTTTTGGTACAAAGAAATAAATAAAGGGGAGTGGGGTGGTGGTGAAAGAAACATTTCCTTGACCCTTTAGGATTGGATTTTGATGTGTGATTTTCTTTTCAATTTTAAATTTATTTATAATGATAATAAAATAATAATAATAATAATAACACTAACAAGAGATGGTTGGTTAAGGTTATGTTTGACAAAAATAGTTAATAAGGTACCTTATAATAAGATAGTTTATTAAAACCTTACTTTTATTAACTTATCAATAAGGTACCTTATAAGTTAACTTATGATCATTCAAACAACTACACTAAAAATAAAGTACTTTATAAGATGACTTATAAGTCACCTTATTTTTACCAAACAATACTTAAAGGTATTAAGTATAATTAATAAGAATAAAAAAAAAAAAAAAAAAACTGTATGGTTTGATATAATATAAATAGGCTAAATTTTTCCGATCCTAATTTTTCATTTCAAATTAAAATGAAGAAATGAAATTTCATTTTCATTTCAAATAAAATGAAGAAATGAAAATTCATTTTTATTTTTAATCCAAAGTTTTTTCATTTTTATTTATTAGCCTAAATCAGACACCTATTAAATAATAATAATAATAGTAATTGTTATTTATGCAGGAAAAAATGGATTTATGGCCTTTCTCGTTATTTTTATGTAGTTTTAGATGGTATTTGAATGTTTTTTGACAACATTTTATTTAGGAAAAAATTACAATAAACAAAGAACAACAAAGGAAACTATTTAAGTTTTTTACAAAATTATAAAAAACGATGAATCGTCTTGATTATCTGTAAAATTTAAGGATTTTATTTTTTAATAAATAAAACCTCAAGTTTAAATTACTAATATATTAAGAAAAAGTTTGAAAATATGTTGTAAGTAGATTAAACAATAAAAAGTGAAGTGAGTTTCATGTCTATATAAAAAGTAATTTTTTTTTTAATGTCCAAATCAAATTCATTTCAAGTATTTGATTTTTTTTAAACAGTTGTTGTATAGTATAAATATGTGAAATCATTTTTTTGGAGAGCGAGACTCTAATTGAAGGTGGTTTGGAAGATTTGTTCGTGTAATTATAATAATTGTTTACATGAAATAGTTTTCTTGTTTTGATACATGAATTCCCTCTTTTCTTTAAAATTAATTACAACATTCGGTTGTTAATCAAACAAATATATAAAGCTAATTGGTTATTAATCAAATATTAACAATTTTTTTAAATATAAACAATAAAAAAGCCACTTGAAAACCAAAAATACAACTATTAATGTACAAAATAATGCATTTAAATTGAAAACTTACTCGAAACATGTTTCATTTTTTAAAATAATCCAAAAAAACAAGTGGATGCATTTATTCAAAAACAAAGAACATAGCATCTATCAATCGATACATGTATACTGTTGGAATTTATTCTACCTCATGGGAGGGGACATAGTGTGTCCTTTAAACAGTAGAATATATAATTGGTGTACATTTGTATGATTAATTAAAAAGACTGAGAAACCGTACTGCGACAGGAATCGTGATGGCATGGACTCCTTCATGCCTTTTATCACTTGTCCTACCTTGTTGTAGGGATTAAAGAGTTCAAGAAGGTGGGGTGTGGTGAGAGTGTAGGTTTGGACTTTGCTACCTTCCTATTGAATAATCCTGCAACCACATGATGATGGGAATAACTAAGCAAACTTTTTTGAAAGCAACACATTTTTCATGTATTAGAAACGTAACAAAATTATAATACCAGATTTTGGTGTATGAAACTCTGTTTAACTTTTCTTTGAAACTTAACAAATGTTATTTCACATGTATTATGTCACTTGCATTCTAAGTCAATAAACCAAAATAAACTCATTACATCTAAGACAAGGGTAAGATCATGGATAGGATGTATGCTTACCTTGCAAAACAAAAACAAGAAAATAATAGACATGTTAGAAAGTAATATAAGAGTATATGCAAAAAAAAGGAAGCATTAACATAAGATAAAAACAAACTGTGAATGATAAAGTGTATGTAACATCTCAAGTTAACCGCACCAGATATTGTCCGTTTTGTCCATACACCTGGACTCACGGTTTTAAAACGCGTCTGATAGGGGAGGTATCCAAGTCCTTTATAAGACAACTTTTGTTCTCCTCCCCAACCAATGTGGAATATTACAGCATAGTACGGACAACTATTAAAAATGAAAGAAACACTTCACATACAGTAAAAGTTGGAAACACTAAGAAACTGACATAAATAAGACATGAAAACTAGTGAAGACTTAAAATAAATCTATATCTAACATAAGACTCATGTCTTCTAAGTCGATATGTTTCGTAAATAACACAATATAGAATATATATATATATATATATATATGTTTTCATATTTATATCATCCGACAAAACCTCATTGCCTGTTTATATTCAATAATTCTTATTGTTTTTTGGTTTACTTGGATTCAAAAGCTCATTCTTCAACAAGGACAACAAAACATCCCAATTGGTCCCTCTTAACCATGACACCAAGGTTTCCACCATCCATCATTAGTTCATGACTAAACTTGAATCAGAATTATGTGTCCTCAAAACAAAAATTTATCTAAACTTTAAACCAAATAGCTTTATCTCAACCCTTATTCACAAAACAAGTTGTGATTTAAACAAAATTCAAAAGGGTTTCATCAGATCAAATCAAATAAGAATATGTTTTTATACTTATTGATTCAATTTCAACCTCTTATCATGTCACCTTAAAATGTAACACAATAATCTCAAAAATTGCATACAAAATACACAACACAACACCTTTATTTTATCAAAAAGACCAATGTAGTAGCTTTGATGGTTTGTAAGGTACAAAACAATCTTTTAGAAGTTGCAGTTTGTTGGACCATTTGGATTTGGAAAATGGTTGGTTAAATGAGAAGGATTAAAGACTACTTTCAAAAACAGAGATCTCATTGACCAAAACAAGAAAGGTCAAATTGTGTTTTACAAAGAAAAAGATGAAAAAATAAAAAAAAAGTAAAAAGTAAAAGTATGCAAAAAAACCGTACAAACTTCTCTCATGATCATGGCCACTGCCACTTTTGTCTGTCACCCTGTGCTTTCAGATACCAACTCTCTTACTTCTTACACACACACACACACACACACACAAAAACACTTATTATTTATTTATATATTTATTTATAAAAAAAATAAATAACTCTCACCCTTTGTTTTTAAGTGCATTTCTGAACCCATTATTATGGGTTTCCGTATAAATTTTGTCAGAAGACAATAGCTGCCATAAAGGCAGCATAGTAGCAGCAGATGCAACAGTCTTTGCAGTCATAATATAGTGCACAACACACACACATATATACATACACTATCTTTTGTATCTATCTATCTCTCTATAAAGATTATGGTTTGCTTCTTTACATTTTTTTTTCCTTACTGACATGACTTATGATCAGAAGGGATCCTCTTCTTCTGCAAAAACCCATCTCTTGATACCCACCAATTCAAAAGCTTTTTCTTGATTTCTTGATTCCTTGATTTCCATCTGTTTTTATAGCAAGAAAATTCAAGGGTTTTCTTTTCTCTTGATTTTGTGTATACCCTTTTTCAAGATTTTTGTTGGGTGATTCAAGATGATGAGCACGGCGGCGGAAGGTGGCGGAACGGTGAGGAATGGTGGTGGTGGTGGTGGTGGTGGTAGGTATCCATTTACAGCAAGTCAATGGCAAGAATTAGAACATCAAGCACTTGTTTACAAATACATGATTTCTGGCATGCCAATCCCACCTGATCTTCTCTTCACCATCAAAAGAAGCTTGGATTCTTCCACAAAGCTCATTCTTCACCACCAACCTCCTCATCCTTCAAGTAATTATTTAATCAACCATCTCTATTTCCTCTATTATTTTGTGTATAAAAATAGATAAAAAGATTCAAAGTTTCATGCTAATTCTCACCAAAAAGATGGTGTTCAACCATAATCAAGTCTTTTTTTAAGGGTGTCACTAATCCCACTAAATTGTGACGAAAATAAATCAGCCCCTTAATTCAGTGGTCATAACTGTTGTGTACGTCTGTAATAGAACCTCAGGTAGACGGTCTTTCTTCAACCATAATATAATATGTTTGAACTAATCCTGATAAATTATTACGACAAGAAATCAGTCCTGAAAAACTCAATGGTCACATAGTTGTTATTATATACACCTAGAATAGATGGTGTTTCTCCAACATAGTTGTTATTATGTACACCTAAAATAGATGATGTTTCTCCAGCCATAATCTGAATCTATTTTTGGAAGGGTGTCTCATGCTATATCCGGACTAATATGACTAATTTATGATAGTTGGAAATCAGTCCTGAAAAACCCAGTGAATAAATAGTTATTATTATGTACGCCTGAAATAAAATCCTGGACAAATGATTATTGATCAACCATAATCAAAGTCTTTTTGGATTGTTAGAACCATATGGGTACATGAAAAAATGCATAAAGATGAGAACTTTTTGAAGAAAACTACAAAGGGTATTGCTTTCTTGATTGATTTATATTGAAATAAATATATAATTTGCAGTTGGATGGAACTGTTTTCAAATGGGATTTGGTAGAAAAATAGATCCAGAGCCAGGAAGGTGCAGAAGAACAGATGGTAAGAAATGGAGATGCTCAAAAGAAGCTTATCCTGATTCCAAATACTGTGAAAGGCACATGCATAGAGGCAGAAACCGTTCAAGAAAGCCTGTGGAATTAGTCAACAATATGTCAACAATAACACCTACTAAAACACCACCAACAGCTATTCCAATGATACCCTCATCTATCTGTACCAAATCCCCAAATTACCCTTCTCCCAATTCACATCCATTCTCATCTTCTACTAGTAATGACTATTATAATACACCCCACCTTTCTTCTTTTTCTTCTAGGCCTTCTATTCAAGATCATTTCTTGTTGGAATCTAGCCCATACTCCCATTCAGACAAAGATTATAGGTTGGTTTCTGCTTTTCTTTATAAGTTTGTGTAGAAATTTGAATCTTTAAGTAGAAATTGAAAAAAAAAAGATCCACTTAAAGATTCAATTTTTTTTTTTCCTATAATCAAATTTCTAAGCAAAATTTGGCTATTTAGGGTAGAGGCTTTTAAAATGGTTAAAAGTGAATTGGGTTGATGAGATTAGCTATTTTGATCGCTTTTCCAAATTATTTTTATACAGAAAATTGACCAAAATAGTCAATCTTCCCGATAGAAATTTGAATCCTTACGTAAAAAATGGAAAAAAATCCGAGTAAGAATTCAAAATTTTGTGTGTTTTTCCTGAGGATCAAATTTCTGCGTAAACTTTAAGCTATTTCAGGATTTAAAAAGGGTTAAAAAGTGAATTTGATACATGGGAATTGGGTATTTTGGTCAAATTTCACAACTTTTTTTTGGTTTCATACTTTTGGGTTACCTTTTTTTCATATTTTTTTGAAAACAGAAAAAGCTTTGGGATGAAAGAAGAGATAGATGAGCATAGATTTTTCTCAGAATCTTCTGGAACAATCAAGACTCTTTCTGGTTCTTCAATGTCTGATTCTTGGCAATTGGAACCACTGGCTATGAACAATCTGACCCATTCAAAGCAGACATCTTTCTCTGATCAATTCCATCATCATCATCAAAATGGTTACTCATATCAACAACATCAAGATCAAAGTTATTATGATCAATTCTCTTTGAAGTTTGAAAGAAAAGATGAACCCCAGAAAGTAATGCATCATTTCTTTGATGAATGGCCACCAAATGATAATAATAATAACAAAGATTCTTCCACAACTCAGCTCTCAATTTCCATCCCAACTTCTGCTCATAACTTCTTCCTTACACATAATGGTAATAATTTCAACATTAAATTCCCTTTTTTTTAACAGGTCCTTTGGGATGTGGTAGAATATCCCATTTTTTGGAAAGGGTATCTAGGCATTTGTCTAGACTAATCCCTTGACAATTTTAAGACTGCTAAAGCATACAACCCTGAGATAATTCCCCGGTGGCCACAAGTTGTTTGCGTCTGGATTCGAACCTGGGGTAGATGGGTTATCTAGCCTCATCCCCACAAGCCTTAACCAGTACGCCACAAGTCTTGTGGTTAATTCGATTACAGACTTGCACAACAATTATGGTCACTGAGTTTATCGGACTGATTTCTTTAAAAAAAATCCCTTTTTTAGTTACTCCACAAGATTTCTTGATATTATATAAATGTGTTTTTTTTTTTTGCAGATAAATGAGAAATGAGTTGTTGAAAGAGAAGCCAAAGAAGAACTTCACTTGGTTAATAGTGGTAGTTTGATTACTGTTTGAATGTGTGTGTGTGTGTTTTCTTACTTACATTCAAACTATATCAAGAAATGAGAGAACATTTGCTGTGTTTTTTTTGTTTTTTTTTTTTTTTTGTAATTTTTTTTAGTTTGTTTTTGTCTTGTTTTGATTGATGAGTGGGGTCAATCAAAACTCTGAAATTTTGCAGCATATTTTGTATGTTTGCAGAAGTAGATTGACATCTTCTTGAACATCTTTTTGGCTTTTTTGTTTTTCTATTTGGTTGCTTCTATAAAATGATATGCATAACAAAATCATATTTAATAAGATAAAAAATAAATATTTTAAGGAAATTTTCCAAATCAAAATTGTTACACCTAACTTCAATCGTATTAGGTATTATCTGTTTTTTTACACCTGAATTTACGGTTTTAAAACGCGTCTGATAAAAGAGATATTTAGACATTTGTTCTTCTAAATCGATATGAGATCTTACAAAAAATCATGTATGATAACTTGTAGCATTTTTTCCACAAACCAAATCAAGATTCATGAATAGTGAATCTAATTAATTTGGAATAATGATAATATAATATGACAAACTTAAAATCCAAAATTACCTTTTACATATATTAATAATCATTATAAAATATCAAAAATATTTATAATTTACTTCATACCCATTAATAATTACTACTCAAAAGAGGTTTTAAAAACCAATTATTAACCAAAATATTACATACAAAAAATGACAAGAGCTTCCTAAGAATTTAGAGGGGCCATATGTTTTTACTGTTATGTCTTCATTTTACTCTTCCCCCCTTTAACTTGTTTGATAATCATTCTTCTTTCTTTCTTTCTAAGATTACTTTATAGTTGATTTTTTATCAACTAACTAAAATAACCAAGATTTAAGTAGCACTTTATCAACTTGTAAAATATACTTTTTATGAATTCAATATTCATTAAGTAACACTTTCACAAGTTGCTAAACTGCTACTTATGAAATGCTAACGTGCAAGTGTCACTAACGCAACTTGCTAGAGTGCTACTTGTTAAATTGTTATTGTCACATCAACATTTCGTACAATTTCCTTCCATTATTGCACTTCGATTATGTGAATCCTTAAGTTATTAGCACCTCAATTAACACCTAAATGACATCCCAGCTACTACTAAAACAACATGTTGGATCGTTTATGTTCAATATATGTAGGAACCTTCTTTTTTTCTCTAAAACAACATGTTGGATCGTTTCTGCTCAGTATATGTTAGAACCTTCTTTTTTCTCTAAAACAACGTGTTGGATCATTTCTGCTCAATATATATGTTAGAACCTTCTTTTTTTCTCTAACAGCTCTTTAGAAAAAAACAATCTAATAAGATTTCAGATATTCTTACAAAGACCATAAAATACAAAAGATTTTGATGTTTTTGACTCTTTGGAATAATGTAAGTATGTATCTACCCTTAGATTGATAAGATTTGTGTTTTCTTTTTTAATTTTTATTTTTCTTTGAGGATTTAATTTAAAAAGAAAAAACCCCACATTCCACCAAGAGATTTGAATGTTTGGTGGGGAGTTATTTTGACAGAAAACTTTAAAGAAGCCACACGCGGGGCAACCCTTCTTAACATCTGTCTTGTTTTTAAGAGAATCTTCATTTATCATTCAGCTTTAAACACCTTTTATTCAGACCAACCCCTCTTTCTTTCTTTCTCTGCAAAACTACTCAACACACATAGTAACTGAGTGTGGGACCCATCTTTTTGTCAGTCAGACCACTCACTAAAAAATCAACTGACTTAATGAAATCAGCCCCTATACCCACCACTGCTTTTATTTTAATTTTAATTTTTTTTTACTTTTACTTTCAAATGGGATCTCATCATCCCCTTTCAAAAACGACATCGTTTCAAAAGCCTTTTTTTACACTTCACTTCACCTCACCCACCTGAAGAAGACTGGAACGGTCCTTAAATGTTTTTTGTGTTTCAAACCTTCTACTGATTCACTGACACTTTTACAACAAGATTGTTTGTTATTTGGTATATATGCAAAAGGCTGGGATTTAGATTTCTCAAGGGGTTTTTTTGGATTTCATGAATACTTGAGGGGGTATTAATAGAAATTTGGAATGTAAATACTCTATTACTAATTTACTATACAATATAATACATACAAGTGTACTAATTTGGATGCACGTGATACAACATTTTGATGCTTCCACTGCTATCTGTCTTTCTGACAAAAGTATCTTCATTTATATATATCATATATATATATATATATTCTCTTGTATGGGTTTCTTACGCTTTTGCTCAGATTAACTTTTAACCCATATATATATATATATATATATATGTGAGGGATCAAATAAGAACCACCTCTCTTTAAAGGAACAAATTGTGGACCACATATGATGTGGGTCGCACATAATATTAAATTATTTATGATTTAATATTAAATCATAAATAATATATATATATATAGAGGAATGTTTAAATGAGAATTTTGCATTTTTAAAGGAACAAAGGGACAGTTGTGGATCACATATGATGTGGGTCCCACATAATATTAAATCATTTATGATTTAATATTATGTGGGACCCACATTATATGTGGTCCAAATGAGTTCCTTTGTTCCTTTAAAGAGGGGTGATTCTCATTTGATCCCTCCCCTATATAAATATTGTTGTATCTTTTTTTTAACAAGATACTGAATGATTTGATATAAAATGATTAATCTCATTGTTCTAAGTAGTATGTTTGCCACTGAGATTACAGACATGGTGTTTATTGGTTCAAACGAAATCACCTGATGAAGTATATACTACACCAGTTATTAAAAAAAAGGGTAATCCGTTTAAAATACAGATAAACTAGATTACCCTGTTTTTTATGGCTGCTAAAGCCAAAAGATAATTTTGGTGGTCCCAAATTCTTTCTCCATGTTATAGTTAATGCAAAAGGACCTGCACACCAGTCCAAAGATAGGCACCACCATATTCAATGTTCCACCAAACTTCATAAGATTAAGTGGCAACAGCTGCTGCTGCCATTTCTAGTAGCTGCTACAAATTTGATCTTATTATCAACACTTCAGAAATAAAATTTTAAAAAATAATTATCTATAGTTCCTTGAGTCTTTCTTTCTTCTAAACAAACCCCACAAGTTATCAAAATTCAACATCAAACAATGTTTACTAGCTTGAAGATAAGAGAGAACATCTATATATATATATATATATATAGAGAGAGAGAGAGAGAGAGAATGAGGTCCAAAGGAGAATCTGAAAAAACGAAAAACTGGGAAACACCCTGATTACTGTTCATCTGTGCAATATGCATAGGCACATACAAATAATTGAAGATTTTTTTGGTTTCTTTGCACATTTGCATACCAGAAAAATTACGAACAAATTACTTGTATGTACATGTGCACACCATACAGATCCCTTAAACCCGCCCCTATATATAGAAGAGAAAACCCCAAAAAAATTGAATAACACCTTAGTAACCATTCATCTATGTGGCACATATGCTCATAAAATAATTGAAACTGTTATCTAGTTTCTATGCACATGTGCATAGAAAAACTATTCCCAAAATTACTTATATGTACATGTGCATACCTGTACAGATGAATTGTTACCAAAGTGTTTTTCACTTTTCTCATTTTCCTAAAAAAAATGGTTTTCCCCGTAAACCTGGCCATATATATACATATATAATATGGTTATGTATATGGAAATGAGATTTATAACAAGTCCAAGTATCAGCACCTCTTACAAAAACAAACACCACCTAATCAAACAATACATATTTAACACAGAATCAGGTGGAACCAATTCCATTGTGATTCATTTCCTAAAAAGATTACAAACATCAGATATTCAAAAACTTACAACCTTCAAGAGCCAGCAGTTGGCAATGCAGCCATGAAAGAATTATAAGACGACTCCAGATCAAAATGCAGCTGTCTGGATTGCTGTTCAGTCAGCTCATCCGCCGCCCCCATCTTCGCCAGCCTTCCAATCCATTCCCTCATCTTTGTCTTCCCTTCAAAGTCTGGTGGTAAAATCGACAGCTTATTCAATGAGCCAGATAAATCAGACAGTAAAGGGAAAACCTGATCAACCGCAACCATATTCAGCTTCAATGAATCCATTGCGGTAATAAAATTCTGAACACATTCAGCCACCGTTGCAGCAGAGGTTACCCCAGTGGCAGCTGCCGCTGCCCTGTGCTCCACTGTGGCCGGAACGCCTGAGGTTATAAGGCGGTTCATGGCGGCAGGGCAGTCCATTTTGTAAGTATCGTGAAACCTTTCGATATTGGGCACAGTATCTTTTAGCGTTGACGATAGTGTTTTGAAATGGGCGATTAGTTTCTGACATTCAGCCTCGTATTCAGCCGATGGGATGATATCTCTAACATAAGCTTTTTCGAGCTTTTCTGTAGCCTTTATGATGGCATAAAGCTCGGCAAAATTGTCATACATCTCCCTCTCACGCTTATCATTCCATAGCTTGACTTCCATCTAAAATACTTCTCGTGCCTAGATTATGAAAACAAGATAAACTTTACATTTGAACAACCAAGTGAACACAATAATTCCAAACTGAAATTTTCCCTATTCACCATAAAGCACATGAAATGACAACAAAATTGCATAGAAAATATAAAAATAATAACATTATTTGGGCTTATGAACTTTGGCTAAGAGCTAGTTTGTTAGCAACTTAATGAGCTTAATAAGACTCACAGCTTATTCGGTCAGCTATACATGACTGTTTGGTAGTGACTTAGGGCCTGTTTGGCAGTTGCTGAATGGTTTGATGCAAAATGCTTAAGAGGCTCTGTATGATATAGTGCAGAATGAAATATGGTTGTTTGGTAACTGTTCTGAATGGACAGTCTGAATGACAACAAATTACCATTTTAACCCTCTGTATAATTTAGTTCTGAATGAAATAAAAGTTGTTTGGTAAATATTTGAATAAAACAATTAATTTGCAAATATAACTACATACTCAATAGAACTCACAGCTTAATGATTTGAATATAACTACTAAATATTACTCGTTTAAAAACCACATTTCATATCAATCTAAACATGTATAACATTGCTTGTTCAAGTTCTAGATTAAAAAGAAACATAACAATCAAATTCAACATAACAGTCCAACCTATCTTCACTTGTCTCATTTCTTTCCAAATCAATTCGACCATTTTACGTGTTAGCTCTAGCTTATTGTCATGATCACAACTGGGTTTACTCTTCTGAGCTGAGGAACTTCCTTGTAACTTAAAGAAACAATAAGTCAAAAAACAAGGGACGCATCGTGGAAATAGGAAGAAACATGAAGAAAGCAGCTGTTTGTTTACCTCTTAACGGTTCCATTAAGAGGCGGCTTATGAATCGCTAAGAGGTTCCAAAACCCTCTGAATCATTTTGTATCATGGACCTCCCTTAACCATTAAGAGCCCTAATTACATCTTGAACAATTACCAAACAATTATATTTCATTTAACACTATATCAAAAGAGCCTCTTAATCATTCTGACCACTTAACCATTCAGCAACTGCCAAACAGCCACGTGTTGACAACAAAGTCCATACCCAACTACAAAGAGCAGTACTTCATCTATAGAATGAGTGCTCAACCACTCCAAACTGAAGTAGAAGAAGCTGCAGATTTCATTTAAGTAACTTGTTTTTACTTAACTACTAAGCTGTTTCAGATTGTTAGAGTACAAACTTCTGTACCCGTAAATCTAATGTGATTGATCTGCAAAAGACAACCTCAAATTTGGGATTTTTTCCTTGAACTTTCTTAGTGTACCCATATGATAATATAGTAAATACAATTCTTTAACTACTAACTTATAGATGATCATATTTTAACTTATGTGTGAAAAGATAACACCAACAATTCTTGAGTAGTTTATTGATTCGATATGCAGGTTGTTTTCAAAACACGCATATGAGATATATCATTGCAATGTTGGGTTTAAGAGATGTAAAACAAAACCAATCTCTTCCACATATTTAATGGTTTTGTATATTGTGTTCTCCTACTGTTTGAAGAGAGCATGGCTAATATGGTGACCGAACTAGGTTTAATTCCTTCACACTGCATCTGCTTATATATCTAAAACACAATACATACCTCCCCTAATCGTGAATAACACCCAATAATTGCAGGCCCGGAGACTATATTTCTCTCAAGAATAATGTCAAACACTTAGCGGGCAACATTAGAGTACCCAAATTTCACATGGAAATTAATTAAAAAAAGCAACAATGTAGGCATCAGAGGAGTACCCATGTCTAGTTACTTGAAATTAAACAGAATTTTGAACTTTACAAGCTCAATTAACACTAATTGGCAGAGATTTTTTTCTAAATTCAAGAAAAATATGATCTTGAATAACAAAAAGAGTCTCTTCTAAGTGGCCTTCATCATCAGTTGGTATGAAATTAATAATACTAATTGATACTAATTACCATAGTGTTCTTTGATCTTCATCATATAAATCATAAGTACCAACACAACAAGATTCAGTAATCAGATACAAAGAAATCAAGGAATATAAAATCCATAAATCATTCCATAGAATCAATTAGAAAACATAAGCTTCAGTCGCTTGCATTCATACACCAAGATTAAAATTGCACAATTCAAAATCTGATACATACATAAGTCAATAAAATCAAAACTAAGATCGTGGGTTTCACAAGGTTTTATATATATCTACACATGGTTGGAAATCAAGAAATTGAAGTCCGGAACCATGGAAATCGAGAAATCGAAAACCAGTTGGAAATCAAAAAAACAGCCTGGATGAAACCAATATCTGGAAGAAAAAAAATCCAAGACCATGGTTTGAAAGTCGTGGGTTTTGAAATCGTACCTGGAAGAAATCAAGATTGACGATATGGAGGTGCTAGAGGTCGAAGGATTCAGAGACTTTTTGGAACCCTTAAGAGTCGATCAATTTTTTTGCCAAACAAAAATATTCCCTGATGATATAGAGGCACTATTTAGAGCCAAACAAACCACCACTTAACGATATAGAAAGTGGCTTATTCAGCAAGTTTTTAGGGGGGGGCTTTATACAAAAAGCCAAGTTTCTCCAAACTTGCCCCTCCAAATTAAAAAACACAATCCTTCAATGAACGAAAAAACACTCCCAAACAAAAACGTTTTTCCAAACCTACCCCTCCCAATTAAGAAACACGGTCCTTCCATGAAAGAGAAAACACTACCAAACAAAAACATTCCCAATCTATGCAGATGAATTATTCCACATAGACATCTTTATCCATATTCCATACATCACTTAATGGAAAATCAACCAAACAGCCCCTAAGTTGCAGATAGGCTTATACACTTTAAATTTGGTGAATTGGCCCATGAACTCAACCAAGATAACATCCTATGAACCAACAAGTAGTATGGCCTATGAACCTAAGAAGAAAATTGGATAAGAAAGGACATTCCATTGGGAAGCCACTTAATTTTATGAGCCATATAGCTGGTAGAGAAGAGACTTGAAGAAGATAGAAGGGGGATTCCATAAGAAAGCAAGCAAGAAGTGTCATACGTGGACTACCTCTAATCTACCCAACTTATGATTATCCACCATGAGCTATGCGCAATTTTTTCAAGCAATTTCGAGCTCGAGCTTAATAATTCTTGAGTTCATGTCGATCACGAACACAAAATAAAACTCGTTTAAATTAACGAGCCCAGCTTCATAACAACAATGTTCGACTCGTCTCCTTCGATAACTCGATTAAAAATTTCGAGTCAGGTTGAGCCGAGCCATTCGAGCATACACCTTTTCAAGTCAGATATGCTCGTATGTTCATAAACCATACAATAAAAATACAAATATTATCAAACTTAGACCAATAAACGAGTTGATCAATAGCGGCCAGAAGAAAGAAGCTCAACCTTAATAATTATGATAAGAAGAAGCTTAAACCGACAAACTTCACTTCAATTTTCTCTCAAAAAAGGGAAGGCATTGAATCGAGGGATGTGAAACAGAACAACCGATTTAATATGGATGAGCCACTAAAAGATCATTATAACAAACATCGTAAAATTTAACATTCAAAAAAGATGTTTTATATTTAATAAAATATAGCCTTTAATATGCTTAGGACTTTTCAAAGTCGAGTGACATCCATATGACATACAAATGTGAAATTCTTGAGTTCATCATGTTTATTCCCAAATTAGTGCAACCAATTGAAAAGATTATCTAGTCTGCTCAGGACCCTTCAAAGTCAAGTGCCATCCATGAACATTATCATGTTTATTACCAAATATGGTCCAACCAATCTGACAATTATGGTGAATTAGTGATCTTCCAGACTGTAAAAACATAATTCTTGAACAAAGTATGTGATTACATTGACTGTTTTATATCAGCAAACACCTTAGTCAAAGGATCCACTTAATTCATCGTGCCACTAGAGGCAATCATAGGAAATCTAGCCTATATGGTTCTAACAAGTTTTCATTTTGATATGGACTGAAAATTCTCTAGCAGTGGTGCCCTTGTAGCCATCATAAAAACACTCGTCAGTTTGATGTACATAAAACAAACACGTAGAAATCTTCATGTTTCACTAGGAATTCGTTTCTTACAAATCCATGGCCAAATAGCAATCGATAATCAAATCCAACTTCATCAAATAAACCTAGTCTAAATCAGAACTTCATCAACATATACAATCAAAAATCAACTCAAAAAACTGATAAACATCAAATACACCTAGCATGAAGGATCTATCAACTATAGGATTAAGGGATCTTAATGGGATTTTGTGTTCAATTACATTAACGAAGTGAAAACCTAAAGACAATTGCAATCCAAATACACACATAAACAACAAAGAGTACCTGAAGAGATACCTGCTGCTTTACGATAGCTGCTGAATAAATGAAGGAAAATCGCACGAATTGGAAGGCGTCGATCGGATTCGCAGCGTCGTTGACAAGAATGAAAGAAACCCCAGGAGCAGGAAGTAATCAACTCAACCGGTTAATTGTTTCAATTTTATATTTTAAACATTGAATTACAAAAATCAACCCTTAATTATAACAAAAGTTACAGTTAAGTCCTTCTTTTGTTGCTAAACCGACTAAAAGAGTTGCGCTTTCTTACCAACACCTCGTTTTACGGTACGAAGTTACCTGTTGTAAACGTTTGTTTAACTTTAACTGAACAAATGAAATAACATATGAACAAACTAGTTTTTTTTTTGCTTATGTTTGTTCGTCAATAAAATCATCACTGCTCATCATTGTTCCTCCCGAAGACCATAAGAAATTATCATCTTTAGTCATTAACTATTACACACTGTTACACACAATTGATGAATTCCACAATATCCTTTAGAATATGTAATTGGTTGATGCAAATGAGGTGAACCTGGAATCTTTTCATGATCATTGTGGACTTGATTGATGCAAACAAGATGAAGCTGAAATATTTTTATGAACATTGCATAACCTTGGCATGTATCATCAAATGATCTCGAGGCATATATATTTTCATCCATTTATGACATGTGGCCCCATCCATTCCAAAAGGGGAAAAACATGTTGGAAACTAGATGGGTAACACACGATGTGGATGCTTGAATCTTGATCTAATCCATTAAAAGCAACTCTGAGGTTTTAGCTACTAGGGTCATCGCCGCATAACCCAAGCTTGATTGGCGTTTGACAAGTTGTCGAGCAATTACATATAGTGTCACAAGTTTGGTTTCACAATATAACTTATACAGGTATGTTACATAATATGATCATGTCATTTAAGAAGTTTTAAATTTTAAGCACCAAATCTAGCATGGTTTTAATCGCAAGCCTTGGTGCCTTAATGTCAGATGGATTTTTACACCTGCACAATGTGCAAAGCTTCACGAGGAATTTGTACGACATTTATAGCATTCCATTTTGTTGGAATTATTTTCCTTTATTACCATTGAACGTCATACAATATAAATGCAATAAACACGCAACATGACAATAATATATGGAAAATATATATGAGATAAATTGTAAACTTGTATGTTTCTATTAGTGAAATATTTATTATCTTATGTTCATGACTACTAAGAATGCAAATGTCTGATTGAATGTTATTTCTTTTATATTTGTGAATATTGGAAATTTATTGTTTATAAAATCGAAAATACATATACAAAATAATCTTTTTAATTATCATCTAATAGTTTATTCTCAAACCATTTAACTATAATTAGGGTATTTTTTCTTTCATTATAAAGTTGTGTGACTTGCACATAAAGATGCTGAAAATGAACCCGAAACGTGAAGGCCGGGCCTGTTAAGGAAATTATCTTGAAGGAGGACCCATTATAATTGCTAATACAAAACCAACTAAAGGATCGTTTTTTTGGAAGTTGGTAGAAATTATCAATATGGCATTAGTAGATATTTTATTCTATCACCCCTCAAACACTTACATGATTATTATTTGGTTGGCTTTTTTGATTATTTTTTTACTATTCCACCCCTCAATATATGTATGAACAATGCTTCCAATTTCCAAATGTTCATTTTATTTAAAGAACATTTTGATACAGTAATACATACGTAAGATATTTAAGTTTTATTATTTACTTATGTCTGATTGGGATTTGGACAAGTTATGACTAACATTTCTCGTTAGTTGTAACTTTCAGTCTTTCAGATAAGAAACAAGTTAAAGGACAATAACTGGTTAATTAAAGACCATTATAATCCATCCGGACAACATTAAATCATGATTTTGTGTATAGTTATTTGTGGATGCCACATATAAAGAGGGCAAAAGAGACACAAACATCCTAGTAGACTAAGGGGGGACTTAACGACCTTAATGAGTTGAACAACTTATTCGCATAGTCGAAATGCATCTTGTATTTGTGGATGGATAAAAGTGTCAAACTAAATTTTAAGTGGGTGAAAACAAACATATATAAATATAATTCAGGGACGATTTTGTAATGTAATCTCGTAACGAATTAATTGGGAGCTTTAGGGCTATAACCTCCCCTTTTAAACCGCCACCAACCACCACCACCGAAGCTTATACATCACCGTCGTCTGGAAGGATTACCAGTTCGCCTACGATCGTATCACGTCGACGGAAAAAAGTATTTAAACTTGTTTCTTTCTCATTCTTCCCTACGTTTGCTGATTATTTTTGCAATGAATTTTGCTTTTTTCTATTAGCATAAATCGATTCGGTCTCTCCTATCGACTCTCTCATTCTTCTTGATTCAAAAAGGTACTATCTCTCGACTTTGTATATGTTCAGTGATTTGAGTTTAAACCTATTGTTTTTTCATTATTTGTTTTTAATCATCCCGATTGCATTGAGATTACTGTAGTTTTAGATATTTAGCTTTTATGGAAAACAGTTCCATCTGGGAGTCCTTCACATTATTTTTCTTTGTAGTTCTACTGTGGTTTATTAACTTGGTAGTTCTACTGCGATAATCACATGCTTTTCTTTGTGGTTGGTTGTTTTTTTCAACCTGCAATCTTTAGGTCTTATGCCATGTTATAGTGACATTTAACACGATTACATTTGTTCATTGACCATTGTTCTTTTCTTTATAGTGGTTTGATTGTAAAGACTATGGCTTTTGTTTATCAACTTGGTAGTTCTACTATGGTTTATTAAATTTTCTCAATGTTAATTTTCATTCAACATAAGACTGTAGGTAAAATTTCTGTAAAAAAAAGGAAGACCGATAATCAGGGGTGGAGCTACATGGAGGCCAGGAGTTACCTGAGTCCCTCCTGGGTTTTATTTTTATTTTTATATACAATCCATATCTATACTATATTATAAATCATTTGACAAAAACTCTTAAAACATATTATTATGCAATAAGTACAATTGATTAAAACATAATTACTTAAAATTCAAAAATACAAGTTATACATGCATTGGTACAACTTATTAAGCTTCACGTTTGAATTCGTGTAACTAACTATATAGATAAACATCTAATTTTGAATATAAAAAATCTAACATATAATTAGGATAATCATTCAACTCTAACAAAATACTTAATTATTATATTTATAAAAAAAATTATATTATTAAACCAAAATATATTATTTCATTATAAATCTAGATTATAATTAAAAAACTGAATTAAAGATAGTATATAAAAAATAAAATCTCTTTTTTCAAAATCAATAAAGACAACAAAAAATAATTAGTGAAAACTAATAAAGACAATAAAAAATAAAATCTCTTTTTTTCAAAACTAATAAAATCATATTATAACATTGATAAAGACTACAAATAAAATAAAACATTAAAATTAAGATGGATTTTGTTGCATTGCACGAGTACCTTTGTATTAAAAACCCAATTGGGCGGGAGTACCTTTGTATTAAAAACCCAACTGGACGGGCCCGTCTTTAACAAACCCAATAAAAGAAAAAAAAATTCAGTAAGAAATTGATCCCGCCTTTCACGTTTAACACATACGCTCGCCTCTCTCACTCGCCACCGCCTACTGCCCAACATCGGCCTTCCTGGACAGCGGCAACCGGCAACCGGCAACCGGGGGGGGGGGGGTTATTCCTATTTCCGACAATAACTACTTCTCCTTCTCTGTTGATCCTAATACTCACGGAATCTTCAATTTTACAGGTTAGGGTTTCAATTTTTTTTTGCTTTCTAATCAGTGACTCTGTCTCTGTCCTGTTAAACATCGATTTCATCTTGAATTATTGTCTTCTTGATCATTGATTCTATGTATGTTAAACGTTGTTTCATCTTGATTTCTTGATCATTGATGAATTTGTTTTATGAATGTTGTTTCATCTTGATCTTTATCATCTCAAATTCTCAAATCAGTTTGGGGACTTGAATAATCTCTGTTCAACAGCTTAAGTCATTGTTAATTTTGAATCTCTTTTTGGATATGCAATTGGTATTTGGTATGTTATTTGCTGAAAGGAAGAACTTCACTAGGTAGTATTTTTCCAAATTATGCATCATGTTCCACTAGGTAATTTGGTATATCATTTGCTAAAAGGAAGACCTTCACTTGGTGCTCACATTCCACTCACTGATTTGCATTGCAACCATATCCTACAGAAACTTAAAACTCACAATCCTTTGATCATATAAAATTGACATATTTAGTTGTGTGAAGCCCCACAAACGCAATTTTCTTTTAACATATCCATAAGATTTCAGATAGAGCATGTAAGGTTGATGCAACAGATGAGGATAAATGTACTTCATCATCAATTGAACCGGCAACAGGGGGGTTTATTCCTATTTCCGACAATGGCTAAGACTGTTAATTTTTTGCAATGAATTTTGCTTTTTTCTATTAGCAGAAATCAATTGAAGTCGTTTTTGAATAGTGATGGATAAGAAGACCGACAATGGCGCTCCAAAACCCCAAAGAAAGGTCTATTACTATTTACTAACTTATTTATAACTTAGTATGTGATTGCTTTTATTGAAATGCTTATGAATTTTAGATGTCAAAATTTGATCCAACGGTTACATGATCGAAAATTGGTTGATTTTTCAGATTAAGTTTATGCCGAAAGCACCTCCTCGCAGAGAGCAAAAGCTACTTTTACCTAAACCGTGAGTATTGACTTTAAATTTAGTAAAGTTTATCTACTTTTTGTTTGATCTAGAAAAGGGGAACTGTAAATATGTCTTATTGGTTATATATTTATATTATATATACTAGAGCCCATCTTGAACATGGTTTTTCTGTGTTAGTATGACATTGATGAATGATGATTATAGTTGTAAAAAGGGAACATGATGTAAATAGTAAGAAAAAGGCTAATTTACTTGATTATAATATAAAGAAGACTGTTCTATTGTGTAATCAAATTGTTTGTGTAGTGAGAAGGTTGAGGATGCTGAAGCTGAGGAGGTGAAGGCACAAGAATTGTTGAAGCGCTTCAATGTAAGTTTGGTCTTGAATCAAAGTTTGTTTAAGAATTTTTGCTCTTATGTCTGCTTCCAAGACATGAAATTGGAAGTTTCCAGAATTTTCCATTCATCTCTCTTGTTTTTCTTTTCTCTTTTGGAAATGATAGTTTAGCCATGATCCTATTTGTTTAAGTTCCGTGTTTCTGTTCATTTGCAGGAAACTTCTAACAGGCCGAAATTCAAAACTGAAACCAAACGTAACTTCCCTTTTTCTTTCTCACCGTTATATTACCTTTTCAGTTTTGGTTTTTAGCTCAGGAAGGTTTTAATGGGCATACAATTATATAAAGTTCATTTAGATGTTATCATTTGCGTTTCTCTAAATAGCTTAATAGTCTAATGGCATGACCTTACTCTTCGATATGTTGAATTTGCTCTTGAACTTTCTTAATCAGAGGGGTGTATTAGGTCTTTTTGTTTACTAAAAAACATGATTTGGTAGTGTTTTCATAGTTAAGAATCATATGCATTTGTGCATACATAACAATTGTTATGAACCCTGAAAAGATTATGCAAGAAAAGGATACCATATTGACATATTCTGATTTCATGATTAAAATCTTCATATTACTGATGCAAGTATGCATTTCTTGAAATGGGCTATGGTTAACAAGAGGAAGTTTATGCACTGTGACCGTTTTTTTTTCTTTGAACACATCATTAACATGTTAAGACTCGGTAATTTAGGTGTCAGTCTCCATTATGCTTCGGCAAATTCTCGATCAGGTTTTAGCATTTATATATATATATATATATATATATATAAGGCGATAATCAAATAAAAAGTTACAAACTTGTGAAAACCAATATAAAAATAACTTTTTTCATGATTTATTTTCATCAAATGCTAGGATTTAAGATATTATTCACATATATTTGTTTCATAACATGAAATCTTCACATGAATTTGTTTCACCATATGAATATTTTTTACGCATATTTTTGGTTTCACTAGGTGAATCCAAAAAAAAATCACATGTAATTATTTCATAAGGTGAACCGAACATATGTGAAACACTATCTTAAATTATAGATTTTGATGAAAAATAAAAAATTATTTTTATATCGTTTTCACGAGTTTGTAACCTTTTTGTGGTTTTTATTTGATTATTGCTCTCTCCCTCTCTCTCTCTCTCTATATATATATATATATATAGGATCAGGTCCAAGGGAAAACCCCCAGTTTTTTAGGAACACCCTAATAACCTTTCATTTGTACGGTATGCATATGTGCATACAAGTAATTGAAGATGTTTCCTGGCTTTTATGCACATGTGCATACTGGACCAATTACTAGTATGCACATGTGTATACTTAACAGATGAATGGTTATTAGGGTGTTCCACAGTTTGCCTAGAATGAAATTTCCATGATTGGAGATCCTGAGAGGTCAGGTCATGTACTAGCATAATATGCACCTTTATGTCATATATCTGGGCCTTTATTTTAAGCAACTGGTTGTTGGTTAACACTCTCTTACCTTCATTTCTGATGTATTAATGTATAAATGATGATTCACAATCTGTTTAGATATAGAGTTTTAATATGACCTTATGTACCATAATACAGCTTCAAAGACACGGGTTTCATCGTTTAGTTTTGGTTCCAATCTCAAGTCTGGAGGTAACTATTTCATCCTTCTATATATCATGCTAACAGTTAACCTAGCTGCCAATTGATGCACACAATTTTTTACTTTTATATTCATCGAACATGTATTTATCCAGGTAGTGATGCTGCAACCCCAGGAATGACAATGAAGGAATACAAGGAGCCATGGGTAGGTGAAAAACAACCCAACTTTCAGCCTTTTAATTTGCATATAGTTTCCCAGAATCTGGATGTATATATAATATATATATATAGAGGGACAATCCTTTAGAAATCTTTTAAAGAGTAGAAACTTTGGAAACCAAGATAAAATAATTTTTTTTCATAATTTTTTACATCAAATGTTATGTTTTACATAATGTTTCACATATGTTTGTGTTCATAGGAAAAAATTATTATATGTGAACAAAAAACCGATGGTTCACTTATTTGTTTCATCGTATGAATTTTGTTTCATATGTGAAAGTAAACCAACGTTTTTTGTTCACGTATAATATATTTTTTTTCCTATGAACACAAACATATGTGAAACAATATCTTAAATCATAACATTTGATGAAAAAAAAATATGATTTTTTTTATTTTATATTGGTTTCCAAAGTTTCTACTCTTCATACAGTTTCTAAATGAACCTCTCTATATATATATGTAATTATAGAGGAAAGTTCAAATGCGAACTCAAATTTGGTTGTGAACGCGAGGACAAATGAGAGCGTGACACGTGTCGGAATGTAGATTATTCAGTCTGAATATGACACATGTGGTGCTCTCATTTGTTCTCACGTTCACAACCAAATTTTGAGTTCTCATTTGAACCCGCCCCTATAATTATATATATATATATATATATATATATATATATATATAAGCTTTTGTTTACCTGGTGACTGGAAAGCAAAATCAAATGCCCTGGAGTAAGAGATTGCCGTCTATTCTAATTCTTTTGATATCCTTCTCACTCCATGCTTCTTATATTTCCTGTTTTACTGAACTTTCACTTCAGGATTACTACAAGTACTACCCTGTTACTCTACCTGTTAGGATGCCATACTCGGGAAATCCAGGTATGTTTTAACTTTACCTACTTTAGGCCATGTTTGGCAAGTGGCAACCATAACTTGGCTTGTTCTTTGAGATTATTAAAAAAGACGTATTTGGTTGGTCATAACCAGCTTATTAAACACTACGTGAAAAAAGGACATGTTTGGTTGGTCATAAATAACTAGCTTTTTGGAATACTACAGGGCTGTTTGGTTGGTTTTTCATTAAATCCTGTATGGATAAACTTGTCTGTGTTGATTTACTTGTCTGTATAGATCGGGGAAGTTTTTTGTTTGGGAGGGTTTTTCCATAGATGAAAGAAACATGTTTTTTAATTGGAAGAGGCAGGTTTGGAAGAAAAAAAACTTGGCTTTCTGCATAAAGCCCTCCTAGAAGCTTACTGAATAAGTCACTTTTAATATCATTAAGCCACTACCAAACAATCATGTATAGCTGACCGAATAAGATTTGAGTTCCATTAAGTTCATTAAGCTGCTAACAAACATGCCCTACGTGAAGTAGTGTTTCAATAAGCTCCGGGGGCTTTTTTCCATTAAACATGTCCTTTTAGGTCATGTCTAGCTTATTAGCTAACAGCTAGCTTATTAGTTAAGCAGATCTTGCCAAACACAGCCTCTTTATTGCACTATCTTACCGTGTTATTTAACTTGTAATTTATTATTTTTTCTTGTAATACTTATAGAGGTTCTAGATGAGCAAGAATTTAAGGTGGATTCAGAAACCAATGCTTACAATGAGTCCTCTCTAAAGCCAGCTGAAGAACTTGGTTTAATGGTTGGTTACTTTAGCTTTTGAACTTGATTTCTCTCAAATATATGTTGCAAATTTTTGGGGATTCTAAAAAATTGAGGATGTAAGAGTTCGTTTATATATATGTGTGTGTGTGTGTGTGTGTATATACACACAAATCGAAAACTAAACCTGATAAAAGAAAAATTATTTCATGACGGAAAAGATCAAAGGAGAACCATATATGGAGAACTGGTTTGCACAATATACAATATGAATTTTAGTTAGCATATGGATCAATGTGTATATACTTGCATACATAGTATATATATATATTGATGAATATACTCACTAACAGAATACATATTTTGATAGTTTATATGCGTCAATGCATAAATTGGTTTTTGTGATTCTCAAAGTATTAGGGGGCGTTTGGTTCAGGCAAGGGAATGAAAATGGGAATGAGAATGAAAATGGGAATGAATTTTCATTCCCCCCAGTTCAATCAGGAATGAAAATTTGGGCTTATGGGGAATGAGCCCATTATATTATATATAACCAAACAATTTCTTTTATTATCATTCCCATTAATTCCTGCTTAATACCCCCAACCAAACACACCCTTAATGATTCTCAGTTGAACCTTCCTCTACATCATAATTCATACATTAAATATGAAGATATAATACATCCTAAGAGGGGGGTTTTGGGCAAAACTCAAAAAAAATAAAATACTGAGGAACACCCTGACAACCATTCATCGGCTAGTATGCACATGTGCATACAAGTAAAAAATGAAAAACCTCTGGAACACCTTGGTAACCATTTGTCCGGATGGTATGCACACGTGCATACAAGTAATTGAAGCTATTTCTTGGTTTTTATGCACGTGCACATGTGCATACCGGACAAATTGCTTACAAATTACTTGTATGCACATGTGCATACCTTCAGACGAACAATTACTAGGATTTTCCTTAGTTTTTTGTTCTTTTTGCGGTTTTTCCCTGAACCTGACCCTACATCCTAAAATTTAAGTTGATTCCTTTGTCAGGAGGAAGACTTGGAAAAGAAATTGATTTTCATTCAACTGCCAACATCGATGCCTCTACCAAAGCAATCTGCAAAGAGAGAGGGTAGTGAGACAGGTTCGAGCTCAAAGCCATTGAAACCTACAGGATCTTCTTCAAAAGCTTGCAGTTTGAAAGAAGTTCCTTCGGGATTTATGGGTAAAATGTTGGTGTATAAGAGCGGTGCTGTAAAGCTGAAATTAGGCGATCATCTATATAACGTAAGTAATTCATTCTTTCTACTTTTATGTCAAATAAACCATTTATATGCTATTTTAAAATTGATTTTGGTTCTTGAAATATTCAAGAAAAACTTCTTGGTGCATGAAACTAAATACAACTGAATAAAAATGTTGTTTTAAGATTTATAACAAAAGAATCCATCCTGATCTTGAACATGAATTTGACATCTTAATTGAACCAAAATCAAGTTTGAAACTATTTGGTATGTGGAAGGAATTGGATTGGACGGATGAAAGAATTGTGAGAGGTTTTAGGGGTTTTAATTTGACATGGGTAGTTTACTGATTTACCAATCTTGACCCAGTTTTTGTTCATTTATTTTGGTGGGACAAAAAGATGCATTTTTTCCCACTCGGGTCCCGTTGTGTTCCATTCTAAGTGGGACTAACCGACTTTTGTATTCTCATGTGTCATATTGTCCTCTCCAATGTACCAAACCCACAACACATATTGTGTGTATATATATATATATATATTTATAGAGCGGGAGGTTCAGGGGAATACCCCAAAGAAATGAAAAAGTCAATAGCACTCTGGTAACCATTCATCTGGACGGTATGCACATACTTCAATTACTTGTATGCACATGTGCATACCGTCCAGACGAACGGTAACAGTTACGAGGGTGTTCCTCAGTTTTTCATTTTGTTGCAGTTTTTCCCCGAATCTGACCCTATATATATATATGTATATATATATGTATATATATATAGAGAGAGAGAGAGAGAGAAGAAAGTTCAAATGCGAACTCAAATTTTGACAAATGAGAGTGCGACACGTGTCACATTCAGACCGAATAATGAACGTGAGGACAAATGAATAATACTACATTCGGTCTGAATATTTTCCTTCCTTATTTAGTCTGAATATGACACGTGTTGCGCTCTCATTTGTCCTCACGTTCACAACCAAATTTGAGTTTGCATTTGAACCCGACCCTATGTATATGTATATATAGGCATCGGATTGTGTGAGAAGAGGAGTTAAGCTGAGAAGCGTAAGAAGGGATCTTGACGCAGCGGGGTTTTGCGGAAGGATCGACAAGCGTCTAAACCCTTTCGGGTTGAGAATTACAATACGTAAAACTCACAAAAATTAAGGTAAAACTCTTAAAAACTCTTAAAGAGAAGAAATTTTATTAATAATAATAATGTGTCTAATAATGAAAACAGTGAACCCTATTTATAACCTAAAATATGGAAAATAAATAATTACGAAAATTAAAACAATCATAATCTTAACTAGGAAAAGATAATAACTAATCTTAACTAATAATAAAAGATTAACGATTAAAACTAAATTAGGAAATACATAAAATAAATAAAAGATAAAGAATCATGGATGCACCAAGGACTTGTACGCATGGATGGATGGACTTTGCACGTGCGTTCGTTTCTGTTTTCTTTACTTGATTGCCAAATTTCGTTTCCTTTTCTCCAAAGATCAAATAAAAACCTCATTAAGCCTCGAAACCTCTCTGTATCAGATCTAAACCTTTGACTCACTTTTAATGTTACACCCACCCATGAATTGCGCTACTTACGGGAATTGATCCGATGCATCTGATCAATTCCCGTGAGAAGCGGAATTCATGCGTTGGGCTGAGATTAAAAGTCCAGACCCCTTCCACGCTTCTCACCTTAACTCCTATTCCCGTACAATTCTTTGTCTATATATACGTGTGTGTGTGTATACATACATATATATATATATATATGTATGACCTTCTTATGAACTTTGGTATAAAAACAATGAAATCGGTTGCAGGTCGATGGAGGTCTAGACTGTACCTTTGCCCAGGATGTCGTTGCCATCAATACTGAAGAAAAACATTGTTGCAATGTCGGAGAACTCAATAAGCGTGCCATTATTACCCCAGATATCGATTCAATCCTAGACAACATGGAATTCTGATTCTTTCACTTCTTTTTGCTCTAAATATTTTCTTTTACACATCGAAGAATTCGATTGAAATTTTGACTTGCATACAGTTTTCGCGTATCTATATATATATATATAAATTCCTTCTTCTTGAGAAACATTTTCTAAAGCTTTTGAAGTTTGGATTTTAATAGAAGGTTGCATATAGGTAATATACATATTCTTTCACTATTTGATCATTTAATTTTGAACAAATATTTGAAATCTAATTGATATGAAGATTGGAAATTGAATTTTTTTTTTTGTGACGGAAAGACATTGCTCATTTATCGGTTTGAGTTTACGACCTGGTGATCCGAGAGGTGGTTGAATGGTCGTTTATTTCGATATGATTTATGCATAATGGTTTATAGACTTTCTTTTGTTTAGGATTATATGATCGATTATTGCATGACTTTGTGCGGCCGTTTGAGGCGATATGTTTATGACAACAGACGGACCCACTGGTGGCACGAGCCAGCGTTTCATTCCATCGTAATATAAAAAATTATAGAGTGTACTACGTGTTACCGTATCAATTTTGTTGCGTCTTATACCCGAGTTCAAACTCTGCTAGTCTTATTTTCTTAGTTTTTTAACTTTTAATTTCAGATTTATTATGTTTCTAAAGAAAAAGAAATGCAATAAAATACTTGGACCCAAAAGCTCATTTATGAAAAAAAAATGAACTATAAAAGATGTACATATACTTATTTCTTATAGTGTCAAATGGTGTCACCACTTTGAAACAATTTCTTAACCAAAAATCTTTGGATTGGAACTCTTAGTTCTCGTTCTTTATCTCTCAAATTTCTATCTTTAGAATCCGCTATGTTATATAAATAAAACTTAATAAATAAATAAAGAACCTAAAAGACCTTGATTTTCATCATTCTATACTTTATTTACATGTAATAAAATATCTCATTGGTATGTCTCTGGACAACACGTAGGTATCTTGGATGCCTATGAAATGTTTTGATAATTTGTTTATCTTGAAACCATGAACTCACTGAATGTAAAGTTGAATAGGAGTGTTTATTTTGGATTTGAACAAGTTGAAAGTAGTAATGGAAGGAGAAAAGGTATAGTTTGGTGTTCAAAACTTCATTATGTTCGTATTGAGTTTGAACTATGTTTCTAACATGGGCATGCTTATTAAATACTTACCGCTTCATACAGTGTCGACATGTTAAGAATATTGTTGTTTACTCACACTCTTGGCCTACGATGTCCCATACTAAAATGTTGTTCCAATAAAAATCAACTCTCGTTCCGTTAGTTTTACTCATTTATGTTGGTAAACGACTCTAGGTTGTTTTAGATTCGGTCGATAGCTCAGATAGACAATACTGTTTCAAATGTTTATATAGTCTCATTGCAAAAGTTTGTACAACATTCAAGTTACTCTCTTATATAATTTACAATGATTGTTAGAGCATCTCCAACAGCTACTGTAAAATAGAAAAATGAAGGTTTTTTGCAATTTTAGGCTCCAACAGCTATGGTATACCATATGCTAAAAAGGAGGAAATTTTTTTCTAAATTTAGAGAATATCTAAATAGAGAGAGAAATAATTATTTTAATAGTTCCACCAATTATTTGAAAGTTTATTTAAAAAGTTGTTGGGATGTTAAATATATATAATATTTTAATAATATAATTATGGTAAGATTGTTAAAATAGAGTAGCTGTTGGAGTTGGATACAAATCTTTTTAGAGATTTTGATTTTTGATATGCTATTTTAGAAGAAGTTTAGCCTAGCTGTTGGAGATGCTCTTAGACCCTACAACCTTTAGAAAAATAGGTTGTCATGTCATGTAATATATATATATATATATATATATATAGAGAGAGAGAGAGAGAGAGAGAGAGAGAACCTCGAAAAAAGAAACAAAGAACCATAAAAAAAAACAGATAGAAATATTTATTAAAATGAATGTCAAATTAAAGATAATAAAGTGATCATTTTTATAGAAAAAATACATAGTAACAAATTTTACTTTTATTTACTGTACTTATTTAAAAATAATTATTATTTATTGTCGTGCATTTGTTGCATCGATGTTGTTTGAATTATTTGAGAGACCATCTATTAATATTAACGGAGTTGTGCATGTTGGAAGCTCTAAAGTGCCAAAAAGACAAGACACGCTTTGCGCTTTATTTGAGCAACTATAACTCTATAAGGGGCGCTTACCAACATTAACTTCGACTTCACTTATCTATCTTATCGGGTAAGATTCTCATTTCTCAGCCATCAAAATGACATAATAAGTTTATTGATAAGTGCCTCTTAACCGGTAAGTTTTAACCGGATAAGAGTCACTACTCTCAATTATCGGGTAAAATTCTAATAAGATAAGTGACTCTAAACATTCACCCGGTTAACGTCCTGTAAACATCCCCTACCCAAATGTGTTATATAATTGTCGGGCCTCTAATTTGAACACACTTTCAGTAGAAAAAGAATTCCATAAATTATATCTGGCTTCAAATAATCTGAAAATGCATAAAACTGGATTATTCCCGTCTTCCACGTGAAGTCCTCCTGCCATATTACACAATGAAACCGTATTTTCATTTTTGTCATTCTTTTGTAACGACTACTTTTTGACCAACAATTCTTTTCAAATACATATGTGCACAAATTCAATAATGGAATTTGTTGTTTATGGTCATTTATCCAGTAAACTTTTATCGTTAAGGGTCAATAATCTCACTTGTCTTACCGATAAGATTGTAGTCCATCAAAATAGCATCGTATGTACAATTTATCCAGCAAACACTAATCGGACTCTCATTCACCAGGTAAGGTTCTCAGTCATTTCCATGTTCATCCAAAAAGACAGGTAATAAGCATTTATTGGGTACATGTTTGAAGAACAACCATATGTCGTAAAAGAGTCATCTTTTTTGAAATCCGAATATACATTGTCTTGGGTATAAAAATAATAATTAAACCTCATTTTTTAAGACTGAACACCTTACATGCCATGAACACATAATTTATCAAATATATTTAAGAGTGACATGAGATAAAATCCATCGTTTTTATTTAAAAAAGAAGTATTTTGGCATTTTTTTTACTGTTTTTTTTCTAGAAGATGATGATAAATTGATAATGAAACCTATTTGTGTAATTTAAGATTGTAACTTCAAGCTCTGGCATTACCTAATAGCAGATGAAACGGAGCAACAAGCTTGTTCTCGTATGTTATATTCATTAAGGCTATGTTTGGCAAACTAGCGGATAAGCTAGCTGATGAAAAAAATCATGTTTGGCAAAACTAACGTATAAGAATGTAAAATGACAAAAAATGATATATTAAAAAATAATAATTAATATTAATGAGGGTTATAATTGAAAAATGTGATAATAAGCTCCCAAAACGCTACTTCAAGTAGCGTTTCAATAAGCTAGCTTATAAACTGACTTATAAGCTAGCTTATGGTTTGCCTAACGTGTACACTGAAAACAAACTAGCTTACAAGCTAACTTATAAGCTAGCTTATTTTTGCCAAACATAGCCTTACATAGGTAGTTATCCGCTAAATTAGGCAATTAGGTAGTTATTTAAAGATAAGAACAATTATCAAAATAACTACAAACAAATAAGATCGGAAAATGGTAACATAAGTTGAGTTCAGAAGCCGAGTAGCCTTCTGCACTCGAGTCTTGTACCTTCTTACGTGAAAAGTTTCCAACAGAAGTCATCTTCCCTTACGAAAACTAAGAGCAATCGCCAAATAGTATGCTATATTTTCTATCTCTTCTTCCAAGTTCCAAATGTGAAGATTTCTCCATTCTCTCTCCTTTTTTTCTTCTCTATTTTGGAAAAAAAAAGTTTAGCAAATTATGACCCTGCTTTATGGCAATCTAGATCCAAGGTAGCTTATACAAGCATGCACTCCACACCTAATACCTCCGGTTATAGCTTAACAAATAAACCAATCGATCTCTTATAATCACAACTACACCAAAATGTTTGATGACACTAAAATCACCAACAAAGTAATATTCTAACTAAAATTTAATCCTATTGATTCGGTTTTTTTGTTCTTATGTTGGAGATTATAAAGGTTACCTTAATTGTAACCTGCATTTTTGTTTTGAGCTGGCGTTTAGATATGTTTTTCTCCTAATGAATATAGCAAGTGGTACCACCATTGTTAAAACAGAACTTGATTTGGAAATTGAGTACTCGAAGATACCACCTCACTTTTTAATAGATCATATAATTAACTTATTTCTTCAATTGCATAATCAAGCCCCTATGCAATTGAAAAGTGAAGCATCATCTTCACTCAAACAAGATCTAATGGCAATGCAATGGGCACAAATGCACAATTAAGATTAAAATCACTCGTCTCCATCTTCACAAGCGAATTGCAGGTTGGAGAATAATACATTGATGTTATAACGCAAGAGCATTTCATAACATAAAGATTATTCAACGAAGGATTAAGCATAATGCAACATGTAACTGAAGAAAAACTAAAGAACCTGGATAAACATCGATTAGAGGTTGGCCGCCTGCGGAGGAGGAATCACATAATCAACAACTACCACGCTCTCGATTAAATCCTTCACTTTTTCTTTCTGCAAATTCACCAGCTCCGCATTTGAATCCAACGCCTCCAAATCGCCCGGACCAGGCAATACAGCGATTGAAGCAATTGTATATCCCTTCGCCCTATCATGAGAGAAATTCTCACCAACACTTAGCTGTTCAATCGCTTGAAACTGATTTTTAATTCCTCCAATCACTTCCAAAACCCTAGCTTTCTCATTTTCCCCCAAATTCTCCTTTAACTTCAAAAATGAAACTCTCATCGCCGATCCTGGCTTCGGCGATACACTAGCGTCATTAGATATCCAATCAACGGCCATGAGATCATCAACGATCGGTTTTACATTCTCGGTAACAACTTTCACGTGCTGAGGATGAACGCCATAGTCCCGCAGATCGTCCTTTGACCTGTAACGACTGTGAAGCATGTGAGTGAAGGTTAGCGCCGACGACCGAGACCGGAGAAGTTGTCCGGCGCTGATGTGAAGTGTTAGATCGAGTGAGCTCAGGCCGTTGAGTCCATTAACCATAGCCGCAACTTTGCTAGATTCAACATCTGGTTTCACTTTGAAGAGGACCACATGTTCGACGATCTGCTCTTGTGCCGACATCGTGATCGGTTTGCAGTAGCTCCGGCGGTGGACGAGAGAGTTGAGGCGGCGGAGGAGAGGTCGCGGCGGCGATAGAGAAAACGGTGGTAAGAATAATCGGGTGCGTGCCGGAGCACAGAGCATATTTGTGGACATAACTGAAATCGGAGAGGCAGAGAAAATGTGTGATGACAGTAGTTCGATCGTGACAGATATTAATGGGCCGTTAGAACCTCTTTTTTAGTGATAACCCAATAAGAAACATAACGGAAATCTGGCCCAAAAATATTCGACTATGTAACGTCCTCAAAAAAAATCCAAAAATAACATTAAGGCTATGTTTGCCAAAAATAAGCTAGCTTATTTTCAGTATACATGTTTGGCAAATCATAAGCTAACTTATTGAAACACTATTTGACATAACGTTTTGGAAGCTTATTGTCATATTTTCCAATTATAACCCTTATTAATATTAACTATTGTTTTTTAATATATCTTTTTTGGTCATTTTACATTCTTATACGCTAGTTTTATCAAACATGATTTTTTAATCAGCTAGCTTATCAGCTATCATCTAGCTTATCAGTCATCCGCTAGCTTATAAATTACCAGCTAGCTTATCTGCTAGTTTGTCAAACATAGCATAAAAGTGTAGAATCTTTAAAAAATAATATAATTAATTCCTACAACTTTTTCGTTTAAAATATTATAATATTAGTAATTATATAATTAAAATATTATGCTTCGCTTTTAAACATTTAATTTTGAGATTTTATTATTGATGAGATATAATAAAACATATTTTTCTTTTACGGTAATTATTTATGTATAGTTTTTTAAATTTAGGAATTTTTTATATACTCTCTCCTACCGTATTAAATTTCAAAATCTGAAGGACCAAAAAAGATATTAAAAATATCAAAATATTTATCTTCTTTATTTTAAGATTTTCGTTGAAAATACTCTTAGTATTGTGGATATTGGCACAATTCTAATAGTATTAATTTATTTTAACCATTTAAATAAAATAATAAATAGATATAGTTTCTTACTTTCTTGATATTTTAATTGAAAATTTTCGGATACAACAATATATAAAAATATCATATTATAAATTCATAATGAGTGATTTGTTTCAAAATGTACAATTTATTAGATGTTTTGAAAAAAAAACATTTAACAAGTTGTTTAATCATAATATCAATTCATTAAGTTATACGTATGTATGTGCATATATATGTATATTATATATTAATAAGTTTGTGGAATCAAATGATATACACATAAATATTATATTATAACAAATAACATATTTCAAAACTATAATGTTCGTTAGATTTTGAAACAAACATTTATCAAATTGGTATATTGTAATATTTTTATGTCAAGTTGTATAGGAAAAAGACACACCAACACTTGTGTATAGTTGGGCTATTTGTTTTTCTAATTTGGATCACGTAAATCATTATTATTTATTAGGAATAGTCGTCTTCTATTTAACTTGTGTATAGTTGTGTTATTAGGAATAGTCATTATCATGTAAATCTTATGATTGTTTACCAAATGCTATAAGATAAACACTTACAACATCTTCAAGAGCTTCTCTAAAATGGAGAAAATGGAGAATATATGGATTTTGAACAAAAACTTTGTTCCAAAAGCTTTCCTAAAACTTTTTCTAAAATGAAGAAATTATGAGAGATAAATGATATTTCTCCAAATATAGAGAGTACTCCAAAAATGATTACTAAAAGCATCTCCAACAGTTAGGCTAAACTTTTTCTAAAATAGCATATCAAAAATCAAAACCTCTAAAAAAATTTGTATCCAACTCCAACAGCTACTCTATTTTAACAATCTTATCATAATTATATTATTAAAATATTATATATATTTAATATCCCAACAACTTTTTAAACAAACTTTCAAATAATTTGTGGAACTATTAAAATAATTATTTCTCTCTCTATTTAGATATTCTCTAAATTTAGAAAAAAATTTCCTCCTTTTTAGCATTAAGAGCATCTCCAACAGCTACTGTAAAATAGAAAAATGAAGATTTTTAGCATTTTAATGCTCCAACAGCTATGGTATCTCTAATGCTAAAATAGAGAAATGCTAAAAAAGGGTCAAAAAATCTCTACATTTAAAGAATCTCTAAATGGAGAGAGAAAATATTATTTTAATAGTTCCACCAATTATTTGAAACTTTGTTCAAAAAAGTTGTAGGAATATTAAATATATTGAATATTTTAATAATATAATTATAATAAATTTGCTAAAATAAAGTAGTTGTTGGAGTTGGATGCAAAAAAATTTAGAGACTTTAGCTTTTGTTATGTTATTTTAAAGAAAGTTTTAGCATAGTTGTTGGAGATGCTTTAAGAGCATCTCCAACAGCTTTTCTATATTTTTTCTAAAATAGGGAATGAAAAGCTAAAATCTCTAAAAATATTTTTTTCCAACTCCAACAGCTTTTCTATTTTAGAGAATCCATCATTACTTATATTATTAAAATATTCAATAATTTAATAAAATATTAAATATTTTTTCTACATATTTAATTTTTAACAATTTTGATTGGTTGTCTATATTAAAATAATGTTTCTCTCTCATAGTATAAAGATTTTAGAGATTTCTCTATATTTAGAGATTTTTCCCAAAAACTCTAAAATAGCAACCAATATGGCAATGCTCTTGGAGTACTTTAGAAACAAAAAACCTAAAATTTTCTATTATAGCAAAGGTGTTGGAGATGCTCTAAGTTTGACCATCAATAAAAAAACTTTGAAAACAAATATGTAGAGAAAAAAATAATATTTTAATAAGTTAATGCAATATTTTAATATTTTAATCAACGATGAATTCTCCAAAATGGAGAATTTGTTGGAGATGGATGTTAAGTTTTTTGAAGATTTTGAGTTTTCATTCCGCATTTTGGAGAATTTGTTGGAGATGTTCTTACACGACCATTTATCTTACAGGATTAACACTTACCACATCACTTATCCGATAACGTTAGTGAGAGTGGTGATTTTTACCACTAAACATTTTTGGTAAATGACCCATAGACTAGTTTAACATTAAACTATGAACTTTCCAATGTTTTTATTTCATCAATTGAAACGATACTAGTTTTCAAAAAAATCATCAGTTATAATTATTCTTATTGCTAACATGGCTGATATTGATTTAGAGGCGAAGGCTTGTAGGAAAAACAGTTAAGGAGAGAATCGTAAGAAAAAAGTCTGAACGTTTGCTTATTTTTAATCTCATGTCCACCCATAGATTACGCTTTGGGAGGGAACTGATACGATGCATCTTGGTGCACCTCATTAGTATTAACATCCAATTAGAATTGATCTAAAAGTGTGGATATCTTCCTATGTTTTTCAACTTAACTTTCGTTGTCATCGGAACTCAACTCTTGTTTAGATATGTAACTTCTAATCACATAAGTTTACGTTCACAAAACATGTCATTTCAAGGGCGTGTCTTGATCTCAATAAAATGTTATTTACGCTCGAGTAGAGTTCAATTTTGGTCCCTAATATTTACAATTTTCAATAGACATCGTCTCTAAACTTTTAAAATCTCATATTTCATCCCTCACGCTTTTGATTTTCAATGGTCCCTCAGTCTAACGGTCCTTAACTTTCTTCTTAAGTCTAATTAACTGAGGTATATTTTAGTCATTGTAATTATTTTCATTATATTAAAAGTAAAAAAACAAATATCATATTTTTTATTTTTATATTTAAAAACAAAGAAAAGAAAAACGAAAGGTTATCCTTTTTCTTTTCTTTCTTTTTTTGATTTATAATTTCAAATTAACGTGTTTTCCTCTAACTTTTTAGATAAAAAGTGAGTCTCGCATGAAAATTTTGGTTCGTAACCGCAAAAGTAGAAAGCGGGTTTTTTATTTATTTTATCATTTCAATACTATTATAGTTGATAAACTTTTCAAAAAGCTTGGTAACAAGGAGAATTGTAAGAGATTAAAGGGAGTTTGATTAGCATAATGATTTTTTTTGGAAAGGGTATTTTAAACATTTGTCTAAACTAATCTTTGATAATTTTAAAACTGTTAAAACATGCAGTCCTGAGATAATTCCCCAGTGGCCACAAGTTGTTTGATCCTAGATTCGCACCTGAAATAGATGAGTTATCTAGCCTCATCCCCACGAGTCTTAATCAGTACGCCAAAAGCCTTGTGGTTCACATAATAAAATTTGGTGTTATTGGTGGTTGGAGGTGGGGTGTATGACGGGGTGAGGGCTTGATAGTCACGATAGTAGCATGGTCATAGCGGAGGATAGGGGTGGGTGAGGTTGGTTAAATTGGATGCAAATGGTGGAATCCAATTTCTTCGCTTTTGCCAAGAAATGATGAATTCATTAATTTATGAATTCAAAGGAATTTTAAGGATTCAGTCTATTTCAAAAAAGTGAACCAAATAAAGAGATTTGAATTGTGTCAAAAGAATTTGTCATTCCAATTCCTCGGATTTCGCATACCAAATGTCACGTAAAAGTTTCACCAATGGATTCTCTATAAATTTACCTAAAATAAAAAATCAAACATCAAAATTTTCACACAAATTTACATTCTAACTCCAACACGTTTTGTATTTAGAAGACTTCAACATTAGTTGTATTATTAAAATAGGAAAAATATTCTATAAATTAATTATCCTAATACATTTTTAGAAGAAAAAAAAACTTTATATAAAATAATCATAAATTCAATCTTATTGGTGAAAAGGATTAACAAATTAATTTCTCTCTCTTTAATATTAACGGGTCGTTTACTCAAATGATTACCCGGTAAATATTTACAGGTAAGAATTAACACTATAATTATTATTACAATCTATAATTGTAGTCTATCAAAAAGATATTGCATGCAACAATTTACCAGTTAAGAATCATCATCATTCTCATTTACCAATTAGAACTCTCCATTTTTATCATCGTTATTATCAGGTAAAATTCTCGATCATTGTCATATTAATTAGATAATAATGTTAAAAGAGTAAATATTTAGGAAATAATCCTTAAATCTTAAAGAATCTTTTTTATTTAAAAGAATTTCTTCCATTTCTTCCATTTTTATAAAGATATAAAGAATACCGTTAGAATAAAATAAATAACAATATTTATATTTTCTTTATTTAAATTTTTTATTTGAATTAAGACAAAATTACATTCTAGCTCCCTGTTCTTTATAAGCTTTAATAGTCCGGGTCCTTAAAATAAAATGTATATGGATTGCATTTTCGTGGTTTCCATTTTATAACATGTTAGGTCCCTAAATCTAACTTCCTCCCAATTATGTCGTTAACTCAGTTAGTTTAGAGGGGTATTTTAATTATTTAAATTATTTTTTAATTTCTATTAAAACCACAGGACTAAGAATGTAATTTAGGGGTTGTTTGGTTGATTTTCCATTAAGTCATGTACGAATAAAGTTTTCTGTGTGGATTAATCTGTCTGAATAGATTCGGAAGGTTTTTGTTTAGAAGGTTTTTTTAAATAGATGGAAGGAGTGTGCAATGAGCAAGTTTGAAAAAACTTGGCTTTCTGCATAAAGCTCCCCTTTGAAAACTTACTGAATAAGCCACTTTCTATATCATTAAGCCACTAACAAACAGTCTTGTATAGCTGATCAAATAAGCTGTGAGCCCCATTAAGGTCACTAAGCTGCTAACAAAATACCCTTACTCCTTTAATTATTAATACAACAGGGGCATACAGTCTTCGGTCAATACCTTGTGTTCTCCAGGCTAGTAAACCATCTTCGGCCATCTTCTCCAAGCCATACCTTATCTTTAGTCAAAACACCGGTGCATGCCAAATCATTTTTAATCATCCAAACTAAACTTAAATTTATACTCTAACCAGCAAAAATCACCTGAAATTCTAAACACCCCCCCCCCTCAATACCAATCGTGCCTACAAAACTCAAGAACATGGACATCATGTACACAACTACATGTTTATGAAGAAAAAAAAAACCAATTCTTTCAAGAAGTTTGATATAGATCTCATATAAATCAAATATTCGAAATCTAAAATCAACAAACAAAACCTTGAATCTAGATCCGGATTGTAAACAAAAACCCTTTCATCTCCAGATTATGTCGACGGTCCTTGAAGGTTGCGCTCATGATTCAGGGAAGAAGTAGAAGATGAATAGATAAATAAGGAGGTACGATGGTGTACAGGCTCAGATCCATATAACAACAACGATGATTTTGGGTTTCAAAGTTGTTGATTTTCCTTGTGTTTCGTAGGCTTCACCGGGCAAGTAAGGTGGGGCTTGTTTTGATGGCACAAGGCTAAAGACGACAACAATAGTTCCACGGGAGGCGACAGTAGTAGTCGACTAGTGTAGAGGAAGTCGTAGGTTAACCCATCGACGACCTCAAATCTGTTTGGATTTGAACAAAAGATGGTGCTATAGAAGGAGCGGGTGGCGACATAGGAGGGAGACGTGGATGGATCGGGAGAAGGGATAGTGTGTAGGAGGAGAGAGATTGGTCTCTCTAGCGGTAAGGAGGAGGCAGTGGTCTCCGGTGATAGGTAAGCTAAGGAAGAAGATATGTTTTAGTATGTATGTGATGTGTGTAATACATTATAGTATAATCAACAAGAACAACAACAACAATAATAATAATAATAATTAACGTAATATATATTTTATATTTTTACTAAAATTATAAAATATGTCAAATGACCAAATTACCCTTTGATTTAACATATTTAACTAGATTTTCTAGATGAAGTTAGATTTAGGGACCCGACAAGTTATAAAACAGAAACCATAAAGATGCAATCCATAAATATTTTATTTTAGGGATTAGACTGTTAAAACCCATAAAACATAGGGTCCGGAATGTAATTTTCTCTTGAATTAATTTAGAAACGTTTGTTGTATGCTAAAGTGGGTCCTGGATCGAATCTTTGACAGCTTTAATACGTAATGAGGTGGGTGTCATGCACGTTGACATACCCTCCCTGTGTGCGCGCCTATGGTAAGCTTTGTAATTCACAATCATCACCACCGTCCGATTAATAGACCTATTAGTCACGTGTTCCTTCATTTCCTAATGGTTGTATTTTTTATTGTGACAAATAATATTCTAATTTATTTTATTATATTCTATTTTTTCATCAGGAATATTTTTTAAACTGAAATTTCGATTAAAATCATACATGGCCAAGAATGGTAATATTTTGATTCAAAGTCTCGTAACTTTTTTGGTGAAAAGCAAAAATCACAATGATAAAATATAGTATTTGAAAACACTTTATATATATATAAATATATATATATATATATATCATTATAAAATGGTTTACGGGTTTTAAAAAACCAGTTCTAGTTCTTGCATTTTATTTAGTATTTCAGAAAGTCACAAAACATGTGTATGGTTATGAAACATATGACCAAGAAAATATGAATATTGTGAACAAGACTCAAATGGTGTCTGAAGACGTTATAAAAACATCTGGTTGCTAAAAAGCAAATAGGTTCTGAATACGCGTTAAGTTGTGAAGTATAATCTCTCTCTCTCTCTCTCTCTCTCGCTTGCTCTCTCTCGAAGTTATAAAAACATTTGGTTGCGAAAAAGCAAATAGGTTCTCAATACGAGCTAAGTTGTGAGGTATGATTTTTTTTTCTCTCTCTCTCTTTCTGTATTCAAGTGTATCACATATTTCTTTCTTATCTAGTTAATTGCTTTGTTATTGTTTTAGTTAATTTTGTAATTGAGATAAAAAAATTTGATCTTGTTTGACTTGAAAATGTTATAATTTTTTTGTATTTGTTATGTAAGTTTTAATAAAACTGAAAACAAATCACTTACATTGATAGAACTTAGAAGATCCAACAATTTCATAATTTTTGTGATTGTTATATGAATTTCACAAAGCAAAAAATAAATCACTTGTATTGATAGAATATCCTACAATTTCATATATTTTCGTGATTGTTATGTGAATTTCAATAAAGTAGAAAATGAATCACTTAAATTGATCGAAGATCCAACAAAAAATTGTTTGAGTTATTTATCATATGTTATATTTTATTTGATAACTATTGTAAAATAAAATGTAAGAGCATCTATTAGAGATTCTTTAAAATGGAGATTTTGAAGATTTTTGTTCTAACATATTTTCTAAAACCTTAATAGAAATGGAAAAAATAGAAGATAGATGATAAAATTTTCAAATTTGGAGAATTCTTCAAAAATTATTACTTAGAAAAGAAAATTTATTTTTACTATCAATAAGAAATCTTGAAATTAAATGTTTAAAGAAAGAAATAATTTTATTAATTATAGTAAACATTTTAATAAAATTATTACCAAACTGATTGAAGATCCAACAAAAAATTGTTTGAGTTTTTTATCATATGTTATATTTTATTTGATAACTATTGTAAAAGAAAATATAAGAGCATCTATTAGAGATTATTTAAAAAGGAAATTTTGAAGATTTTTGTTTCAACATATTTTATAAAACCTTCTCTGAAATGGAAAAAATAAGAGATAGATGATAATATTTTCAAATTTAGAGAATTTTTTAAAAATGATTACTTAGAAAAGAAATTTTATTTTTACTATCAATAAAAAATCTTGAAATTAATGTTCAGAGAAAGAAATAATTTTATTAATCATAATCAACATTTTAATAAAATTATTACTATTATTGTCTAAATAATTTTTTATTTTTTATTTTGATTCTTTATTTTTAAAAAAATTATAAGATATGTAACATCTTGATTGATATGATCCATATTATAATATGCATATTATGTCAAGATTATGACATTATTATTATTATTAAGTTAAAGTCTAATAAATAGATTTGACTATTTGCCAAAAAGAAGATAATATTTTGATAAATATATTATTAAACATATTATATCCGTTCTTTTATTTGTTTATAGTATCTATTATTTATGTAAAATTATCTATTCATAAAGAATATAGCATATAAATATATATATTTTTTAAACATTTATAGATTGTTTGGATCAAACTTTCAAGGATAATGATTGAGAAAATTAATCACTATATAAAGTTATTATTTGACCTTTTTATTAATTTGCATAACTAGGCAAAAATATTTGTTGCTTTCTTAAATAAAATCTCACATTAACGAAGGGTTATGTAAGAGTATGAAATAAGATAAAAAACGTAAGAAAGATCAGACCCTTAATTACTTTTAATCTACCCTTATCTTATGAATTGCGCTTATCAAAATTGATTTGGTGTAACAACCAGAAACTCAAAATATACATTTCATAACCTTCGCCCAAAACGGGCAAGTACATATACGAAGATATGATATAATTCAACATGATCCCAAGACTTGTAGCGGAAATAAAGTAAAATTGCAGAAATTTATTGTAAAACTAAAAGTAAGTTCTAGGCGACTATCTAATTAGAAGAAAATGTCTTCACTTCACGCCTCTAACTCATACCTTCCCCTTGCTCTGGCTAGAGCCCCAATGATTGGTCACAAGTGTGCGTGACTACAAGTGTGACCAATCATTGGGGCTTACACTTGCCTTTAAATTCAAGCTACATGAAACAAATCAATGCACTTTATTCATATATACACTTTTTGTAGTTCAAAACACCATTATACATTTATACACATTCACATCAAAAACTCACATTTACCATTATCAAATTCTCACTTATATGAAACACACCATGTGAAATTAAATAACCAATAATTCCAACATAATAGTACAACTTTAGACTAAAATCTGAGCCTAGTAGTACAACTTTAGGCTAGGATTACACAAACCGAACAGCTGAATTGGTTGTTCAAAAGAATAGTTAATCACTCAAATATAACCCTAAGTGGACTTTTAGTACTCTCCGTAAGAAAAGAACTCAAATTGGGTCCCCAAACCACCACCTATGCAAAATTGAAAATCGGGAAAACAGTAGATAACGTGACTAGACGTACATCCTAGGTCGCGAGAATACCAGCGGGAACATATGATTTCCCATGCATGCTTCTGCTTCGACCTGCACTCTAAGGAACTCATTTCCAACAATATGTTCACAACTCAAGCATCAAAACAGCAAAAAATCATCCCCAAATGGATTCTTAATTTTTCCAAGATTCAACTTTCAAATCAAATTCTTAAAACTCTTGATCAGATTAGACCCAATTACTATGAAAAGTGAATATAAATCAAAGATTAACAAAGAATCTCAATTCCCACGCATAATATGCAATTAATGGATCAAACCCTCTAACTTACCCACTCCATCAAGCTCATAAAACCTAATCCCCAAATCAAGCCTCACAAGGAAAAGGAAACACAAGATTGAGTTGAGTTTTCCTCCACTTGATATTCTCAAAACTCCAACCGATTTCGTCTTATTTCTTTCATCTTTCTCACGACTTCACACACACATATATACCTCTAATTTAACTGATTGAAAATGATAAGAGAATGGTGAATTCACTCCTTTGATTAGGTATTTACATTCTAACCCATGTAGATCAATTAATATTCAATTCCACCCTCAACCTCATGGATTTCTAGAAATTTAGAGCTTGGGTTATTACATTTGGTGCATCCAACACACAATATTAGTGTTGATGTTCAATTAGGGTTGTTCCAATGGTAAATATCTCTTCTTATCTTTCTCTCCAAAACTTTCATTCTAATAGGAACTCAACCATATATATATATATATATGTATATATATATATAGGTGTAGGATCGTATGAGAATGAGAGTTAAGGCGAGAAACGTAATAAGAGATTTGGACCCTTGATCACCTTTAATCACAAACTCACCCATGAATCGCGCTTGATACGAGGATTGATCCGTTGTATTCCGATGCATCTCATTCTAATGTGCATCCAAGGGTGGAGATATCTTCTTACGCTTCTTACAGGAACTCAACCATATATATATATATATATGTCAATTACATTATTTCGACAAAATCTTATAAAGGTACTAGTTGAATAGTACTCAATCCATCCCGAAATAAATGTCAATGTTACTATTTTAGTTTATCCCAAAATAAGTGTCTAATTTCAAATGTAAAAGTCTAATTTATGTTTTTAACATTAGTTATGTGATTGTAAAAATCTATCTCTATAATTAAGGGGTAATGTTGTTCATTTGTTATTTAAAAGTTTGATACTTGCATATTTTTAAAATTATGTGCATTTTGCAGACGAAGGGAGTAATATAAGATTTGATTCATATACAATGGTATTCTTTTATTATTTATTGGCTATTTGCTAGTTGACTTTGATCCTTCAATGGTTATACAGTTAGGGGTGAGCAAAAACCGAAAAAAAAACCATGAAAAAAACCGAAAACCAAAACTGAAAAAAAAACGAAACCGAAAATCCAAATGGTACGGTTTCGGTTTTGGTTCCCATACCGGCCGAAAAGACCAAACTGGAAATCCCCGGTTTCTCCAAAAACCGAACTAAACCGAAAAAATATAATTATTTTTAATTATTATTATTATTATTACTATACTATGAAATGTTTTTAATTATATATATGTAAACCTAATTTTAATTTTAAACATATATGAAATGTTTGTATTTTTCCAAAAAACCGAACCGTAAAACCAAAAACTAAAACATTCTAAACATTCGGTTTTAAAACCGAACCGAGAAAAATTGAGCCGACAAAAAAACCCGAAAACCGAAAACCGAACAGTTTGGATTTTCAAAAACCGAACGGTTTGGTTTTCGGCTCAGTTTCTTCTTAAATCAAATTATAGTTTTTGTTTTCGGATCGGTTTGGGTTCGGCCAAAAAAAGGTTCAACTATCGAATTATCAATTTTGCATATTTAATTATAGTTTTCTATTATAGAAACATTCCGTCGGTTAGTCATTTACGACGGTTATATCAGTTCCAAGGATTAATGTTTTTGCTAATTGGTCCGCAATGGAATCAATTCTAACGTTGTTTCCGACGGATTGCCTCCCTGGAATTGCATCTTTACGACGGCTAAGGTCTTTTACCGACGGGATTCCCTTTTGTCAAGCAAATGGCCTTTTACAGAAATAGGGCTTTAATGCAAACATAGTATTTTCTTAACACTAATTTTTGAGTTGTCATTAAAACAATCAACTACTAAATCTATTTGTTGGAGTCTTATGATAGATTGATACTTATTCTGATCGTTTCTTCTTAATATATGTTATATTTTTCATTTATTTTTAAGAAGTTTTTTAGAAATTAATCTAATAATTCCACTCTCCCGTAAGATGCTTTGTATTTTTTTTTCTTCATTGAAATATATTCGTTCAATAAGGATCCAAAATTTTTTAATTCAAAATATTGTTTGAGTTTTGATAGGTTAAATTTTATTAAATCCACTTTCTGATATATTTTCATATGGTATTAGAATCAATTTTGAAACAGTTTGCGCCCATATAACTCCCTCTTTGTCGTGCTATGGCACAATCTATGTCCGTCTAACTTTCATTGGAGGGGACATGTTGGAGTATCACATTGCTTAAATTTTAGTTTTTCTTCTTAATATATGTTAAAATCTCTTTCTGTCCTCAAATGCTAATTTTTAAAGTAATATATTGCGTTCCACATATTTTCAAATTGTTATTAATTAGTTAACAATCTTATATTTTGATTTTTTTCCTTCTATTGGAACTACAGATCAAGTGTCGACGATGTGTTCCAAATCAGAAAATGATGAGGAGAAGGTCGCTTTGAGTCGCGAAATGCTCAAAAAAATAAAGAAATATTTCATTTGCCCGTTATGCGAAAAAACGATGGAGGAAGTTGTTAGTCTTAAGGATTGCACGCATTCTTGTAAGCTTTTAAAAGTTAACGTGTTCATACTCTTTACTTGATTAACGATATCAATGATTCCCAATTTTCATATGAACCGTGGTTGTGGTGGATCATGATGGTTCATGGTTCAGTACAAATGGTTCGATCCCTAAGCCATTGGTTCTTTTTGCTCTTGGATCTAAGATGGCTTAGCCCAATGCTTCAAGAAGTTAGTAGTTTAACTAATTAGTGTGTTGCGCCAATGCAGTTTGCAAGAAATGCATCCAAGAAAAACTCAAGAACGAAGACCAGAAGAAATGTCCGGTTTGCAATGACGAGATTGGACCAAACCTCAATAATTATCTCAAGTAATTTATGCTATAAAAAACGTAATTAGCATCAATAACATGAACGTAATGAGACCTTGTGGTTAGCTCAACTGGCAAATAAATGCTAGACCTTGTGGTTTCTTACCACAGGTCATTAGTTCGAGCCTCCTCCTCAAGACCATTGAGAATTTTTCATGGTCATCATCATAAGGTCCCTTTGGGATTAGTTGAAGTGAGCGCAAGTTGGCTTTGACACCCACGATTAATTAAAAGAACTTGAATGTAACAAATTCAAATATCTTCTGCTAATTGTATTTTACGTTTCCACCAGGAAAGACCACTATTGGCGGAATGTCATAAAAACCATCGAGGCCGAAGTTAATAAAGTTAAAGAAGAAAAGACGTCCGATCAAAGTCATCTGGATGAGACTTCATCTCAGGCAAACTCCTCAATTGATCGTAGCACAGGAGGTAAATTCACACAACATGCCAAAAAAATGACTATAACAAAAGGGTCAGAAGTCATTTTAGAGTTGCATGTCAACTATATATATATATATATATAGAGAGAGAGAGAGAGGTCATTTCAAATAAGAAAGCTAAATACCTTGACTCATAATAATGTAAGAAGGGAAGGTTAAAAAAAATTCATCTGTGAATTATTGAAAAAATTCCAAAAAAAATCTATTTGAAAATGCATATAAAAACTCGTATGAATAATCTGCATCGTTCAAATATGTATTTTCAAATAGATTTTTTTAATGATTCATATATAAGACGAAAGATTGTGACATAATCGAAGTTAAGGTGAGAATTATAATAAAAGATTTGGAACTTGATCATTTTTAATTATTGTTGATCTAATGATCCTGATTAAGCCCCAACAAATGAATTAGCTTAGAAGTGTATTTTCAATTAAGAATGATCAAATGGTGGAGAACGCTTCTTAGCCTTATCATGATAACTATAGTTTTTATCATAAACCAACTCTCTCTCTCTCTCTCTCTCTCTCTCTACATAAATAATACATATGAATCTTGGCCCTTGATTAATTTCATCAATGATATATAGAAGGGTTGCAAAGTTTGCAAAATAAGGGAGGTTCGCAAATGATCCCTCACCTATATATATCGGGAGGTTTTAAAGATTCATATGTAAACTCATCATTATAATATGTAATGTCGGTTCAATGATTGACATATGAACCTTTCAGTAATCTTCTTTTCTTACCTTTCCAGGATATTTAATCTTCTTATTCGAACCGACCCCTATATTATGTGTGTGTTGGAATCGATATTCTTTAAAAAAAAATCTTTTGTAAAATAATCTAAGAGAGCTTCACATATTCGCATCCTGCTTAGAAGTGTTTGATCTTATCCGTGTTAGACCTTTGCGAGCCATATTATCAACGAGTTATAATTTCGAACCCTTCTCATATATTCTTGATTTTACCTGATCAGGTGGAAGAACGCTTCGACCTAGGAAACGGTAATCATGGTGCAACAAGTGGAAGCAGATAATTATTCAACCTTTTAAAAATGATCAATATTTTGACATTGCTTTTATGATATTTTATTTTATATCATGTTGGTATTGTAATTTACTTGGATTTCTTTCTATACTTGTATTAGAATGGTTTTGTTATATGGTACAATTTTATTGTTTTCGTCTTAACATAAGTTTTTATATTTCTATTTTAGTTTATTTTAAAATAAATGTACACTTTTAAAAGTATTTGTCAATTTTTTCATTCTATTCTTAGTTATGAGAAGAATAAGGTTTCTCTCGATTGTTAAGGATAAAATTATTATTTAGTGCTAAGGAGTTATTTCAATTCCTAACCACAAGGCGTGTGGCAAACTGGTTAAGTCTTGTGGGGGATGAGGTTAGATAATTCATCTACCCCAGATTTGAATCCAGGCGCAAACAACTTGTGGCCATCGAAAAATATCTCAGGGTTGCATGCTTTAACAGTCTTAAAATTGTCAGCAATTAGTCTATGCAAATGCCTACAATACCCTTTCAAAAAAAGTATTTTCTTTCCTTCTATTAGTCTTCTAAAAGTTTCTAATCATCTTCGTCGATTACATTTTGAGCATCTAATTAAAAAACAACATTTTTATGCGAGTTCTGTCAAATAGCTACCTTGATACAAGAAAAGCAAGCCTTTTTTTTGGTTGTTAAGTTGGAAATAACTATAGTAATAACAATCAAATATAGTAAAACGACATTCATTAAGATGAAAACAATATCATTTCATGACAACATGTTAACACCAATGACCAGCGATCTTTAATCCCTAACTTAGACCTATATAAAAGTGTTACGATAAATTTTTAGGACGAAGTTAAACAACCTAACAAGTTTTATCTACGAAGTTAAGCAACCTAACATGATACAAAAAATTACATCATTCTATTAGTCTTTTTAAATGACATTTTTTGAAAAACCAGCAAGACGCTTTTCAAAAGTAACCAATAAATATGTTAATAGAACTATTTACTATTTGTAATTTAATTTAATAGGTTATCCAACTTGCTCTATAAAATTTTCCAGGTCACACAACATGACCCAACAACTTATTATTACGCTCTTAAGCAGGACATTGAATTTTTGTTATATAGACTTAAAAGTCTTATTAGTAGTTTATTTAAACGTCTAATAACACCTAAACGTCTTAAAAGATCAATTTAATGACCGTGATCTATGAAACTTATAGACTATACATCTTTGTATCATGATTAGCATATAATAGCATAATTCATCGTTCTCTAAGAGTTTTTTTTTAATTTTAACAAATATAATAATTGATTTGAAGATTCAATGAACATAGAACGGATTCTGAAATGAAATAACTCCTTACCACTAATTCTTTGTGAATTGAAATGAAATGATATATGATATGAAAGGCCAATATTATTGTTGGCCATTTTCTTATACATTCTTTTTGTCGCATTAAACTTTATTTAAAGTAACATACATATAGAGACTTAGGTGCATATATGAGAGGTTTTTCAAACCCAACTATTAGTGCAATGCTGCAACCTATAGAAACCAATTAATTAATATATTTATAAAAATAACGAAAGTTTGTTTATTATGATTTAGATATTTATATAAAATTGTCAGAATCCATTTATTATGATCAACGAGTTATATTAGAAAACCGTTGAGAATCGAGATATTCGTTAAATCAAATATTCATTACACTAAATGAATGACTGAGATTAATTTGTTTTTCTTTTTACTAATTAATAGTTAGAATTTAGAAATGAAATCACCTCTAATGTGATTGAGATTAATTACAATAAATTTTTTTAAAATATAATACGTTTTTTTAATTTCAATATAAAAATTAAAAATATAGTGAAAATAACTATAATGCTTTTTACTTAACTGAATTTAACGAAAAAAGTTAATGATCGTTAGATAAAAAAACCACGACTGTTAAGAATTAATAAACATAAGAGACCAAATTTTAATTTTTAAAGTTTAAGGATGATATCCGAAATAGTTTGCATTAATATCATTAATCTTCTATACAATTATATTCAATTATTAACTTGGTAATTTATTTTTGTTATGGATCAACATCCACCATCGGAATAAAGAAGTTTTTTTTAATGCAAATAAATAGAAGAGTGAATTACATTGTTCGTCCATGTGGTTTACTAAAAATAGAGTAAACTACATACTTGGTCCCTAGGGTTTATTGGTTTTAACAGTCCGGGTCCCTAAAATGAAATATCTATGACTTGCATCCTTGTGGTTTCCATTTCATAACGTATTGGGTCCCTAAAACTAACTTTGTTAGACTTTTTCTGTTAAGTAGGTTAAGTAAGAGGGTCATTTTGGTCATTTTAAGTTTAGGGACCAAACATGTAATAAAAACCACAGGGACCAAACATGTAACTTACTCTATATATTATATATATATATATAATTATTAATTAATAATATATATATTTATATATTATATATAATTTATCACCATAATTTTCACAATTTTTTTTATAACATTGTTTTTTTTATTACAACAATATATTTTTAATTTTGTATTTTTATTATGGCATGATAGTTATATTTTTCTTTATTATAGCAACGTATATTCAAATTATTTTTTTATTATGGCATTATAGTTACATTTTTCTTTATTATAACAATATATTTTTAAATTATTTTTTTATTATAGTATTATAGTTACATTTTTCTTAATTATAGAAATATGTATTCAAACTATTTTTTTATTATGTCGTTATAGTTACATATTTTTCTTTATTATACCAATATACTTTCAAATTGTTTTGTATTTAGCCATTGTACTTTTAATTTTTTTAATTAAATTGTAAGAAAATTATATATTTTAATGTAACATATTTTTTAAACATATATGATTGTTTTTTTCCTTTAAAACATATATTTTTTTAAATAAATTACGTGGCGTAGATAAAATGGACCATCAATTTTTTAGATAGTTTCCTCACTTTATCTTCCGATTATTCATACATTTTTAAATGAATTCTTAAAAAATAGATGAAAAACATAATATAGGTGGTATATGAATAATCGGGAGAGAAAGCGATGAAGTTATTTAAAACGTGTTTTACATTTTTTGAATAACTTCATCGCTTTCTCTCCCGATTATTTATATACCACCTATATTATGTTTTTCATCTATTTTTTAAGAATTCCTTTAAAAATGTATGAATTATCGGAAGGTAAAGCGAGAAACTATCTAAAAAATTGATGGTTCATTCATTTTATCTATGCCACGTAATTTATTTAAAAATATATATATGTTTTTAAGAAAAAAAAACAATTGTATATGTTTAAAATATATGTTTCATTAAAATATGTAACTTTCATACAATTTAATAAAAAAATTAAAAGTACAATGGCTAAATACAAAACAATTTGAAAGTATATTGATATAATAAAGAAAAATATGTAACTATAATGACATAATAAAAAAATAGTTTGAATACATATTGCTATAGTTAAGAAAAATATAACTATAATACCATAATTAAAAAATAATTTAAAAATATATAGCTATAATAAACAAAAATGTAACTATAATGCCATAATAAAAATAATAATTTGAATATATTTTGCTATAATAAAGAAAAATGTAACTATCATGCCATAATAAAAATACAGAATTAAAAATATATTGTTGTAATAAAAAAAACAATGTTATAAAAAATTGTGAAAATTATGGTGATAAATTATATACAATATATATGTTATTAATTATTAATTATTAAGTATTAAGTATATATAAAATATATAGAGAGTAAGTTACATGTTTGGTCCCTATGGTTTTTATTACATGTTTGGTCCTAAACTTAAAATGACCAAAATGTCCTTCTTACTTAACATACTTAACAGAAAAAGTCTAACAAAGTTAGTTTTAGGGACCCAATACGTTATAAAATGGAAACCACGAGGATGCAAGCCATAGATATTTCATTTTAGGGACCTAGACTGTTAAAACCAATAAACCTTAGGGACCAAGTATGTAGTTTACTCCTAAAAATATGAATAAAGTCCCTTAAATGCATTATCTACACCGAATGTTCCTGACTTTTTATTTGCATACCACTGGTGGTCCCTTAAATTAAAACCATTAACTTTTTTTTTGGAAAGTGTAACCTAGGCATTTGCCTAGACTAATCCCTGACAATTTTAAGACTGCTAAAACATGCAACCCTGAAATAATTCCCCAGTGACCACAAGTTGTTAGCGGATTCGAACCTAGGGTAGATGGGTTATCTAACCTCATCCCCACAAGTCTTAACCAGTACGCCACAAGACTTGTGGTTTTAAAACCATTAACTTAAGATCCATTAGATACCCCATGCGACCCTCATGAGAAGGGCATTTTCGTCAAGGTTTAGTTTGACTATATTCATCTTCTTCATTTTTAATATTTATTCGTCTTTAGGTTCATCAAGGTTAGTTATTAAGAATCTTGATCTTCTTCGTCAATAAAATCAAGAATAAATATTGAATCTTCATCACATTGGAACCAACAAGGGGGGAAGGGGGGGAGGGAGAGAGAGAGAGAGATAGAGAGAGAGAGAGAGAGAGCTCGTGGGTAGGTATGCAACACTGGAGAAGGTGTGTGTGCAGCGTTGAAAAAGAAGGCGAACGTGACGTCAGAAGACCCGAGATAGAGGTGGGTGCAGCCGTGCAGGTGGATCCGAAGGGAGATTCTTCTTGATTCGGTGAGTTTTCAGTGCCAGAGAACGAAAAGGAGGGGTGTTTCAATGCACGCGTTAATTTGCAAAAAAGTGAGAACTGTTTTTGAGAAGAGAGAGAGATGCATATCCAATATTAATTTATTTTATTACATGTAGTATTTAATATTAAGTTGTTTTTTTAATAAATAAAAAAGGCAAAATAACCAAATTGCCCCATGTAAAAGGCACATGTCTCAACATAACGAACTTTATTTAACTCTATTAGCTTGAGGGATGGTAAGCGTTGTGAAAATGAAAAATTAGGGACCAACAATGTGGATAGTACATTTTATGGACTATATCCAAATTGTAAGCAAACTACATGGAACTTGAGCGTAATTCACTCTATATAAAATGGTATTCTTGAATTTTATGGACTGATCCACAAAAATCCTGTATCAAACATGTTTAAATTATATGACTTAAATCAATCAATTTAAAATTATAAAATATTTCGGTCTTTTAATCATATCATTATTTCATTTTGTTAACCGGGGGACGTGGCATGTAGCATAGGATGTTCTAATTAATGTGAGATATGAAATAGAACTCCTAAATTTTTTGAAACTGAATTATACAAGTTTTAACCTTGACTCAGTTATATATACTCCAAAAAATTATAGTATGTTTTCGCAGTTAACCCAATATACATATTTTAAGTTTCACTAAGTTATAATATTTTAGATTTTTCCACTTTTTGTTAGTTTCGCGATTCATGATTCAGGCTTTCAATGGTATTAGTAGATTTAAAGATATTATTTAAGTGAATTTCATAAGTTACTTTGTTACTTTAAGACATTTTTGTTGTTTTATTTGTAGGACTTTTAATATAAACGATGATATGAACTAATAGCTATTATACTGTTTTATTTATTACTCGTCTAATCAAACTATGTTTTGATACTTGTATAACAGTGCCTACAAAAAGATTTAAACGACTTCCAAATCCACCTTAAATATTACATAAAAGGCTAATTTTTCGGGAATTTTAGACCAAGCTTCTGATAAACTTTGATTTTCTATTGAAACTGTCCTTTCCAGTAATATCGCTGCTGTCTTTTTTGCAGCTTTTGTCAAACATCTGATCAAAGCGTGCTATAATTTGACCATTTGGTACAATTTCTAATTTCATTTTCGACATCTTTCATTAGTTAATTGGTCATGCAAAACGTCAATCAACTTGTAATCTTTTATCATGGTTAAATTTGTAGTTTGAATTGGTGTTTTTTTGGCAAAGATTCACCCTGATCTTTCGATAATCATCAATCAACCACACATATTTTTATGGCCTTTTATGTCTCACATATGACAGGTGTCTTATAATTATATGATAATATTACTATAACAAAATAAATGCCAAAAATAATAATAAACATCAATATGATGTTGAACCAATCCTAGCATGCAAATGCTTTCTTATCGCTAATTCTTAGTCAATTGAAATGATATATAATATGAAAGTACTATATTATTGTTGGTCATTCTTTTATTTTTGTCACATCAAAGAAATTTATGTATTTCCAAGAGGAACTAAAAAACCTATAATTTATATGCAAATCGTTATTAAAGACTTAAAAGTTCTCTAGAATAAAAAATGGACTTTCGTTTTTTTAATTATAATGCATTTTAGGTATAAAACAATATAATTCCTCTTGTTTGTTGATTATAATGCATTTAGGTAGCAGTGGCAATTCTCGACACGACATGAACCCGACATAAAAATAAACGGGTTAGGGTTGAATTTTTTGACCCGTCAACCCACCAGATAAACGGGTTGTGCTCGGGTTGACAAGAACGGGTCGCGGGTTGACCCACCAACCCGCCAAAATTTATTAAAAAAATATAATATATATTTTATGTTTGCATTTGGACTTTTTTCAGTTTTTTGTTTGCATCTATTTGCATTTGGACTTTAAGTTGATGTGTTTTGGACTTTTTCGTTGAAATTTGGATTTTGGATGTTTAAACTGGCTGAACTTTTAGGTGACCCGCCAACACGACCGTGTGCGGGTTAATGTAAGCAATAACAAGAAGAGGTTTTGTAATCAACCACCCAATTGATTTTCAACTTACTACTCTTATTTGTGACTTGTCACAATATTATCCCATAACACTATTTTTTTAAGGCTTAATTAGAAAACCTAAAAATAATCTTATTTCGAAAAAACCAAATAACCCATAAAGTCGTCAGACATGTAAACAAGTCGACTCCACTTTCTTCAACTGCAGAGATAATATGCAACTTTTTTATTTTTTTATTTTTAATTATTATATACGTCGGTAATTACAGACAGAATTGGAATACTGACAAATTTGCAACGATTTTTTTAATTGGATTCGTCGATGAACCGTCGAAAATTTACCGATGGATTTTTTATGGCGGTGTATTTGATTTTCTGGTAATGTAATTTATCGGTTAAATAAGGGGGCGTTTGGTTCACATAATGAAATTTGGTGGAATTGGAATTCATCAAAAGAATTTGATTTTGAAGGAATTGTAATTAAATATGACCACGCGTTAATGTTTAGTTGGTAGAAATTGGAATGTAATCTCTCAAAGAAATTAGAATCTCCATCTTCGTTTGGGAGAGGGTGGGGGTGGCAGCTATGATGACGACAATAGTAGCTTGGTGGTATTGGAGGTTAGTTGTGGTCGTGGGCAGGGGGTGGCGACTGTGATGACAACAGGCCATTCATGGTGGCAGGGATAGGAGGCATGACAGTGGCAATAGTAACATGATCATGGTAGGGGTGGGCATTGTTAGGTTTAATTGAATGCAAAGTGATGGAATTCAAATCATTCACTTATGCTAACGAATGATGAATTCAACAATTTTTAAAATTCAGATGAATTCAAAAAATTCCATTTATTTCAATATGTGAACAAAACGAATGAACTGAAATTTGGTCAAAGAAAATTGACCATTCCAATTAATTAATTAATTTTTAAATTATGCGAACCAAATAATACCTAAATATAGGGAGGTTCATGCGTGTACGGTAACAATTTACGAGAATGCGAGAACAATCCTCATCCAATCATTTTTGTATATGAAAATTTTCATATACAAAATCACATATGATGGATATACAAAATCACATATGATTCATATAAAAAATCATATGTGATTTTATATAAAATCATAAATGATGCAGGTGACTTTCCATGTGATTTAAGTGGCCCTAAAAGTCGCCCGCTACAGTTAGTGCAAAATCACATGTGATCTTGTACATGAAAAAATCGCATTCTCGTAAATTATTACCGCACTCGTATAAACCGGCCCCTACCTAAATCAGTGGCGGAGCTAGTGTAGAAAGGGGGGGGGGGTTCCAAGGCCCCCACTGAATGTTAAAAAAAATTATATAGGGTAAAAAATATCAAAAATACTTAATTTAGTCTTTCGTCCCCCCAGTAAAAAAATTCAAGGGACCCCATCTTGCCCGCAATTACAAAAACACTAAAAAGTCTCTTGAAATCAATAAAAAAACCGAAAAAATCCTTCGAAATCCAAAAAACACTAAAAAAATCATTTAAAATCAACTAAAAAACTTTAAAAGAAATTCCGAAACACGTCTGATGACTTTATGCGTCTTTAATCTACCTTAATTGAATCCCAATGGATAAAATTTCAGAATCCGTTACTGACTTAAATAATCTGCTAAATATTTATCTGATTTGCGTTTGGTAAACGACAAGATGATACAACACCCTTTGGGACAAAAAATCTTGGGGAGGCCACTTTCAACCACTAGCTTTGTGTGTCCCACCAAATAATGCTTACGTCTCAGTCAGTCCATTGTTTCACGAAAATTATGATTTGTTTAAACCACATCTTAGGTTTCCATTCTTTCTTTCGTTATAAAGACTTGTATCTGATTTGATAACAGTTAGATATTTTAACATATTAACAAAATATAATTAATGTTTTTATATTCGAATATTATGGTTTTATAGATTCTTTTTGTGAGATACATTAATAATCTTTTAGAAGAAAAATACTTAAATCTCTTAATTTAAGATTTTAAGAGCATTTCCAATAAGTTGTCTATATTTTTTTAAATAGATTTCTAAAAGGAATGATTTTAAAAGCATCTTCAATAAGTTTTTTATTTTAAAGATTTTAACACAAATTATATTAATATAATATTTTTAAATTTATCATCCCAATACACGTTTTACAAAAAAATTATTATAAAATGATAATAATTTAATCTTATTGGTGAGATTGAATAAAATAATAATTTTTCTCTCCCACCCTCAAGTTTTAGATAATTCTCTAAATTTGGAAAAATTTCAAGTTTTTTCTATTATAACAAACAAGATAACAAATCTGTTGAGGAAGTTTAGAGAATAAAAACTCATTTTTTTCTATTTTAGCAAAACTGTTGAAGATGCTCTAAATATAGAAAATTCATTTCTACGATTGATTTTATGAGATGTAGTTTTTCTTATCAAAACTAAAATTCAAACATATTAACTCTAAATATCATTAAAAAAATTAGTAATTATAATTTGTTTAAAAGATATTTAAAGGATGGGTTCAAACGAGAATATGGTTCAAATAAGAAAATGCGAGAACACTTATATCATAAATGAATTTACACTATTTTATATTAGAGAACTGAGTGACCTAGGTTGTGAGCCACGTAGCACACACACCGTTGTGTCGATTTTGTTCCATTATCAGATGTGTGTTAATTAGTTGGGATCAAGTGAGAACAACTTTTCTTGGTTCCCTAATCCGTTGATAAAACAGATTTTGATTATCCATATCGATCATCTAAGCATACATAGTATTATTTATGGTTGTTTACCAAACGTTTACCCGGGTAAGCGCTTTCCAAGTCATATTACCTTATCGGAGGAATATGACAAGTACCCCAAATCTTACCCGGTAAGAGCGAAGACAAGGAAAGTAAGGACCAAGAGTCTTACCCGGTAAGCGATGACGACGACTCTTACCACGGTAAGCGCTTACCAGGTAAATTGTTGCATTCGATGCCGTTTTGGTGGACTAAAATCTTACCCGGTAAATAAGTGATAGTGTTGAATTTTGCCGGTAAGTACTTATCTGGATAAGATTCGGTAAACAACTCTTTAATCAAGGGACCTGAGACATTAATTCCAACGTACGAGAGTGACAAATCCTATCTTGACACATATACTAATAATACCCTGCAATAAATGAAAATGCCCAACTACCAATATGTTATTTAATTACAAAATTATTAGAACTAGTGTTGAAGTATGTCATTCACACACAACAAACTATATGTTCTCATCTGACATCCAATGCAATGTTTTCATATATAACTAGTTACATATAATACACAAGATACCAATCTTGTATCCATATATGGATTACATATAACTAAACAAATCCTTAAATATGCTAGGTACTATTATATTTACTTTAAAACAATATCCAAAGTAATACCTAAAAAGACATTTTAACGCACACAATTCCTACGTTTTTATTATATTTACTTATAACATTGAATAAGATATAAACATAAGAATTGAGTAATACACTTATTTAATTAATATCATAATACCCGAAATTACAACCATCATTTACGTTCTTGGTATAGACTAACAACAAAATATGTAAAACATGTTACATGCAATGTTCATATAATATTGTTTCATCTATGAAATACTTAATACTGTTTAATTTATAAAAAAAATTATAAATATATATTTTATATATAAAATATATACATATGAATTATAACTTAAAATCAAACTTATTCAATAATTTGGATTTGTTTCCATTGATTTTTATATGCTTGTGGATCTTATTTAATTATATACTTTATATATATAATATCATATGGGGGTTATTGGTTTGTTTTGCAACCCATTTGGTGGAAGTACAAGGAACAAAAGAAAAGGGAGAAATAAAGTAAGATTCCCACTTCACATGTTATGTTTTTGTTTTGTCCGCATGTTTACTTTGTCTTTGCTCAACAATTTTATCAACAAAATTATTTTATTCATACCAATAATTAGTAATTGCAGAATGGGAATTTAAACTTTATATGGTATATAATATAAACATTTGTTTGCATTTACATTATAAGACTTTAATAACATTTATATTTAAAAATGATGTTTAAAATATACATTTTAAGTAAAAATCGAACACGTCTAATAAGAGAAAACAAAAATCGATGTACAGTCATGCTTTAACAACGTATCTTGTCGTATAAGGCACAGAATGTCAGAACCAGTTGCTCGAGTTATCACATTAATGTGCCGACCATCCCGATATACATAAACGACAATGTTTTCAATTAGTAAACAATTGAAAATTTTACATTTTGAACTTTTTAAACTTGAAGCAATACATACACTCTAAAGCCTGTTACGTGTATTATATGTTCCATTCCTTTTTAATTCCAACACGGAGCATCTAATATCATGGACAAATGGTCTCAATCGAGGCATCTCAATGGAGTTAGAATCCATTCCTTTAAAAATCTTTTTCCCCACTATGTTGAGAACAATGTACTATAATTCCTTGGATCTAGTGGCACTCAAGTTACAGTGCGTCATATGCCACAAGTTGTGAAGGGTACCCCAGGCAAAATCCCAGACTAATCTCGGCAATGTTTTTTTACTGCAATAATCAGCCCTGATAAACTCAGCGGCCACAATTGTTGAGAGCGTCTGGATTCGATCCCTGGGTGGCTGGGATATTCCTTCAACCCCCAGACCTTCGACCAGTAGGCCACAACCCTTGTGGTTCATATGCCACAAGTTCAAGTGCCCTTAATGTCACTCGAGTGCTTATACGGCTTTTAATTTCAGGACTCAATAAGACCAGTCAAGATTCACGTAAACTGGTTTGAACACCAATGGTAAAAAAAATTGAAGAGCGTAAATTTGTAAGTTCTGTAACCAAAAGCAACAGGATGGTTGAAATTATTGGTAGAGTTACAACTTTCACCTTACAAGAACCTCACAAATTTAGATTTTAATCTACATGGAATGAGTTATTTCAAACTCTCCCTCTTAAATTCCAGACATATTTGTCATACCTTCCAAGAATCCCTCGATGGGCAATCATGCTCGATGAGGTTTGTCCCACCACTATACCAATGGTACGATGATAAACAATTATACCATTTGTAATGATTCATGGTCTAAAACATTAGGTTGATTAAATAAATAACAACCAAATCAATTTTAAATCATTGTGAAAGTTATTACTAATCCACAGCTTTAAACTCATAATTAACTTATAAATCTACTTTTCTGTCAACGCCAGGTGGGTTGTTACAGGATTAAAGTTTCTTAAGGGACATGTTTGTGATTTAGTATGTAAATTTATCTAAAATATAAGCTAATATGGTTTCATATAAATAACAATGTTTTCTATTCTGAAATGTGTGGGTTAAATATACCCCTTATATATTGTTAAATACATCATTATTTACTAATTTATTTATCACGTATCAACATCAACACTTACGTTTTACATTTTCAATTCATTGTTTAACCTGATTTTTATATAAAAGAGGTGCATATAACATTACTCTGAAAGAAAAATAGAATTGCCATATCTTTCTTGTAACAATTTGGAGTTGAAATCAATGTTTTAAAACCCAGGTTAACCCGGCCGGTCGAACCGGGACCCGAGGTAGTGATCGTGTTAACTAACGTCGGGTTAATGCATATGACCGGCTCGTTTTAACCCGACCGGGTTTCTCAAAAACCCGGTTAAACCGGTGGCAAACCCTTTTTTCAAACCCGTTTTTATATTAAAATTTAAAAAAAATTGTGTTATGTGTGTTTTTTTAATGTATTTGGATTGATGTAAAACTTGTTGTTTGTGTATTTTCAATGTTGAAACTTATGGACATCAAATTATTACTTTATATATATGTATGTAGGCAGAAAAATGAAAAAAAATACAAGGAATTAAGGAAATTATTGAAACCGGTTAACCCGTTGGTTAAACCAGTTGAACCAGTTAACCCGGGACCCAGTCACCATAAACAATACTATAATTTGTTCATAACGATACATTTGAATTATTTATGTTAGTAAGGACGTTTTAAAAGACATTTACCTAATAAACTTTAAATGTTATTTAATTGATCTACTCTGGCATGTGCCTAGTGTTGCCTAGAAACTAGGATCAGGACTTTACATTCTTTATCTTTGGCATATACACAGGACTCAATAAAGGGTAAAGGGGTCATTTTAAAATTATAAAACACATTCATCACCTAATGCCTAAACTTCCCCTCTTCCCTTATTATTATTATTATTATTATTATTATTATTATTATTTTTACATCATTAATTTTCTTCATTATTAATTTTTAGTATTTTAATAGTCATTTTTTGGGAAGGCAAGATAATGTTAAAAATGAAAAAAATACAACCACCTTACTAAGAAAATCTATAAGGAACATATATCAAAAAAAGAAATAAATAAATCTTAATAAGAAACAAACCAGTATCTAAAAAGAGAAAGCAAAAACAGGACTTCAAGAAGCAACAAATAGGAGAACTCAAAGTGGATCATTTTCGAAATAGACCGATTTCTTAGCCGAACCAATTCAAATAGAAGGATCGGAACTGATTTCATCGAAACGATCAGAAGATACAAGAATTCTTAAGAAAATAACTTCATTTCATTTTTTAAATTGGGTTTTGAAACAATCGCATTTGACTTTTTTATTACAAAATATTCACTTTTTTGTAAAAATGCAACTGATAAAAGGTTTTCAAAATAAGGATAAAATCCGTTCATTATCAAAAGAATATTTATTCTATTTTAGTTTCATTTCCAACAATCCGATGGATATTCTTTACGCAAAGTCTCCAAATAAAACAAGTCTCCTTTTCATGAAAGATTCTTCCAATTGTCACCAACTATGAAAATGAAACAACTATATTATAAAATACTATTAAAGATTACAATAAGATCAACACTAATTATACTGCTAATAAACTTTCCAAATAAATCTATGACAAATCCAGATGCCATCTAGTGGTCCCACTGTGGTCGAGTAGGTTTCTTCAATTATTGTACGTAAACATGCGTGGGACAACCGTTGTATAGGATCAATCAGAAAGAACGTACATATAAACATATCGTTTCTTAAATTGTATACTGATTCAGCAGAAGTGATACGTAAATACCATTTTTGTGAATAAAAGATAAGATGAAAGGCACAAAGAAAAAGAAACATATAAAAGACTATAAAACAAAAGGGATATAAATTGAAAAGCCAATGGGGAAAGAACATAAGTATGGATAGAAGGAGATAAACATTGTTAGAAGTTGAGTACCAACCTAAAAAGGAAGAACCTTTAGGGACCCATTGTCATGTTATTGGGGGTCACTATTCACATAAACATTTCTTTCTTAATGGCACTACAATTTTTTTATTTTAGTTTTTTAAATAAATATCTTATCCTATTACGATGCAGTACACGTAATCCAGATGAGATATGATCGAAAAACAAACAACAAACAATATATACTATATAGTACTCATAGAATACAAGAGGAATGTAATCCGGTGTAAAAACATGTAATAAGTTAAGGGAAAATTTCATCTATATTCTTTAAAACTTCCTGTATTACATATATATCCTTGTAAAGTTTGAAATTACGTGTATATCCTTCTAAACCTTTAGAACTCACATATATGTCATCCTCCCTGATTTAATTATTATTAAAACATTTAAAAAATACAAATCATTGAATTTATTTTCTAAATTACTTAACAACTACCCTTCAATTTAAAGATAATGAGTTATATTTTTTAAATATTTTAATAATAATTAAATTAGAAAGAAGAACATATATGTAAGATCTAGAGGTTTATAATGGTATATACGTAATTTTCAAACTTTATAAAGATATATACGTAATATAGAAAATTTTAAAAAATATAGATAAAATTTTGGGAATCTAATTATTTTGACCAAGTATGAAAATCCATTTACCAAAATAACCAAAAACTTGATGAGTTTACCAAAATAACCAAGATTCCTTCGAAATACATACCCAAAACGAGTGGAAGTGAAATATCTCCTCCACAGCACTGTTTTCCTCCGCCATACCTTCGCCACAGCACTGTTTTTCCTCCGCCATGTGGCGGAGGTATTTATACGTGTGGCGAAGGTATTTGTATGAGTGGCAGATACGGTGTAAAAACCCCCAAAACGACGTCGTTTTGGGGCCCTCCGCCGTGTGGCGGAGGAAAACAGTGTTGTGGCGGAGGTATTTTCACTTCTACTTGTTTTCGGTATGTATTTCGAAGGAATCTTGGTCATTTTGGTAAACTCAACAAGTTTTTGGTCATTTTGGTAAATGGATTTTCCATTTTGGTCAAAATCATTAAATTCTCTAAAATTTTCCATAAGTTAATTAATAATTATATTTAAGTTTTCTTTTATCATTAAAAGTAAATAAAAATTCGTTGTCAAGCAAGTCATTATTTAATGGTATTTTAATGCTGAAAACTACCTTTGAACGTATTAAATTATTTAACTATTCCTTTCACATCAACACCATCTCAAAGATTTTCAATTGGTCGAAAAAAACAAATGAATTAAAAATAAAAAATGGTCAAAACACCATCACTCTTATCTTAGATTCTAATTTGTGGTGGTGTGTGATTGTGAAACTAACAAGATTACCTTCAGAAATCGATACTTTTTCTGTCATTATTCAATACAATCGATTGATGTTTATATCTTATGAAAATCGACTTAAATGATTAAAATACACATCTAATTTATTTTTATAACTATTTTTTGTTATTTTTACCCAAATGTCATTAGGTTCATACTTTAAAACCTAGATCCATAAGTATTACGGACCCCTAAAATACCGTCATTTTTTGCTAGCTCCATAAGTCATATTCATAATAGTTACGGACCCGATCCAAAATTCGGTTTCATGTCGTTTTAGAATTATGAGAGATGCGGTTGGAGCCGGTTTTTGGATCGGGTCGGTAATTATTACAGGCCCGACTTACGGAGTTGGCAAAAAATAACGTTATTTTAGGGGTCCACAATACTTATGGACCTGGATAATTGACCATCAGACATTTATGTAAAATTAAAAGAAATGGTTAAAAAAATAAATCAAAAATATATTTTAATCATTTAACTCAATTTCCCTTTATCTTAACATTGAGGTTGAGGGTTTAAATCTTATAAAAAATTATATATCAAACACTTCCACTTAAAAGGTTGAATATTCTCAATTATGTGGGATTCTGTTTGCCATAATAATAATAATAATAATAATAATAATAATAATAAAATATTATCTTTAAATAAAGCTGTTTTTTATTTTTCTATTTGTTTCAGGGTATTTTTTCAGAGAGAGAGATGTGCATGCAGTTTATATATGTCTTCTGCTCATCCAAATCATAAAAAGTAGAACAAAAATTGAAGACAGAGAAGTTGGGGGGTTAAGTGTCTTTAAAAAAATTCTAAAGTACAGGTGATGTACAATTTTTAATGCATAATGTACAAGTTACTATAGTTAAGAGCTTTCAAATCTGGTGAAAAGAGATTTTGGGGTTGGTGGGGGGGGGGGGGGGGGTAACTACTGCACAACAAATAGTATCTGCCACCACTGTGTTGTACTGGTGGGTTGTGTAAAAGGTCTAGAACAACAAAGTGGTTTTAGATTTAGGTTTTTTGTAAAAAATAGAGAATTTGGTTTTTAACTTTAAAAATATACACACATGTGTATAGTATTTTTGTTCATAGATCTAATATTTTGTATAAACTAGTTTTCATGTATGTATATATAAAAATGTATTATTTATATATATATATATAGTATGGTTTCATATGTTACGGCTATTTTTTCTATATGGAATAAAACTGTATAAACACTGGATTTGTACATGTGTTGCTTAATTGTGAAATAACACATGAAAATCGACTTGTAAGTTTATACGATTTATTAGGTTTGTAAATGCAAGAGAGGTTTAAACGAGAACAATAACTTAATTAAAGAACATGAAAACGGTTAATCACTTACAAAATCACATATGATTTATACAATAAGTGTCAACAAAAATGTGTGCAGGCGATGTGGCTCTCAGTCTTAGATCACGGCCAAAGTCACATGAATCACATATGATTTGAATAGTTTTCTGATTCTCTTATTTAGTTATTGTTCTCGTATAAACCTAACTCTTATAAATGATTCTATATATAATATTAATTATATTTGTTGATGTTAAATCTTCTACCAATTACATATTCATACAAATAATATCAAAGTCATTTTTTAATATTTTTAATCCTAAGATTTGAAACAAAAGGTGTTTAAGTAGAACTAATAAGACCCTGTTATATTTGAGGGTTTGTGTCTTGCAGGTGTATTTTGGTATGTAAGAGGACACTACAAATGGAAGGATGCGCGTGAATGCAGTTTGACAGGTGAACGATTTATCATTTATGTAAGATTTTAGAGTTTTAATTTAATATAGATGGTGCCTAATTTTTGTTCCATCTATTATGGTGCCATTCAATCATGTCTTCTTTACACCAAATCTGAGACACTAAGTTTTTTTTTTCTATTTCGTCTTATACTGCGTACCAATCACGCTTGAGTTCAAAATCCTTGCACGGTTGTGTAGAAATACAGAGTTCAAAAACAATATATATTTTCTGTAACCATGGATTTTCGAGTCAGTTTGTGAGCGCTTCAACTAAACTAAGAAAACCCCAGTGGTCTTGAAGGGACTCGGAAAGCTCCAAAAGTTGAGGACAATCACAAATTGTACTTGATTATTAAATGGTGAGGTTTTACCCAATGGTGATTTTAAACAAATTCTTACTTTGTTATTCGAATTATCTTTTTTTTTTCGCATACATCATCACATTGTCATTTTTTATATTTATAATGTTCTGATTTGACTTAAAAAAAGGTTCAATTAACGTAATCATTTGCCTAATAGTTTGGTTTTTGAAGTCTTTGTAATAAAAGTTAGACTTTAAAGAAATGATGTAGAAAATCCCCAAAAGACACATAACAATATTACCCTTTTGACAAATTTGATGGTTATGATCATAAAAAGGTGCTTAAACAGCTCATAAGATCACCCTTTTCCTCAAAATCAATTATTCTCATTTAAGTTATCATTACTCAATTGAATTAAAATCACTTGATCTCATGTTTAATCTGAGTATATAAATAATGACAGCAACTAAAGGAACTCTGGACTAGCGGTACCGGGGTTTTTACATCATCTACAAGGTCTCGGGTTCGAGCCTTGGGAGTGGTGATTTTCCTAAAAATGGTGGAGGAGTGGGGGTTTATCCCCTAAGGTGAAGGTTCGGGTCCCGCATACTGCCCGTATGGATGTCACTGTGGGTCTGAATCACTAACTACTAACTTGCCGTTCAAAAAGAAAATAATGACAGCATCGTAACAGATTCTTTAAAACAAATAAAATATTACATTTTTTTGGCAAAAAAAAATCTCGAACAAAATTTCCCATCTTTCTCAAAATCTTGAGAATTCTTCAAAAATGATTATCATGAGAGAAAAATATAATTCTACGATATTCATTAAATATGTGAAATATTTAATAATATAATTAATGTTATAATCTCAAAAAATGAAGAAAGTATCGGAGTTGAATGCATTTTTTTTGAAGATCTTGATTGTTTAATCTCTAATTTGAAGAAATTTTAAAAAATCTGTCAAAGATGCTCCAATATATCGTACTTAAATAGTCTTCCTTTTAGTTTCAGTAATTATGCTTTATGCAACCAAAATTGTATTTCTTTAATAGTAATTCACTTATTTTCTTAATCGGTAAGCCTAACTGTTAAATAAAGCCTAGAATTTAGAGTTCATTTCCATAGTGCATCTGTTCGAGTTATCTCAAGTTCACTAGAAGTTTTCCTCATTATTATTTTCAAAAACCATCCGATTAATCGAGGTTCAAACAAGCATCACCATAATATGAATCTTGGAGCTAACCAACTAAAGGCCAGAGTTTAAGGGTCTCTTTGGCTCAGGCTTAGCCATGGAAATGGAAATGACATGAATGAAAATGTGAATGAATTTTCATCCCCCAGTTTAATCAGAAATGAAATTTTGGGCTTCTGGAGAATTAAGCCCATTATATTATAGAAAACCAAAAAAATTCTTTTATTGTCATTTTTATTGATTATTGTTTAATACCTCTAACCAAACACCTCCTCAAACTCTTTTCCATAGATCATCGGTTTCGAATTTCCTTTTCCTTACTGTCAGTATAGACTTTTCTTGAGGACCATGTTTGTAAGATCCCACATTGGTTGGGGAGGAGAACAAAAGTTGCCTTATAAATGACTTGGATACCTCTCCAATCAGACACGTTTTAAAACCGTGAATACAAGTATGTGGACAAAGCAGATAATATCTTATACGGTTGGTCTGGGATATTACACTGTTGAATCAATCGAGGATACACACAAACAACAAATCATGGAGCTAACCATATGTGTTCCCAAATCTTTGAAGAGGGTAAAATGAGTAACAAAAACATGTACTTTATGCATTAAAAGTTGTACACAACAATCAATCCAATAAAACATAGAAATTTGGTCAAAAAGACATTCTTGATTTCAATTAGATTGAAAGATTTACAAAAGGTTATTCTTAAATATCTGAAAAAGCCCCACTACTTAGATAACAAAGAAGTTACACAAATCTAATTTAAATTAATTAATATACTTAATCCCCTATTAAACAAAACAAATGGACCCCATTTTCATCTCTCTTTTTTTTTCTTTTCTTTTCTTTTTTTTTCTTAAAAAACCACAATGCAAAAAAGAAAGAATTCAAGAAACAGAAAAAAAATTGAAATTTTAACCAGGCCTAGTCCTCTTCTGCACAGCTTTCCCATCTGATCTTGAATCCCCTTCAGATGAATTGACATCAATTGATTTTGAGAAATTTGATGAAAGATCAGAATAAAGACCCACAACTTTCTTTATATTGTTGTTGAGTTCTCTTATTAATCCCACATTTTTACTGAGATTATCTGGGATTTTTGACTCATGATTCTGATTAATCTCATTAATCAAAACCCTATTTTGATCCAAAATGTTTTGAACTTGAACAAAACTCTTTTGAAATGTTTGCAAAACTTTCCCATCTAAATGAGCTCCACCATTTCCTTCCATTTGAAGCTCTCAAATCAACTCCAAATCTGCAAAGAAAATTAAGTTATAATCTTTTTTACAAAATTTATTAAAAAAAGAACAATCTTTATCAAAAAAAGATAATCTTTATTGAAAAAAAAAACTATCTTTAATTCTTATTGAATTTAATATGCAGTTTGGTAATAATAAGAATGAATAAGGCCAGACAAAAGACATGATAAGATTTGGGGGAAATTATTAAAAAAAAAAAAGAGGGTAGAAAAATTGAGCAAAAGAGACAAGTTCTGATTCTGAAACAAGAAAACCATGACACCCATTTGGGGTTTCTTTTCTTTTTTGTTTTTTTGCTTTCATGGAAGAACACAAAATGTGGAAATAATTGCATAAGAAAATTGGTTTTTTATAATTATTGAAAAAAAAAATTGAAACTTTTTAATGAAGTTTTATTTTGGGTTAAATAAACTAATAATTCAGTGTTATATTTTTTCAAGTTATTATTGGGGATATGATGAGATGTAAAAAAGGAGATCTTATTTCCATAAAGGGGAAAAGCTTTTTCCATTTGTACTCAGAAAATAAACACCCACCCAAAAGGGCTAATAACTCTGAGTTTTCAAAAAAGAAGAATCTCAAGAATCAAAGATTATATATATCAACATAAACACCAAAATGGGTACTATTTCAGGCTTTTATACAACATGCATACATCATATATTTATATATACATATATTTTTTTGTATATATCTTTTACACACACCAAAGTGTGAAACTATGTGTAAAAAAAACCCCATCATCAGAAATTTGGTTTCAAATTCTGGGTAACTGAAAAAGATGAACAAAATTGGGGATTCAGAAAGAATAACACCAGAAAATGGAAACCCCACTTGAAGATCTTGAAAATAAACCATTTTCAGCAAAAAATTTGATAATATTTTAAATAAAAAATTAAAAATAAAATCCATACCTACAGTACAAGAAATAACTCTTAATTTTTTTTTTCAAAAAACAAGGTCCATAAGATCAAAGATGAAGCAAATCCATGAACTGGGAAGCTGATGAAAAGTTGAAAAAACAATCAAGAAATCTTGAAATTTTGTGATCAAAATTGAAAATAAAAAAATAATAATAAAAAAATATAAAAAACGTACCTTGAAAATCTGGGAGCATTATATTCAGAGAGATAGAAAGGAAAGGATTGAAGAGAGATGGAGATAGAGATAGAGATAGAGATAGAGATAGAGAGAGAAAGTTAGGAATTTTAGAGAGAGAGAATATGGAGATTTGACAGTCACCCTCCCTCCAACCTACCCTCTGTCTAAAATCTAAATCTGTCTCTGATGTATGTGTTGTGTGTGTGTGTGTGTGTTGATGCATACGAGAAAAATATTGGTTACAAATAGTTGTGCTACATCACGGATAATATACATTTTTTAATATATATATATATATATATATTTATATGGATAAAATTGCACAAGAATATAATCAATTTTGTGTTTTTTTTTATTTGGAATTAAATTTTGTCCTTGTGGTTCAGATAGAGATGGGCAAGAATCGGTTTTGGGTCGGATCGGATCTAAATCAGTCCCAAGCCGAAATAATGTTTTTTAGGACTGGGTTTTCGGAACCGGTCCCGGCTTCCGTTTGGCCATATCTAGGTACAGATATAAACTTTTATAAATAATTAATGTTGTGTTCTCGAAAAAATAATTTAGGAAGAAAGAGGATAAAAGTAGGACAAAAGATAAAATTTTGTTATTTGGAATTATTTTAAAAGAGAAGAAAGGAGAATTTAATTATTTTGACCAAGTATGAAAATCCATTTACCAAGATAACCAAAGACTTGATGAGTTTACCAAAATAACCAAGATTCCTTCGAAATACATACCTAAAACGAGTGGAAGTGAAATACCTCCTCCACAAAGATCGTTTTTTCCGCCATACCTCCGCCACAACACTGTTTTTCCTCCGCCATGTAGCGGAGGTATTTATACGTGTGGCGAAGGTATTTGTATGAGTGGCAGATACGGTGTAAAAACCCCCAAAACGACGTTGTTTTGGGGCCCTCCGCCATGTGGCGGAGGAAAACAGTGTTGTGGCGGAGGTATTTTCACTTCCACTCGTTTTCGGTATGTATTTCGAAAGAATCTTGGTCATTTTGGTAAACTCAACAACTTTTTGGTCATTTTGGTAAATGGATTTTTCATTTTGGTCAAAATCATTAAATTCTCGAAGAAAGGGGAAAGAAAATGAGAAAGGGTAGTAAAGAAAATGATAACCTTTTAAATTACATATTTATCCATTTTATTTTGAAGAGATTATTCAAAATGAAGATTTTAGAGCATCTTTAACAACTTTTCTATAAAATCTTTAAAATAAAAAACTAAAAGTTAAATCTTTAAAATAAATTTCAATCAGTTTCAACAGATTCTTTATTTTAGATATTTCATCATGGATTATATTATTACATATTCTATAATTTTATGATTCCAATACACTTTAAAAATATGTATATATATAAAAACCCGTATTAATTTAACTCTCATTGGTGGAATGAATAAAAAACTCATTTCTCTCTCATCTTTTAAAAGTTTTAGAAAAATCTCTATTTAGAGAAGTTGTTGGAGTTGTTTAAATAACAAAAAAATGTTTTTCTTTATTCTAGAGAACCTGTTGGAGATGCTCTTAAGGATTTTTTTTTGCTCAAATTATTATAATGAAAAAAATATGTAAAATTCCAAAGATTTGAAGACTTCCCAAAAATAATTATAATGGGAATGAAATATATTCCTACAAATAGGAAAATTTGCAATTAAATTTTTAAAAAGAAAAATAATATATTTATTATGTAAATTAAATATTTTAATAATAAAATCAATAATGTCATAATCTTTAAAATAAAGATCATGATAAAATTAAATATATCACCTTTTAAAGATTTTGAAATTTCATTATAGTTTTTGGAGATGTTTTAAAAAATCGTTAGAGATTGTTATCAAACAAAGAATAGTGTGTTTATGAAAACAACATATATTTCTTTCTCATGCTTTATTTATAACATATAGTTTTAGTTTCTTTATTTAGGTCTTGTTTGTTTTTGCATTTTAAGCTCTTAATCACCACTTATGTCTGATTCGTTTAGACATTTCATAACTATTTCAGAACTGAAATCAGACTTCAGACTTCAGGCGCTCTTAAAAAACAAACGCCGCCTTACTGTTCTTTCACTTATTTTTTAAAAAATGGTACTTTCATTAAGTTTCCTTTCTTTTCCTTCTTTTTTTCTTTCAAAATCAATAACAATATGTAAGAGTTGAGATGACTTTTTTTTATACCAAAATCTACAAAAAAACATCATCATCATATTAGTAAAATCAATTGATTATCTGCTAAAAAAATCATACAATATAATTTTTTACACCCGAAACGATAGATTAACTTGGCACCTTTATTTTTCCAAAAACAAAAACTTGACACTTTATAGTGGCTCATGTAGGATCCAAAAACGATAAGATAACTCAATATTTTATAATCCAACTTAAAATTATGATATTAAAGTTATCGATAGTTTACAATTTGATACTTATAAATAGCTTACAAAACTTATTTTGTATTTATATGAGATTGACTATCATAATACCATACAAATTAAATGCATTCATAAATATCGTTTTCCATCAATGTGAAATGAATAACCATAAATACTATAAACAAATTGATACAATAACTTAAATGTTTTTATTGTAAAATTAAATATTTGTGTCTTTGTAATTTGTTATTGGTATTTCTTCTTAAATAATGCTATATCATATTCAGTAGGTATGTGATATACATATTTTTTTTTCAAATATTGGGAATTCTTTATTTTTTTTCATTTTTTTTATTTTATAGAAGGTTTTAACATAAATGTTTGCAACAAATTTTTTCTAATCTCTAAATTTTTCATAAAGTAATATTGACGTCCGATAAAGTTTTAAATTTATAATAAAATAAAGTTTGCTCAGTTTAATACTATGTTTGTCAAAAATAAGTTAACTTATAAGTTAGAGTATTTTCAGGGTACACGTCTGGATGCATATAAGCTAGCGTATTGAAACGCTATTTGGAGTAGCGTTTTGAGAACTTGCTGCCACATTTTTCAATTATAACCCTCATTAATATTAATTATTATTTATTTTGTTAATTATAAATAAATATTAAATAGTATTAATCTTAATAAATATTAATTAATTTTAATTATAAATTGTACATTAATATTATTTATTAATTATTTACAATAATTATTGATCATATCAATTATTTTCATATTATTATTATTATTCAATATATTTAATTATCAAACAAATATATAACAATTATAAAAATGTTTACGTGACTTAACAATTAATTTATACTTATTTTGTTTCATAAATAATAAAATTATGTTAAATAATTTTAATAAAATGCTTTATTTAATTATTAAACGGATTTTTTTAAAATTAATAATTAGTTAAGATACGTGAAGTTCATAAATAATAGATTTTTTTTCTAAAGTTTGTTTTAATAAATCCAAATATTATAATTTATATATATATATATATATATAATTTATTTGAAATTCTTTTAATCAATATATTATATTTTCTTTGTTTTTAATATATATATATATATATATATATATTAATCCATTTGAAAAAAAATTAATCAATATATAATAAGCATGTATTTTTTTGTCATTTTACATTTATCAACTAACTTATCGGTTAGTTTTTGTCAAACATAATTTTTTTCACCACCTAAATTATCAGTTATCTACTAGTTTGTCAAATATAGCCTAAATACTAAATTCATTTTTGTCAATTTAATCACTCAAATCTTGTACACCACAATGATAATTTAAATTATGGATAAAATTAACAAATGATACTTTCTCCAATAAACGGATTCAAACCTTCCAATCAAGTCATGTATTTTCCTAGTAACTTCTTTTCGTATTATATAAGATAATAACAAATATATAAAAATATATAATTCTTTATTTATAAAATAGTAAAAAAAAATACAAAATTATCCTTATGTATGTAAAAGAGGTTTGTACATAAACCTTAAATATTATAAGAACTAAAAACAATCTATTTCATGAATATTTGTAATTAACAAACCTTCGTCTACATTAATACATAATTACATATACATATTATGTGAACCTTATACGTCCTCCATGATTTATCCACCCAAAATAAATAATAACATGATCTTTTTATTAATATTTTGTACTGTACTTATTAATATTTTATTAATAAGCATGTTTTAAAAAATATATTTACTTGATCGATTGTCCTTATTTAATATATTACAAGATATTGATAAAATAATTGTGGTCCATAAGTTTCTTTAATTCTATCTTATATATGACATGTACTTGTTAATTGTTACTTATTTATTTATTTATTTATGATCTCTCAAATCAAATGTACCACCTTTAAATAAGGGAACTAATTTACAAAAATAATGTGTTTCATGTATGATGGGAAATTTTATTTAAAACCAAGTAATTGTATCAAACTTTACCAATCAATCATAATCGTCTATCTAGTTTAATAAATATCTGATTTTATTTTATTTTATAATTTAAAATTATGATCATAATAAATGAATCTTATAATCTTCAATATATTTCAATCAGAATTAATGAATCATAATAATTATTTATAAATATCTCAAGTGCTTTCTAATATAATGGTTTATAAGAATAACATCATTAACCACAAGGCATGTGGTGTATTAGTTAAGGCTTGTGGGGATGAGGCTAGATAACCAATCTACCACAGGTTCGAATTCAGGTGCAAACAACTTGTGGTCACTAAAGAATTATCTCAGGGTTGCATTATTTAGCAGTCTTAAAATTGTCAGTGACTAGTCTAGAAAAATGCCTAGGATACCTTTCAAAAAGAATAACATCCTTTATATTTGAAACCATGTTTATGCATTAATGATATCGATGTAAAATTCATTTATTATGTAACTCATTTTCTTTTAATAAAATTATATGTCAGGTCAAATACGATATTATTTTACGATAAAATGAGTACGTCATTCATCTTCAAAACTATAACTTTTTTGTTTGTCGAAAATATGATATCTTCTTTTTTTAGTAACATTATATTTGGAAATATGTTTCCCTTTTTATTAATAAATACGTATAAGAGTTGTCTACTTCACGGATAAAACAAGTAGACAATGATATTCATGTCAGTATTATGAGCCTTTTTGTAACTTTTTTTTTATTATGGCTAACCATTATGCAAAGCAAATCTAAAGAACGGACTCTTTTATGTGATCGACATGATAAATGAAATTATGTTGGAAAAAAGTCAAATTAAAATGATCATAACTTGCAACATGTCATATCTAATGACAAACTACCTGTTGTAGTTTGCCCCAACTTTTAGCCCAAGGTTCTTCATCTAGATTCTAGATTAGAGATGGTCAAAATTCGGTTTCAGGCTGTAGTAGAGATGTAAATCCTGGCCCGACCTGATTCGAATCCGGTCAAAGCCCAAATCCGAATTTGGTCAAAGCCCGATCTGTTCAAAATTCGGATTTAGACCCGCGGTCCCGATCCGGTTTGGATACTACCGTTATTTCTCGGCCCGGTCCGAATCCGGTTTTCGGCCCGATCCGAAAAATTAAAAAAATTGACCGTTTATATCCGTTAGATTCAATTTTTACCCTTTTTCGACTCGTTTTCGGTTTTCGTTTATAACATCTCGTCCTAGTTCTGATCTCTTTCTCTCTTTATTTTTGTTATTACTTACTTAATGTTTTCAAAAATCATGATGGCCGGTTTTCGACCCAATGAAATATCTTTAAAATATAAAATGTAAGAAAAAAAATTCAAAACCGAGCAAATCCGAATAGGTCTGATTTTTGCCCGATCCGAATCCGGTTTCGAGTATAGGTTAAACGGATCGGGGTTTTACCCCCGAGGCCCGATCCGAATCCGAAACCGGTTCGGGCTTAATAGTGTTCTGACCCGAATCTGGTCAAGGCCCGATCCGATCCGGTCCAAATCCGAAAATTTTGCATCTCTAGGCTGTAGCAGGTCCAACTTGGGCCCAGTCCTTGATTTCATTTTCGTAGTCGATTCTAGCCCCAACCAAAAACTCATGGCCCGGTCTTCATGTTTTTGTAACTCATCCCTAAAATTGGTCCCAATTTTTTTTTCTTCTAAAAATCTCTAAATGACTAAATGGGCATAAAACTCTAATATGTAGTTCAATAAGATTTTGTTTGAAGATTTTTTTGGACAATATCTTATTGAAATATACTTTAAAATCCTTAATTGGGTTATTCAGATACATTTTAAAAATATTTTTTACATAAAAATGTTATAGATATTATATAATTATAAGATTTTTGAGATTTAGTATTGGAAGTTTGGAACAGTTACAAAAACTTGAAAACGTCAAAAAGAACTTGCAAAAACTTGAAGTTTTTGATAAAATACTAGAAAATCTTGTAGAATATTTAATATATAATTAATAAAAACTTAGTTTTTTTTAAAAATCGAGCTTCTGTATAACCAATCCCGGTCCCATAACTAAATATGGCGGAGCCGGACCGTAAATTTTCATAAAAACCGTAAGCAGATTAGGGTTGTCAGGACGAGCCCAAAGCAGTTCTTACTGGTCCCGTCCCAATCGGTCTCGGTGATTTTGAGTTGCACTAATAAAGTTTAATGAAATCATTTTTTTTTCACACCTATATCTTACGACAACAACCAATTGGATTTATTTTGCCAGTTTTTAGTTTCATAAATTTTGATGAATTGTATCAAACTTAAAAGGTCAAAATTTGAAATACAAATATACTGAATAATAAACATCAACGTAAATTCTAATTTTGGTCTTCGTGGTTTAGTAAAATATTTGAAAGCGAACGTAAATTTTGATAATTCTAAAAATCGTCCCCATAGTTTTTATTTTGCTTTAAAAATGGTCCCCCATCATTAACTCCGTAAATTTTCTTTATGAGTGTCGGAGGTATATTTGTCCATTTAGACTACTTTCTAATTTTTTAAAAAAAAATAAACATATAATATATTGTATTTATATATAATAGAGGTTGATTCATTTAGAAACTCTATACAGAGTATAAACTTTGGAAACCAAGTGAAAAATCAATAATAAAATAATTTTTTTCATAATTTTTTTTCATCAAATGTTATTATTTAAGATATTGTTTCACATATGTTTGTGTTCATAAGAAAAAAAATTGTATGTGAACAAAATCGTGGGTTTACTTTCACATGTGAAACAAAATTCATACGATGAAACAAATAAGTGAATCATCGTTTTTTATTCACATATAATAATTTTTTTTTCTTATGAACACATACATATGTAAAACAATATCTTAAATCATAACATTTAATGAAAAAAATTTATGAAAAAATTTAATTTTATATTGGTTTCCACGAATTTCTACTTTTTAAAAAGTTTCTAAAAGATTATCCCTCATATATAATATGTGTATATATGTACAAAAATTAACAAAAATGTCTTAACACTAACAGAGAAAATAACGGAGTTATTAAGAGGGGACCACTTTCAGAATAACTTGAGGACAACAATGACGATTTTTAAAGTTATCAAAATTTAGGTCCTACTTTTAAAGATTTCAGTAAACCAGAGGGACCCAAGTTAGAGTTTACTCTAGGATATTATTTTATCTACAAACATGTGTAAATATTGTATTGTTTTCTTGCTTTCATTTTTCGTCAAACCAGCTTTTGATAAAATACCCATTTTATTATGACTTTACAAATTATGATTAGAAAAAAACTATTAACAATTTATTATTTGTGAAATTATAAAAGATTTATGGTTTCTACTACAATATAATAATGGTTGGAGACACTTGGGTCACTTATAAGTTGTGACTTAACCAAAACATTAACATCAATTAACTCATCATCACCCAACATTATATATGATTAAGGTTGCTTTCACACTATTTTAAGGTTTAAACATTGGTTACACTACACATTTATATAAAATAATTACAAAGATTGATATTTAAATAATGCTTTTTAGAATATGTTGAATACATGATATAATTTAGACAACTTTTAATTTGCTAGATTTGTTTTCTTTTTACCTAAATATAACACAATTTTAACTGATTATTTATGTAAGTAAATTGAAATTGACGATGTAAGCATCACCAAATATCAATAGTCACACAATTTGCAGTATAAATATACAAGGTTTGAACTAGGGATGGAAACAGGGTGGGTATTAGACGGGTAATGCATTCCCCGTCCACTATTCCGCCCCGACTAATTCTGACAGGTTCGGGGAACCCGTCGGGTACCCGTTTAGTAAAAAAACGACGTATTTTAAAATTAAAATTATAAAATTTTGTTACTACATTAATCAACAATTTTGAAAAATAAAATATATTTGCTATTTAATATTTATACGCACACTATATACATATATTAAATAAGATTAAAAAATTAATCGAGTATATTAGGGCGGGTAATGTCATCCCTGATCCCGCCTCGGCCCCGTTTCAAGTATGACAATAAAACCCCGGTCCCCGCCCCGTTACCCGTTAAATCGGGGAATTCCCGCCCCATTAAGGTCGGGTACCCATGGATACTTGCCCCAACAGATAAAATCTCCATCACCAGTCTGAAACAAAAACAGTCCTTGGTTTAATCCTAAGGAATCGGGCCGGTCCATAACCCTCAAAATTAATCGGTTCCTTGATTCATAATTGAACTTCAATTTGGGTTCAATGGGCCTATTGATTCCTAACATGTCGTTGACTAGGCCCGAATTTTATTGTGTAAATAAACAACTGCAAATAATTTGTACAAAACCAGTCCACCAAGGCCGGATTTGAATATTTATAGAATATTATCACAGTTCATTTATTATGATCGACACTTTATGTTAGAAAATAATCGAAATATTCGTTAAATTAGATGAACGGTTGAGCTTGGTTTGTATGATTTGTACCGATGGTTGTGTTTATCAATAAAACCACTCCAATCACAATATTATTTGTAGTCACATAAATGTATATTCGGTTATGTATGATCATCAATACGCTTATTATCACACTTTTCATAATTGTTTGTATAAAAGAAACTTGTTAGCTTATGACAAAAAGAATTACAAACTCATTTTCTTTTTGAAACAAATTGTGGGTTTGGTAATAACTTGTAGAATCATCACAAATGTATTCATACTAAAAAGGATGTGCTTCTTTATAGACAAACATGTATGTCATATATCATATAGCACAAGTTATCTTGAGCCAATAACGTAATTGAAAATTGTTTATTTTTTCTTCCCCTCTATAAATATATCATGTTTTTAGTAAAAGTTTAGAGTTATATTATTATTTATGGATTAATATTCAACTATGGAGCATCTCCTCTCCTATATATTCTAAAAACAAATAAAATAGAGTATTTTTAATTGTTTATTTGAGTTCAAGTGTTAATAATGGACATTATTCTATAAGTTTCATTTATATTTTGCATGTATAAGCTAAAATTCAAAACCATCTCGAATATAACGTGTAATGAAAATATGTAGCTAACAATGTATAAAATTGAATAACTTAAACATAATTTTAGTTATATCAATTATGCTTTGAATTTTGTACATATTTAAACAGTTTTAAAATTGTCTTATGTGGAAAAAAACACATGCTTAATTGTGTATAAACATGTTTTCATCACACATTGAGAATGCATGTTTTGTAGGATTGTGGTACTAAAATCATGAGTTCACTTTGTATTATGTTTATACATGTGAAACATGTATAACGAATTATTTGTTAAATATAACGAACGACTACGATGAGTGTACACACAAAATAATAGAATTAATCAATCTAAATGAGATAGCTAATAATGTTTAAGCATGCCTAACGTCCTCACTAAAACGCCAACCCTATTCCTAACTCTGACATCATTTGTATCATACAGACCAAGTGTACCAGATATAGTTCGTTTTATCCACACATTGACTCGCATAATGCATTTAATAGATGAAGTATACAGTCTTTTATAAGACAACATTCGCCCCCTGTCCAACCAATGTGGGATCTCACAAAGCATCCTAATCATCGAAAAATATAAGATATAATATACGGCTACAATGTAATTATTTATACTAGTTGTTATTACTAGCTTATAAAAAATTGTTCTATATTTAACATACTTTTACTATTTATATATTAATAGACAATATGATACAGAGAGGTTTCGAGAGTTAACGAGATATTTTTTCGATCTTTGGAAAAGAAGAAAACGTACTCGAAAAAAGCTCGTAAACCTGCATCGAAAACTGAAAAATAGTTTATTGCGTAAATTGGGTTGCTTGCCGGGTCGCGGGCGCATCCTAACGAGTCCCGAAAGGATTGCGTTTATTTGTTTGTTTGACTATTTTATCTTTTAATTAATTTTAGGATAAATATTTTATTTATTATTTATTAGATTTATAATTAGGTTAGGATTATTATTAGTTTCCTTTTTAAATAGTTTTATAGTTAAATAAGAATTATGATTGATATAGTCTCCATACTATCTTAATTAGTTTAGCTACAAATATGATTCATTGTTTTCATTATTATTCAATAAAATTCTTTTCCTTTGAGATTTTTAAAAGTTTCTCTTATTTTCGTTGAGTTTTACAAACTGTAATTCTCAACCCAAAAGAGTTTAGACGCTTGTTGATTCTTCCGTAAATCCCCGATGCGTCACAATAGAAATGTATTTATACAATACAACTTAATACATATTTATTTCATCTTTCTCGATTTTATTTTAAGAAATTGTGTGGGTTTAAATAAAACAACAAAGTAGTATGCTAGTTGTAACTGACTAATGATCAGGACATTTATCCTCTCTAAATCTCCATGTTGTACTCAATATTCATTTCTAACTTCACGTTCATTGGAGCATAAAACAAACTACGATATATTAAAAAACAGTTCTTCATGCTTTCTTAATTACTTCTAATCATCAATGGCTCAATGGCGTAGACTTTAATCAGGATTGAAACTAACGTCAATGAAATTTGAGTTGTTCTGAGCTCAATGTCCAACCAAACAGATATAAATCCCATGTAAATCTCGCATATCCTTTAGGAGGGGTATTTTGTGTTTCAAATTAATAGATAACTAAGGAATGTTTAATAAACACTTGTAACCAATTATGAGTAAATCCATTAATTGATTTGTTTGCTGTAACCCTTAATTCCTTAAATATCAAATTACTAATTCACCCCTAAAAGTATTAATTAATAAACAAAACTAAATAAAATTAAGAATCTCACATTGATAACCCTTTGATGGACTGAAATCTTAATAATACCCAAAAAATTGTCTATTATTGGGCTAAGAACAGATTGAAGCCCAATAAAGGTCTGAAATTAATCTGAGCCGTCCGTAAGATCCCAACCGTTGAATCAATTTAGGTATTCTCTTTCATTTACCTATAAAACCTAACAGAAATAGGAACGATAAACCCTAACAGAGAACTAGGGTTTTTGGGATTTGGCCGTACACAAATCGCCGTTTTCCTTCATCGGCGATCATGGCTTCTCAGACTAGCAAAAAAGCGAAAGGTAATTGAATCTGTACTTTTAGCTAGTTTTGTTCGCTGTGAGTTTCGTTATGAATCTCTTGAAACTGTTATGAACTTCTGATCCGTTCGTTGCAGATGGATTTCTTCTGTTGGTGAAGAACGAGGTGATATCTGAGTTATTTAGTCGCCGATGGTGGCGATGATTCAAATTACTCGCTCTGAGGATGTAATCGGTATATTACGCTAGTCTCTCTTTTTAATTCCTATTATTTTTCAAAATATCATTTTTGCATAGTTTATCTTCAGATAATTGAGCTCAAAGATGACTATATAGTAGATTTGCTGCATTGTTCAAATCGTTATTTTTTATGCGATTCACTAATCAACATTTGTCGCGTAAACCAAAATGCCGAAACTCGGACTGAGTTGACTCAAAAGTCACCAACACAGCAAATCGGTATTTCAGTACCAAATTTGTGTCTGAAGGTGACGACATTGATTATATCTTTGCATGCCATTTTACTCGCTTAAGAATTAGGCTTTTTGTCTTTTAACCTTAGCGAGTAGGCATGATCTGGATATAGACATAGCCACCGGCTAGGTTATATCTACTGCGTCAATTGTTTTTTTTGTATTAATCTTATGTTTGATTAAATTTCTACCTTTTTGTACCATTATTTTGCCAAAGAAAACGATGTATATGATCGTGATCTTTGAAAAGATGTCTACAATCTTTGTTATATTATCGTATTTTACTCATATATTACATGATATGTCATCTATAAAGCAAATAGGCTAATACTAGTGCCAACTTTGTGTCGGAAGATGACTAAATCAACAAAGGCTGCCGGCATCTACTTTACTAATGAATAATTTAATTTCATTTGTATGCTTGCACCTTTGACATATTTATTCTTGCACATATGCAAGGAAAACTGTAATTTCAACATTTCTCATAACTTAGTCATAAATAGTTACTAAATCTTTATTTTATTGGTTATCTACTATATAATTGAGGTTTGTTTCCTTTAAATGTGTATGTTGTTTGTCATCTATAAAGCAAATAGGCTTATACTAGTGCCAACTTTGTGTCGGAATTTGACTATATCAATGAAGTCTGTAAGTCACTTTATGTGCAAATGAACTCTTGTCATTTGCATGCTTGCACCTTCGAAATTGAATTATGGAATTTTTCCTGTCTTTTTTTGTTTTTCTATTATGGTAAAACTTTCCAGAATCCTTTTACTCTTTGTGAAGTAACATTTTTTCTTGGTCAGATGATGCGTATGGAATATTGAGTTGGTTATTGTTGATAGTTTTTTATGGCTATAATCATTCTCGATTAGATTTATGGTATGTATATTTAGAGCTTAGTAGTATGGAGAACTTATTTCTTCAGCTATATATATGGTTGTTGTTGGTTTTCGGCTTATTGAGCAAGACATCAGCCGATTTGGTTTAATTGGGATGTTCATTTAGCATTCGGATTTTTTTCGGAATTTAATAAAAAATTGTAAAAAATTTATAATTGATGATAATTTAAGTTAGAGCATGATGTTACAAAGATGTCATTATTTGTATTTAGTGTAACAAAGATTTTTTTTACCACAAGTATTAGAAATTCTTCATGAGGTAGCATTGTTAAAGTTTTTCTATTTATTGTAACATTTGATGATGTAAATGACTGGTTTATCGTCCTTTTTGTTGTGTTTCTTTGTAAACTTTTAATAAACCTTTCTATCATGGTAACCATGTCATTTAAATGTTAAAAAGTTGCTAATTTGAAGCAAAATAAGAAAATTTGGACCTTTGTAATATTGTTGAAATGTTATATGTTACCCTGTATAAATTTAACCTTGAATATATTTGTTGCATATATATTGAACGAAGACATTTTAATCGACTACAAGTGACTCCAAAAATACGAATTAGCTAGGCAAATGATTTGGTTATCTCATTGTTTTCTGGAGACGTGAGATTAATAAACAAAAGATATAATACTAATTATTTAATTACCTGAATGCCAATGAAGCCTATGTAAAACTCAATTTCCACTAGTTTACCACCATTTACTGTGTGCTAACTTAGTATGTTTTACCTCCATTGGTAATCATAGAGTTGTGTTTGGAATTGTTTCTCTATATATCAAATTTTTGTGGCTGGATTGTTAGAAGCTATTTATTTATTAAAGCCATTTAGTACATTTTTTGGGGTTGTTTTAATTGTGATTTCAATTTCGGTTCTCTTGTGGTTTACAAGTTTGTTGTTATTATAGGCTATTGGTACATACAAAACTTGTGTTGACGTCCAATTTCGAAGATTCTTTGTGCACAAATGAATTCAGAACCAAAAGATGCATATAACATCAGATGATCGCCATCTACAATATGGTCCGAGCGTGGCATAGACATAAGTAAGTTAGAGACAACTGATATTCCTAACACAATACGTTGTTGTAAATGGGGTAACTTTATTTTACCACGACCTCAATTCCGTCCAGAAATCGTGCGGGATTTCTATTTAGCATTGGTACCAGAAGCCTTTGAGGAATCAGGCACAGTTTTTGTTAGAGGTCGTAAGGTGGTTATTACTGCAAAGTTGATAAACGAACATTTTTGCACTCCAGATGTTCGGAAGACCATTTTTATGGGGTGTCGAACCCGTGAAGAGTTCTTTGCGAAATTAGACCCAAGATTTGTATCGAAATTAGATGGGATAAATCGAACCATTCTTTGTAATTGATTTATGAGGAATTACATCCTGAGATTGCATTATGGACAAAGAAAGAAACCATTATAACTCGAGAAGTCGCCCAAATCCTTTTTTGCATCAAGAGTGGAATCCCTATTGACGTTGGCCACTTAATTCACACGCAGATCTGTGATGCAAATGATAGTGATTCAAGTTTATTGCCATTTCCTTCACTTATTACACATTTTTGTTTGCTTTATGGGGTTTCCGTACGTGGAGATTTGTGTCCATCTCTTGCAGATTTAGGGTGGGTGTCGTACAATTGTTTTGCCCATAAACAAGGTCTACCAACTCTACTGCCGAGAAAGCGTGCTCGAGTACCAACACCGCCGGTGCAACCGCAAGGTCAAGTACCAGCAATGCCGGTGCAACCGCAGGGTCGAGTACCAGCTACACCGATGCAACCGCAAGCAACAATGCCGGTGCAACCGCAAGGTCAAGTACCAACAATGCGGGTGCAATTGCAACCTGGCAACACTGAGAGACCGAAGTGGGTGAACGAGATAAGTGGTCGATTAAATTCACTTTCAGACATGATAGTTGGTCAATACAATGCTTTGTCGACACAGATCAACAATCTTGGCATGCGAGTTGCATTGCTCGAGGATGCTATGAGAGACGAGGATCTGGATTCACATAGACGAGTTCGTTTTCGTCCTACAGTGTGATCTCAGGTTTCTATGTTGGTATTTGTAATTAGGTTTTAACACTTATCTTAGGTTTCTATGTTTTGATGTTTTTTTAATGATTAGGACTGTTGTATTACATCTAGTTATCGCTGTTGTGGTGTTCATTTTATTTTGATCATAGACTAACAAAGTATCTAACCATCCAAACCGCAATAGCGGTTGAATTTTTAAACCGAACGGTTTGGGGGGCAAGTGACCAAACCGGTCAAACAGGACCACAAAAGGCGGTCTTGTCTGACCGGTTTATACGGTTTCGGTCTCTTATGGGCTTTATATTTTAAATGAAAAATATATCAATATTGCACCATTAGAAAGTAGTATACCAAATTTATAAAAAAACGTCTATCTCTAAAGTAAAAAAAAAAGACATTGTGCAAATGAAAAAAGTTATACAAATCTGTCAACAATAATTGAATTTTAGGTTAAACATTGAGCAAGGTAAAAGCGATTTTGAAATTAATTTTGAATTTTGTTAATTTAGATAAACATAGTCGGTTGAGAAATGAAAACAAAAAAACATATTGTCTTTGACGAACTTTGTTAACTGAGCTATAAAAGTAAAAAACCACAATATTAAAAATAAATATAATTAATGCATATGTATTTTTGACTGTCGGTTTGGTCCAGACCGCTCAAAAAAACGTTTAAACTGCATACCATACTAGACTAAGCGGGTTGACTATTTTGTAGAACAGACCGGCCGTTAGTCCATTCAAGGCGTCAAAAACGGTGTGATTTGACTTCGTTCGACCGTTTTAAAAGGTTCAATAGATTTTTTGAACACTACTACCTCATGAATTTTTTACGTATATTTGTTAAGTTCTAAGTAACCACCTTAACTCTCTTTCTTACACGATCCCATGCCTAAATATCAAATTACTAATTTACTCTTTAAAATCTTAATTAATAAACAAAACTAATTACATTAAAAATCTCACATTGATTAACCTTTTGATGGGCTGAAATCAAAATAATACCCAGAAAATCGTTTATTATTGGGCTAGAAACATATTCAAGCCCAATAAGTGTCTGAAATCAATCTGAGCCGTCCGTTAGATCCCAACCCTTAGAATCAATTTAGGTATTCGCTTTCATTCATCTGTAAAACCTAACAGAAAGAGGAACGATAAACACTAACGGAGAACTACGGTTTTCAGGACTTTGCCGTACCGCCATAACCGTTTCCTTCGTTCGCGATAATGGCTTCTAAGAATAGCAAAAAGCGATAGGTAATAAATCTAAACTTTTAGCTCGTTTTGTTCGTTGTGAGCTTGGTTATGAATCTCTTGAAATCGTCGTGTTCAGTTTGTCGCAGATGGATTTCTTCTCTCGGTGTTGAATGAGTCGATATTTTAGTAATTTAGTTGCCGACGGTGACGATGATCAGAGTTTTTCCGATCTGAGATGTACTAGGTATATTTCTCTATTGTTTCTGTCTCAGTCCTATTATTTTTTGAAATTTTCGTTTTTGCATAGTTTATCTCTAGATAATTGAGCTCAAAGATGTCGATATAGTCGATTTGTTGTTTGTTGCTAAAACTATGTGATACGAAACAAACTGCATTGTCCGAAATTGTTAATAATATGTATGCTATTCACTCCTCAACATCTGTAATCTGTTCGATTAAACCAAAATGTCGAAACTCGGACTGAGCTAACTCAAAAGTCACCAACACAGCAAATTTGTGTTTCAGTACCAAATTTGTGTCTGAAGGTGACGACATTGATTATATCTTGCCATGCCATTTTTCTCGCTTAAGAGTTAGGCTTTTTGCCTTTTAAGCTTAGCGAGTAGGCATGATTTGGATATATACATCGCCACAGGCTACGTTATCTACTGCCCTAATTGTTTTTTTTTGTAATAAACTTATGTCTGATTAAATTTTACCTTTTTGTACCATCATCCTGCCAAAGAAAACGATGTATTTGATCTTGATATTGGAAAAGATGTCTACTTGTTATATTGATTGACAAAATAGTATATTGTGTCATTTGTTACTCATGTATTACATGATATGTCATCTATAAAGCAAATAGGCTTATACTAGTGCCAACTTTGTGTCGGAAGTTGACTATATCAATGAAGTCTGTAAGTCACTTTATGTGCAAATGAACTCTTTTTCATTTGCATGCTTACACCTTCGAAATCGAAATCATGGAAGTCGGGTTTTTTTTTGTTTCTCTATTATGGTAAAACTTTGCAGAATCCTTTTACTCTTTGTGAAGTAACATTTTTCTTGGTCAGATGTTGTGTTTGGAAAATTAAGTTGGTTATTGTAGATTGTTTGTTTTGATGGCTATAACCATTCTCAATCAGTTTTTTGTGACGATGTTTTATGGTATGTATGTTTAGGGCTTAATGATATGGACGACTTATTTCTTCAGCTATATATGGTTGTTTGTATCCTGGTTATTGTTTAAGACATCAGCCAATTTGGTTTAATTGGGACGTTCCTTTAGAATTTGAATGTTTTTCCGGAATTAATAAAAAATAGTAAGAATTTATATTTGATGATAGTTTAAGTTGCATGATGTTGTTACAAAGATGTCTTTATTTTATTTAGTGTAAAAGATTTTTTTTATCTTTGTAATTGTACTGCAAATATTACAAACTCTTCATCGATGTAGCATCATGGAAGTTTTTTTCTAATTTTTCCAACATTTGATGATGTAAATGTTAGGTTCATTGTCCATTTTGTTGTGTTTCTTTTGTAAATAAACCTTTGTATCAGGTTATCCATGTCGTTTAAATGTTAAAAAGGTTGCTGTATGGAAAAAACATAAGAAATTTTGGACCTTTGTTATATTGTGGAAGTGTTCTTTGTTACCCTGTCTGTATAAATTTTACCATAAGCATATATATATATATTGCATATATATTGAATGAGGACATTTTAATCGAGTACAAGTGACTCACAAGATATGAATTAGCTATGCAAATGATTTTGTTTTCTCATTATTTATGTCAAGTAGAGTCATTTAGTACATTTTTTTTGGGGTTGTTGCAATTGTGATTTCAATTGGTTCTTTTGCGGTTTGTTGTTATTATAGGCTATTTACGTACAGAACTTGTGATGACGTCCAACTTTTCACGTACCATATGGTCCGAGCGTGGTATTGACATAAGTAAGTTAGAGACAACCGATATTCCTAACTCAATAACGTGTCTCAAATGGGACAACTTTATTTTACCCCCACCGCAATACCATCCAGAAATCGTGCGGGATTTCTATGCAGCATTGGTACCAGAAACCTTCAAGGAATCGGGCACAGTTTTTGTTCATGGTCGTAAGGTGGTAATTACTGCAAATTTGATAAACGAACACTTTTGCACTCCACACGTTCCGGAGACCAATTTTATGGGTTGTCGTACCCGTGATGAATTCTTCTGTAAATTAGACCCAAGATTTGCCTCAAAATTTAGATGGGACAAAACGAACCAGTCTTTGGAATTGCTTTATGAGGAATTACATCCTGAGATGGCATTGTGGACAAAGTTTATCAACCATAACCTCATACCTTCGAAACAAACCATTATTATAACTCCAGAAGTCACCCGAATCCTGTTCTCAATAAAAACTGGAATTCCTATTGACGTTGGCCGATTAATTCATACACAGATCTTTGATGCAAATGATAGCGGTTCAAGTCTATTGCCGTTTCCTTCCCTTATTACACATTTTTGCAGGCTTTCTTGTGTTACTTTGGTTAGTGGAGATTTGTGTCCACCTCTAGCAGATATAGGAAGGGTGACTTACAATTCTTTTGCCCAGCAACAAGGTCTACCAACTCTACCGTTGAAGAAGTGTGATCGAGCACCAACAACCATGGTGCAACCGCAGGTTCAAGTACCAGCAATGCCGGTGCAACCGCCAGGTCTATTAGTAACACCGCAGGTTCAAGTACCAACAATGCCAATGCCGGTGGAACCGCAAGGTGGAGTTCCGACACAGGTGCAATTGCAAAATGGCAACACGGATAGACCAAAGTGGGTGAACGAGATAACTGGTCGATTAAATTCACTGTCAGGCATGATAGTCGGTCAATACAATGCTTTGTCGATACAGATCAACAATCTTGGCATGCGAGTTGCATCGCTCGAGGATGCTATTGAGTATCTGGATTCACAATCACATAGACGAGTTCGTCTTCGTCCCACCACAGAGTGATCTAAAGCATAGTTGGTATTTGTAATTATGTTTTCATGTGTTTTTTTAATGCTTTAGGCTTCTTGTATTGTATTATGGGGGTGTTTGTTTGGGCTTATCAAAACAACTTATTGACTTATTTCGATGTGGCGCCAGTAATAAGGAGTTTTGAGTGTTTGGGTAAAACAACTTATCCGGTGTCAAATCGGAAATAAGTCATTTTTTAAGAAGTCAAAAATTTTAACTTATGAGTTTTTCATAAACACTTTTCCATGCCGGTGATAAGTTATAAGTCAATAAGCTCATCCAAACACCCCCTATGTCTAGTTGTGGTGGGTGGTAATTATCAATTTGTTTTGGCCATATAGACCAAGGAAGTAACAAGCCAAATAGAGTTTCAACATTGAAATGTATGATTTCTGCTTCATGAATTTTGTACATATATTGTCAAAATTATTGGACACTTCCAACCCTACAAACACTAAGAGTTTTGAGAAACCCAATATGTTTTTTATTATATAAAATCAAATAGATTTTTATTATTATCATTCTCATCAGGGGCGGAGCCAGAAAAATTTACTAGGGTGATCCTCTTTAATTTGACGATATATATATATATATATATATATGTATTATATTAAGAGCAACGTTCCATCCAAAATTATACATATCCAAACAAAATTAACTGGGATTAAATGCGTTGTTGGTGTGATCAGCTACGTGAGCATCAGATGATCAGCTACGTGAGCATCAGATGAGGGTAAACGAGAGTGAAATATTGACTACAGAGGCATGAGAAATCATTATATTGCAATATTCCAAGTATTTCTAATTTCAAGTTGAAGAGACAATTAACAAATAGGATAATTCAAGTTGAAGAGACAATTAACAAATAGGATAATTCAAGTTGAAGAGACAATTAACAAATAGGATAATTAATAATATTATTGGTGATGGGTTAGCCTAAACATTATAATATTTAAAAGGGTTTCAATATTTAAGTGGACATTGGTTTTTTTTGGCTTATATAATTTTTTTTTGAAAAATCAGCGTTAGCATGTGCTAACTGTAGGCATTAGTTGCCTCCACCACTGATTCTCATTGACTACTAAATTAATAATTTTAACTAAACACCCTTTTAATTTGATCGTCAAATTGGGTTGCACTATTTTATATGGAAATTCAAGTAATGGGATGAGAGGAGAGCTGGAGAGGAGTAGTTGACGATCCGAAGAGGAGCATTAACCGTCAAACAACTTATTGTCTTGTTTTCTTCGTTGTTTTTTTTAATTTATTTACAAAAGATTAAACGAAAGCAGTTGCTATCGTAAGAAAGAGATTTGATTCTGGGAGAACCGAGATTGATTACGATGGATACATCATACAAATGAGGTGACTAACTTGAACTAAGCCCTTATTTTCTAAATAAGCCACAATCAAACATAATTATACAAGTTATCAAAAATATGAGATCATGCGAGAAGTGGACTTAAGGTATGAATTGAGAAGGGTAAAAAAGTGAATCATTTGATCACTTTTAATCTCATGTTCATCCATGAATTACACTCCCTAAATAAATTACTCCGGTGCGAACTAATTAAAAATACAAAAATAATCAATTAATAAAAATAAGTTTGCAGTGTAAATAACTTCTTGCTAATTTAATGAGACATTATTTTTTATAAAGCGTCCATTAATTCTTTTTCTATTTGTATTGACGAAATAAATAGAATCTTATCTAATTTATACATATCATTTTATTAATTTTATGTTACAAACGTTAAAAGTTAAGGTTTAAATCAGACTCTTAAAATAAAACCATAAACAAAAACAAATGAAGATTAAAAGGGGAGTGCTAATGGCACCCCTTAATAGGGGTGTTGACAATCTAGGGAATTGAAAATGCCACTATTCCATTAATCATCAATGATTAATTATATTTTATTGTATATAAAATTAATATTAATTATTTTTAAATATATATTATGATTTTTATAAAATGTATAAATATTATTATATTTGTTTGTTTTCTATTTGTATATATATATATATATATATTGGAAAATTAATTATTTTAACTATTTTAGAAAACAAAATTACTAAAATGACTATTTTCTCTCTATTTTTACCAAAATGACCAAAATACAATCGAAATACACACCGAAATCGAATAGGTTTGCATTATACTGAAATTCGGAAAATTTGGCGGACATTATATAAATTTGACGGAGGTTTACAAATTTGGCGGAGGTTTACAATTTGGCATTTACAATTTCATTTTCTACCCTTCGAAATGAAATTGTAAATGCCAAATTGTAAACCTCCGCCAAAATTAACCTCCGCCAAATTCATATAATGTCCGCCAAATTTTCTAAATTTCAGTATAATGCACATCTATTCGATTTCGGTGTGTATTTCGATTGTATTTTGGTCATTTTGGTAAAAGTGGAGAGAAAATGGTTATTTTAGTAATTTTGATTTCTAAAATGGTCAAAATAATTAATTTCCCATATATATATATATATATTATCCTTTATATATTATTTTATTTTTATTATTATATAGTTAATACAAAACAGATATAATTCATTTTTAAATATATATCCTATATATATTATGATTTTTATAAAATGTATAAATATTATTATATTTTTTATTTTATTTTTATTATTATGCATTTATTACTATTTACTATTATTAAATACATATAACATATATATATATATATTATCTATATACATGAATATATTTTTTTAATTATATATATATGTTGGGTCACCGATGATTTGGTGATGAACCACCTTCCTTTATATGAATGAATTTTTACAGGTTCTTTTGAAGGTCTGGAATATGCTTCAAGTATTGAAGAGTCAAAGACTATTCAATCAAGGGGTTGTACATCAAAAAGTGGAATTTTGGATGTATCAACCAACTTCAATATTCAGACCATCTTGCCAAGTCAAGATTGGGTCACCAATATAGTGGGTCACCGATGGTACACTCAAAAGTCATCAAAAGTACTAAGGACATCAAATAAGATGAGGTCATCAAGTTTGATGTCATGGTCACCGACACTATGATCTTGGTCACCGAAATTGCAGGTATATTTTCTAAGGCTGTGATATCAACTCACAAGGGTATACACTTTTGTCACTTAGTGAAAGAAGAAGTTATCAAGCAAAGTGTACCTTATCAAACTCCAGCCTTATAAGGTATCCACCGATGTGATACATAGTGAGATGTATCACTTAGCAATTTCAAAGAGATAAGTTCTTGACTCACATCAATTGCAAGACACGTGAGCCAGCAAGAACTTGGGCACCAAGCCTTAATTAAAGACATTCTCTTTTATTCTTATAAAAGAAATATTTGTCTTTTAGCTAAAAGGCTTGATGGGACTTCACAGAGCATGAAGAAAAGAAGATAAAGTTATACGACATTACGTGCTACAAGGAATGGTTCATCCATTATTCTAGTACAAAGGAAGTGGTCTCTTCCTCATTGTCCATCGATAAACTTCCGGCTAATGAAACCTTGACGATACCGTCCACTTGCATCCCATGCATGGACACTATAAAAGGAGATGAAGTCCTTCCCGTAAATCTCACGCTTTCAACAAATCTTCGAGTGATTATTTGTTTGATCGTGTAAAGCGTGTGCTATAACGATATTGTTTTAACTTGCTTAGTGTAATAGTTAATTATCGTTATCTGTGTGTTTAGTTTGATAGAATAGTCCGCCCGTTCTTTTCCGCATCAAACTATACGTGTTGTAAATTTTTAATATTTATATTAAAAAATCTAAAAAGAGTATATTCGTGTGTTTTATATTCAACCCCCTTCTACAAAACCCTCTCTTAGTTAGCCATCTCTCTTTGGGGACTAACAATTGGTATCGAGCGATTGGTTTAATCTCATAAACCAGATCTGTGATGGCTACTACCTCAAATGTTGATGGTACCTTGCACCTCTTCCAAGTAATACATATGATTTAGGATCTTTGGCTAAACCCCAAGATTCAACCCAAACAACTTTGGGTTATGGAAAAATCGCATGTTATTATTCTTGGAAGGGATAGATTGTGTATCCCAACATTCTCGGTGAGGGACCTATTATTCCTAAAATATGGGCTCGCTTTGGCCCTCGAAAAGGACGGCCCGAAGGAAAGGACATAGAGTCGGATGACGAAAGAAGTGAGAAAACTGGTAGATATATCATTAAACCTTCTAACAAATTTAGTGAAGATGATAAACGCCTAGTTGCTTTAGATACTAAAGTCAAATCTGCTCTTGCTGTTTCCCTTCCTGATGATGTGTATCATTCTCTTCTTAACCTTCCCATCGCTAAAGAGATGTGGGATACTTTGAGTGTCTTATATGAAGGCACCAAAGAAGTAAAGAAATCTAACGGATCTCGTCTTGTTAGAAAGTATGAACTCTTCTCCCATGAAAAGTGGAGAATCTCTTTCTACCTACTTTAATCGTTTTAATCGTCTTCTTAACGATCTCAAAGCTCTTGGACGAGTTTATGATAATGAAGAAGTTCTCTGCAAGTTTATGGATTGTCTTCCAGATTTCTGGGAAACTATCTGTACTTGCATCAAGCAAACCAAGGACTTAGAAATAATGCCTTTAACTGCTCTCTATGGAACTCTTCTTCACTATGAACAAACTAAGAATCAGAGAAAGTCTCTTATAAAGGATATCAAATCCTCCTCTTTTGCTTTGATAGGTGATTCAAAACCTTCTTCTTGTATTCCTAGAATCACCTATCCTTCTTCTAATTCTGAAAAAGATATTAAGGAAGACTCTTCTCATCCGTCGGATGCATACTATAGCCGCCGATGATGAAGGAGAAGAATCGACCATTGACATACTTTCTGATAGTATGGCAATGCTTGCTGGAAACCTTAAGAACAAAAGATTTTCTTCAAACCGCTCCAAATTTAATAGAAAATCTTTTTCTCAAAAATCCTTTTCTGATAAAGCAAATGAAGAATGCTTCAATTGTGGAAAGAAAGGTCATTTTGCTTCTGAATGCAGATCAAAAGCTTCTTCTTCTAAACCTTCTTCTTCTTATGGCCATGACTTCTCAAAATCAGCTTCTAGGAAGCATGAAGAGAGAAATAGCCAATCCTCTAAGGAAAACTCTGAATCAACAGAAACCTCAAAGTACAAGAAATACAAAGCCAAATACAAGAGAGAAAAGGAGAGAAACCAAGGTAAAAATAAAACCTTAGTTGCTGAGGCTCATTGCTGGGAAGATGAGCAAACCTCTGAGAGTGAGAGTGAGTATGTCACTAAGTGCCTCATGGCCAAAATTGATGAGATAGAAGACATGGAGAAATCACTCTACACCACTCTTGTATCTGCTGAGGGATCCACTTCAGGGACAAAACCTCAGGTCAGTAAACTTGAAGAAATCAAGAAATCCTGGTAAAGGTATTCTTGGACCAAGACCAGGTGTTGGACACCCCTCTTCTTCTCATTCCTCAACCTCTGTCCAAAGTTTAGATGATAGGGATTTTAAAAAGGCCTTCCCTTTAAAGAAGTGCTATAACTGTGGCAACACTCTTCATCTTGCTAAAAATTGCCCAAAAGACTTGGCTCCTTGCAAATCTAAAATGCCTTCTAATCCCAAAGGACCCACCTCAAAATGGGTACCAAAAGTCTAAATTTGTTTGGTGTACCAAATAAAGATCATATATGGTACATGGATAGTGGATGTTCAAGACACATGACCAGGAAACAAACTTCTTCTCTCTAACTTCTCAAAAGAAAAGGGACCCACCTGTTTCCTTTGGAGGAAATGGAAAAGGGTCACCAAAGGATATGGTACCATTTCAAATGGAACCATCACTTTCTCCAGAGTAGCTCATGTTGAAGTGATGTACAATCTTCTAAGCATAAGCCAAATATGTGATTTGGGCTATAAAGTCATGTTCCGGCTATGTGTATGTTTGGTCTTTGACGTACGGAACAAGATTGTACTAGGAGAACCCGACCGAATGACGTGTACATAATCAACATGAAGGAAAGTGCAATAGGAGAAGTTCGTGTGTCTCCTTTCTCAAGAACTAGCCAAACAAAGTTGGTCGTGGCATAAAAGGTTCTCTCATCTAAACTTTAAAACCTTGAACAAACTCTCCAACAAAAATTTGGTTGTTGGAATGCCAAAAATAGCTTTTGAAAAAGAAAATGTGTGGGGCATGTGAAAAAGGAAAACTCACCGTAACTTCCTTTAAAACAAAACAATGCTCTTCTATCTCTCAACCTCTTCAAATGCTTCACATGGATCTATGCGGTCCGGTCGGTACACCCGATGCTGGGTGGTAAAAAGTATATGCTAGTAATCGTCGATGAATTCTCTAGATATACTTGGGTGTTCTTTCACGAAACACAAGAGTGATGTTCTTGAAGAAATCATCGAGTTTACAAGAAAAATTGAAAATTTGAATGGTAACCGGTGAAGTCCTTCGAAGTGATAATGGCACCGAATTCAAGAATGCCGCTCCGGAAGATTTCTTTGACCTAAAAGGAATCTCTCGTAACTTCTCTCGCCGTACGCACTCCTCAAAGAAATGGTGTTGTTGAGAGAAAGAATAGAACACTATGTGAAGCCGCAAGGTCTATGCTGAGTGAATCCAAGTTGCCAACCTATTTTTGGGCGAAAGCGATTAACCTTGCATGCTTTACTCAAAATAGGTCTATCATAGTCAAAAGGCATGACAAGACCCCGTATGAAGTTTTCCATGGTAGAAAACCTGCAGTTGACTTCTTCCATGTGTTTGGCTGTGCTTGTCACATGCTAAATGACAGGGAACAACTTGGAAAGTTTGATCCAAAGTCTGATGATGGAATTTTCATGGGCTATTCTCTCTCCTCAAGAGCCTTTAGAATCTTCAATCTAAGAAGACAATGCATAGATGAATCCATGCATGTAAAGTTTGATGAGTTTGAAACTTCTTCATTATCTTGTGATGAAGAAGAATTAAACCTATGGATAAATTCATGTGTTAGTGAAATTCCATCCTCCTCTCAAACCAATCCTCCAGATAGCAACCCTTCTCAGCCTCCCATAAACACCACCTCACCTTCTGAACCTTCTCTTTCTTCTCCACCTCCTGAAACTAACTCTTTAGAAGACCTTACCCACCAAAACACTATATCTCCCTTAAACCCTTCTTCACCATCCCAAATTCCTACCTCATCCTCTTCTCTACCTCCCTCCTTACCTCCTGCACTAAAGTGGACCATGGATCATCCAATAGATCAAATCATAGGTGATCCACAAGTTGGTGTAAAAACCAGAAGAGGCATAAGCATACGTGCTTATATGTCAACTTTGTTTCCATTGTTGAGCCTAAGCCGATAAATGAAGCCCTAGGCGATCCTAGGCCGGGTAATTGCCATGCAAGAAGAGCTCTCACAATTTAAGAGAAACAAAGTCTGGAAGTTAGTTCCTCGTCCATCCAACAAAACAATTATTGGAACAAAATGGGTGTTTCGAAACAAGATGGACGAAGAAGGAACTGTCATAAGGAACAAGGCAAGGTTGGTTGCTCAAGGATATCGGCAAGAGGAAGGAATTGATTATGATGAAACCTTTGCTCCTGTTGCCAGATTGGAAGCTATTCGAATATTTCTTGCCCGTACTTACAAGAATTTTCGGGTATTCCAAATGGATGTCAAAAGTGCCTTCTGAATGGTGAATTAGTGAAGAAGTGTATGTGAAGCAACCTCTGGGTTTGAAGATCCAGTCCATCCATATCATGTATATAGGCCGGATAAAGCTCTATATGGACTCGAAGCAAGCTCCACGTGCCTGGTATGACACTCTATCAGAATATCTACTTAAAAATAAGTACATACGAGGCAAGGTTGACAACACTTTCTTCTTCAAGAAATCACAAGGTAATATCATTCTTGTTCAAATCTATGTAGATGATATTATTTTTGGAGCCACCGATGAATCCTTGTGTGATGAGTTTAGCTCCCTCATGCAAAAGGAATATGAAATGAGCATGATGGGGGAGTTAACTTTCTTTCTTGGTTTGCAAGTAAAACAATCTTCAGAAGGTATTTTCATAAATCAAAGTAAATACATTAAAGATCTTCTCGAAAAAGTTTCAATTTGATACTTGCTCTACCATGAAAACTCCTATGGCTCCTCCTCTTAAACTCTTTTCTGATCCTGATGGCATTTCTGTAAATATTACAAATTATAGAGCCATGATAGGATCCCTTCTCTATCTAACTGCAAGTAGACCTGACATCATGTTTGCTACTTGTCTATGTGCCCGATACCAAGCAAATCCTAAAGAATCACACCTAGCCGTTGTGAAAAGGATTTTCGTGTATACGAAAGGTACCATAAATCCGGGTCTTTGGTATCCCAAAGACTCAGGTTTCGATCTCATCGGGTACTCTGATTCTGATTTTGCAGGGTCAAAAATAGACAGAAAGAGTACAACTGGAAGTTGTCAGTTACTTGGTGGAAAGCTTGTGAGCTGGTCAAGTAAGAAACAACATTCGGTGTCTACCTCATTCTTGAAGCGAGAATATGTGGTCTTGGAAGTTGTTGTGCACAAATATTGTGGATGAAAAATCATTTGTGTGATTACAATCAGATTTTCTCAAAGATCCCAATAATGTGTGACAACTCAAGTGCAATAGCCATTGCCAACAACCCTGTGCTTCATTCAAAATCCAAGCACATTGATATTAGGTATCACTTTATAAGAGATCATGTCTCTAAAGGTGATGTGGAACTTCATTTCATCCCCACCGATTATCAACTAGCTGATCTGTTCACAAAGCCCCTTGATGAAGCAAGGTTCAAGTTTCTCATCTGTGAGTTAGGTATGATAAACATAGACTAATATATTTTATATTTATATATAATGTATGTTATTATATACATTTATATATTTATAACTTATATATGTTATATGTTTTATATATATATTATATGTATACTTTATAGATATATTATATATTATATTATATTAATATATTTATATAAAAATAAAAATAAAAAGAAAATAAAAATAAAATATATATATATACCTAATGTCGGTGACTATGTCACCGACGCATGCCTCTCTCTTTCACTTCTCTTTTCTAAAACCTAACCCTATCCACCTTACACCATCACCACGAAACACCCTAAGCCACCATAATCAACCACCGTCGGCGCCCCAAGCCACCGACGGCAACCCCACCAAACTCGCCGACTGTCTCTCTCTCTCGCAATCCACCGACGGCGGCTCATCCACCGTCGTCGACCCACCGACGGCGACACCACCGACGACCACCGTCCGACGATTTGGCTTACGTCATCTTTCCGACGCCGTCACAAGAACCACCGAGAGCCACCACCAAAATCATACCCACCATCGGCGCCCAAGCCGCCGACGGTCCCCTGGTTTCCGACGTGTCCCATTCCGACGTAACTCCAAGCCACCGACGCCGACGATTGCGTCACTTGCTACGAGCCACCGACGGTGTCCCCTAGACTCACGAGCCACCGACGTCTACTTGCTGACGTCATCATCCACCGACGTCTCTCTGACGTCATTTTTCGACTCTCACCTACGTGTCATCCACCGACGTTTACCCTATTTCTAGCCACCGACGTCTCTTTCTCTCTCTCACTACACCCACCGACGTTTCCCCTACCATCAAGCCACCGACGTTGCACGTTAATACAAGCCACCGACGTTGTCCACTCATCAAGATAACCATTTCAAACCTTTCATATTCTTAACCCTCAAAAGATAACTCTTGACTTACCATTCTTGATAAGCAAGATTATTTGTTCTTATCCCTAATGACATCATCAATGTCAGACCATGCGCCGAATTCAACTCTAAAACCCTTAGAATTCTGACCTTTCAATCACCAAAAATAATCATTATTTTTGAAAGTTGAAATTTCCCTCTCATATATAACCTCTTCCCCCACTACTTCACCACCTTTCTCGCACCCATCTTCTCATCACCTTCAAAAGCAAAAAACCTGCAACCTGCAACTTCATTTTCTTCTTCAATGGCTTCTCCTTCAAGAATTGGTGAAGAACAAACAATCACTTTTGGATCTCTCTCCTTCCCTGCATGCAACTACTTTGGAAGAATAGGAGTTGACAATGCTCATCCAGAGTACAATGATGTTTGTTGGTTTCTTCAGAGATGCCCTCTACAATATGCTCTGACAGCAAAGCCCAAAATGAGTAAGTTTCTTCTTGGAAACTTTTGGTTAACTTGCACATTTGATGCCTCATCGGATCAAATTATTGCATCTGTTCTAAGTAATGATGAACATGATGTGATCTTCAATGTGGAAGATGTTAGAAGCATTCTCAAGCTTCCGTTTATGATTCTTATGAACCATTCCTCTTGGTAATGAACATCAAATGGTGGTTGATGTGTTAAACTACTTGGAAGAGAAGAAGGGATCAAAGTCAAAGGGTCCAGGTACTTTATTGCGCAAAAACATGGGAAGTATTTGGAACTTCTTCTTTGCTCATCTGATTCTGTGTCTGAGCAAGAAGACAGGTGGTCCGGATCAGTCACCTTCTCGAATCGAGCCGCACATGCTCTTATTTTTCAAAGAAAAATAGATTATGCCAGCTATTTCTTTAATGAAATGATATCCTCGTTCTCTACCCTCCGACGTCCTCAGGTACCCTTCCAACGACTTTTCTCTCTTATTATTCATGCAAAGTTGGCAGATAAATTAGAGAAAAGAGATGATATAGTATATGATCTCCCTCTCCACCAAGTGGGTAACCAGATCATGAAAAAGGCTGTCTTAGCATCGTACAACCCTCTCGTACCTTCTATGGTTGAGTTTGCAAGGAATGCAACTCTTACTGGGAGCAGAATGAACCGCGTCTTCGAGAACTTCGGTATGTCTTCTACCCCTCTCGTACCTAGAGTCACTGGTGTGCCCAAATCTCTTAAGAGATCCAAAGCGTCGGGCACATCTACCTCCGCACCCACCGATGCTACGAAGCCAAAAGAGCCTTTGGCTTCCACCCAAGCATCCAAATCCCATAAGCGGAGAAACTCTAAAAGCCCCCCAAAGACTTCCTCAAAGAAGTCTAAGGGAACCCAAAGGGTTAAAACACATGATCCATCTACTGGCTCCCAAAAGCCAGTAGGTGTTGAAAATATCCTCACAAAACCCAAGGAACACTTAGCTACTCCCAGCTCCTCCATGCCCTCTCAAAAGGACTTGGTTGTAAAAAGGGACACCCTTACTATTCCTTCATCAACTTTCTCACTAGTTGATGAAGATGACTTGGATTATCCCATCCAAGGTACCTCTTCTTCACCCCTAGAGCTCTCTCAGCTCCGTGTCCACACTCCACGTGAAGATGCACCACAACCAGGTGCATTTGATGGAGCAACCCTCTTTACTGATTTTCTGATGTCCGACACTACTCCTTGGATAGGTACGTCTCCCGTACATAACAAGGATGTGGAGGAACCCATTACTGAGGAATCCCCTCAAAGACACTCTCCTAAGAGTGTCTCCCCCTCATCTCCTAAATCCCCCCCAAGAAAATCTACAGGTTTGGTGGATTATTCTTCCAGTGATGATGATGATACTGATCAACCACCAAAGCCTCATCCTACTGCTCCCATGTCTTCAAAGCAAGGGAATGATCTTCTACAGGCTTTCACCACCTTTACCAGTAATACTATCAGAAGGGTGGAGGTCTTAGAAGAACATGCAACCAAGGAAAAGGAAAGAATGGATTCCCTTTCCTCATCTCTCAGGTCTAACATAGAAGAGTTGTCGGTGAGTCACCCAACTCTAATGACATGTTTAGATCTTCTACATTTGGATATCCTTGATCTTCAGCAAGGATTCTCTTCAAGTCAGGCATCTGTGCTTTCATCCATTCAGGATCTTCGAAGCACCTCTTCTCAGCAAGCCACCAATATCTCTACTCTTATTGCAAATCAACAGGCAATAATGGAGTCTCTCTCAAGTCTACACACCAAGATTGATAAAGTTCCAACCTCTTCAGTGGGTTTCAAGGGTTCAACCACTGAGGGGGATAAAAATGTGAAGACCTCCACAACAGCAGCCAAAGCCGCCGACACAGCAGCAGCCAAAGCAGCCGCCGACACAGCAGCAGCCAAAGCAGCCGCCGACGTCAGCATGCCAGCCGCCGACGTCGGCCATCCAGCCACCGATGTGGTGGTGGTCCCTGTTCCTTTGGTACCCGGCGGTGAGGGGGAGAGTGTCGATGCTCAACCCTCGAAGAAGAGAAGAAAAGAAAAGAAAAAGCCAAAGGAAAGAAGCCTCTCTCTTTTGAAGAACAGGAAGAAGAAAGAAAGAGAAAGAAAAGGTTGAGAGATCCTCATGCAGACACTCTCAGACTTCAGCCTGCCCCAGCACTCACCAATCCTCTTGGGGTAATTCTCTCTGAGGCTGAAAGAGAGGAAGCTATAAGGGCTCAGCTTGAGTATGATCAGACTAATGTACTCAAGCTAGCTCATGATGAAGTTCGTTCATGCCAAAGTCATCGATGCAATTCAAGCTCAAAAAGATGAGCTTGAAAATATAAAGAAGAAACTGCTCGCAAAATTGGTTGATGAGGCCAAGAAGGCAAAGGAAGTAGAGTGGTTCAAAAGGAGGTTGAAGAATAGAAAGGATGATTCAAAGATCATCGGTGCTACCATTCATCCTCCAACTAAGAATTCTCCCAAACTTCTTATCACTCTTAAAAGAGCTGATTCTCTTATGAAAGTTTGTGAGGTTGATTGGCTTGAAGCTCTTGGTATCTCTGAATGGATAGAGGTTGGAAATTGCATTGACAAGAGCAAAAGCAAACACAAGGAATTAATACTGAATACCATCAGAAAGCTCTTTGTCAAAATGGTGAAGATTCAAAAGGAGCATAATATTCTTGTCACCTTTCTTGAAGGTCAACAGATGTACCTTATTCAAAAGGGTCTCTCTGGAGAGTTGGTCAAACCTCCAAAGAACAAAAAGAAAGGACACTTTTCCATGCTTCATGAAAGGGGCATAAAGATTGACGCATCAGGTATTAATCTTTCTATTCCCACTCCTATTGCTTATCCTGAGCAAACCATGATCACCGAGCCTGAACTTGGAGTATTCTTTGAGGACATCTATGGTAACATAGGTTTCTTCAGAGCCTCTGACATTCCAAGGGCTCACAACTCCTTCCTCTCTGCTATTCTTGGAGTGCCTCCCATTGAAGACCATGGCATCACAAGAATGATCCTGGATGAACTTAAAAGAAGAGAACCCTCCTCAGATCCTTGATCCTGCAGACGTATAGTGCAGTATGAACTTTATTAATCATGTACTCTGATCAATCCTATGTGTTGATTAATAAAAGTTCATACTTTTCTTCCATCCCATCTCTTGTTAATATTTTTACAAGCTTTGCACATATTTAAACTTATACTTATTCTTTTATTCAGTTTATACTCTATACTGTACATACTCAGTTAAAAAAAAATCAAAAAAAAAATAAAAATAAAAGAAAAAATGAAAAAAAAAAAATCTGAGTCAAAAGAACCCAAAAGAAAAATAGAAAGGGTCAAAAAGAATTCTTTTCTAACCTACAGGTATCATCATCAAATAGGGGGAGATTGTTGGGTCACCGATGATTTGGTGATGAACCACCTTCCTTTATATGAATGAATTTTTACAGTTCTTTTGAAGGTCGGAATATGCTTCAAGTATTGAAGAGTCAAAGACTATTCAATCGAGGGGTCAGACATCAAAAAGTGGAATTTTGGATGTATCAACCAACTTCAATATTCAGACCATCTTGCCAAGTCAAGATTGGGTCACCAATATAGTGGGTCACCGATGGTACACTCAAAAGTCATCAAAAGTACTAAGGACATCAAATAAGATGAGGTCATCAAGTTTGATGTCATGGTCACCGACACTATGATCTTGGTCACCGAAATTGCAGGTATATTTTCTAAGGCTGTGATATCAACTCACAAGGGTATACACTTTTGTCACTTAGTGAAAGAAGAAGTTATCAAGCAAAGTGTACACTTATCAACTCCACCTTATAAGGTATCCACCGATGTGATACATAGTGAGATGTATCACTTAGCAATTTCAAAGAGATAAGTTCTTGACTCACATCAATTGCAAGACACGTGAGCCAAAGAAGAACTTGGGGCACCAAGCCTTAATTAAAGACATTCTCTTTTATTCTTATAAAAGGAATATTTGTCTTTTAGCTAAAAGGCGATGACTTCACAGAGCATGAAGAAAAGAAGATAAAGTTATACCGACATTACGTGCTACAAGGAATGGTTCATCCATTATTCTAGTACAAAGGAAGTGGTCTCTTCCTTTGTCCATCGTAATAAACTTCCGCCTAATGAAACCTTGATACCGTCCACTCGCATCCCATGCATGGACACTATAAAAGGAGATGAAGTCCTTCCCGTAAATCTCACGCTTTCAACAAATCTTGAGTGATTATTTGTTTGACCGTGGCAAAGCCGCGTGCTATAACAAGTATTGTTTTAACTTGCTTAGTGTAATAGTTAATTACGTTATCCGTGTTTAGTTTGATAGAATAGTCCGCTCGTTCTTTTCCGCATCAAACTATACGTGTGTAAATTTTTAATATTTATATTAAAAAATTTAAAAAGAGTATATTCTGTGTGTTTTATATTCAACCCCCCCTTCTACAAAACCCTCTCTTAGTTAGCCATCTCTCTTTGGGGACTAACAATATATATATTATTTCTTCATCATTTGTAATACCTTGTGTTATTTAATGTCAAAAATTCAAAAGCTTTTGTATTAATCTTCTGTTGTATATTATTTTGACTGAAACTCTTTGATCATCTTCTTTACAAGTGTTGTTGTTTATATTCTAAACGAAGCTCAAAGGTAGAAAAGAAAGAATTCTAAATAAATACAGATAGTTTTTTTTGAACGGCAAGTTAGTAGTTAGTGATTCGGACCCACAGTGACATCTATATGGACAGTATGCGGGACCCGAACCTTCACCTTAGAGGATAAACCTCCACTCCTCCACCATTTTTAGGAAAACCACCACTCTCAAGGCCCGAACCCGAGACCTTGAGGATGAGGTAAAAACCCCGGCACAAACTAGGCCAGATGCCTTTTTTTTATGTGTTAATTGTAGTATAAATAAATCATTTTATGTTTTATTTACATATCCATTTTGTTTTAATATTTTATTTATATATCAACAACAATGTTTATTTTTTATTTTTATATAATTATTAGAAAACAATAATAATGTTTATATTAATAAAAGTTTATTTAATTTAAAAAAAAGTAGAAAAAATAGAAAAAGATATCAACGAATATAAAAAACAACAGAATGACATGTTATAAAACAAATTTTAAGCTATAATATAATGATATAAAAAATATATTTATTATATTAATTAAAATATTTTATAAATAAATACATAAATAAATAAAAGAATTTATATAATTTATATTAATTAAATTTAATACAAATATATTTAAATAACAAAAATACAAAAAACAAAAACAACAAAAAACAAAAAACATGTAATGATTTAATATTAGGGTTAGGGGTGCCATAATTATGAGCTAGGGTGCGATTAGCCTCCCCCATTAAAAACTCAAAATTTAAAATTATCGTACTGCATACGCTTGTAGCTTGTACTTTCGGGTCTATATTAAAAATACAACTAACACGTCTCTCATACATAAGTCGGTTTGTTCTCGCGTCTCCCCGCCAATCTACTTTTATCCTCTTCCCTCAAGAACCCTAACTTTTTTCTCACAAAATTCCTGATAATCTACCTCCGGAATTCAAAACAAAATGCCTGTGCAGTTGACATCGAACGGTATTCCGGCGATCCTTGCCGGCGACATGAATTCGAAGCCGTTGTTACAGGTATTAGATATCAAGCTCATCGGCTCCTCACAGGAAAGGTACCGTTTTGTTCTCTCCGATTCCATTACGAGTCAGCAAGCAATGCTCGCTACTCAGCTTAATGACCGAGTTAAAACCGGCGCCGTTCGTAAAGGATCCGTTGTTCAACTCATCGAGTACATTTGCAGCACAATTCAAAATCGCAAGTACGTTCATTTTATTTGACATCTGTTCGTTAATTTTCATTTGTTTGTACGTGTTTTACACAGTATAATTGTTTTTTGTTTACACTGTTTTGAGATCGATATAGATTTAAGGCTTAAGAGTTAAGACTGATTACTGAACAGGATGAGCATTTGAAATTGTATTAAACAAAGCTACTAGCCTTAGATCAGAAGCAATGTAACTAAGCAGCGAGGCTTTGCTGGCCACATATGCTATTAAATTGCTTACCATGAGCTGTTTCCCCTTAGGTAAAATTGTTGTGCAAATTTATTATGAATAACTTCATGTAGATCTTAATGAAATAAACTTTTCTTCTCGCATTTGTTAACGCGTTGTTTTTCTGTATACATGTGAAAATAGTATTTGTTTTTTGTGTTTTATGAAGCCACCGGTTAGATGTTCACAAGCATTTTTTGTCGCATGAAGTTCAATAAAGTAATCTCTCTAAATACATATATGAATGTGTATTTGTTGTTTTGTGCTATTTTTCTCACACTTAGCCGATTGACCCTGTAAACCAAACCAGTTCCTTTAACTTACTGAAATACATAACTACAGTGATATATCACTGATCACTTTAGCAAATTAATTTATTAAGCATACATACATGTGTTGTTTTCTCTTGTTGCTTCAATGAATCATGAATTTGCATTGTTTACCGCATGGATGCTAACTTATATGCCAGTATGTGTGTGTTTTCTTTATTTGAGTCGGTGTAGTTTTATCACTCAAGATGGAAGAGTAAGCACATGATCTCCCAAAAGGTTTGAAATGCCTGTGTTAGTGTAGTTTACATATTAATTAAAAGTGTTTGTCAAAGCTAAATAGCGCTAGATGTTTGAAATACAAGCTATCCTCATCATGCAACTAATTTACCTTAAAGGTCATGGGATCAAGACTGCTCTTGGTCTTTGAACTAGTCATTAAATGGCCTGTTTGGTTACTGTTTTAGTAAATCAAAGCTAAATAGAGCTAAAGAATGAATTAGTAACTGAATGCACGACTATCCTTGTATATAAACTAAAATGTTAACCACTGCGGATATTCATGCCTGAGCAGTTAACAGTTTAGCATCTAGTTTTATAAAATAGAAGTAAGGTATAACTAACATGTGATTGCTAGGATTAATTAACTTCTAGATCTTTAGTTATTTATTTGATATTGTTTTGTACAACACATTAGAAAAATTGATCAAATTGTAAGAAATGAATCTTGTATCTAGAACCAAAAAGCTAAATGATATGAAACATAAACATTTCCATGATGCAATCATACCTAAGATGGGCGATTAGTTAAACGATGAAGGAATACCTTCACTAAGTTGAACAGTTTCTTCCTTTTATGCAATACAACATAACTGATAATCTCATGCTGGTGATCATGTCCAGCTCTCTTTTCTGACTGTTTTTGTCAAACAAGCAACTTCTCTCTAGTTGCAAGTAATATGGATGAATATATGATTCACCATACTGATACTTTCCTTGGATGTTTTAAGCAATAAGAAATTTATTAATGATTTAGCAGAACGATAACTTTGACTTGAAATTGTTCTAATCATACATGGGTGTTATACTTATATCTGTTGTCATGACCTTCTCAAATCGTATAATCTATGTTATCTTCTAGATAGGCAAATACATCCATCTGTTTTGATTGATAATGATATTATCTGGTCCATTTTCCAGGATTGTTGTTGTCCTAAACATGGAAACCATTATACCCGAATGTGAAATTATCGGGAACCCAAAAATATATACCGAATCTGATACCGTGGGTCCCACTCCAATTTCCAACGGCATCACTCAGCGCACAACAATACCCTCTAGTAATCATTCAAATACCACAAATATGAGTAACAACAACATTCAAACCTTCCAACCAACTGTTCAACCTGCATACCAACCACCACCTCCAAGTTACAAAAGCCATGGAGCAATCATGAAAAACGAAGCACCAGCACGCATCATCCCAATTGCTGCTCTTAATCCATATCAAGGTAGATGGGCTATTAAAGCAAGAGTTACTGCAAAAGGAGATCTCCGCCGATACAATAACGCCAAGGGTGATGGAAAAGTCTTTTCTTTTGACTTATTGGATTCAGATGGAGGGGAAATACGTGTCACCTGTTTTAATGCTGTTGTCGACCGCTTCTATGATGTTATTGAAGTTGGAAAAGTCTATATGATCTCAAAAGGTAGTTTAAAACCAGCCAAGAAAAACTTCAACCATCTGAATAACGAATGGGAGATTTTCTTGGAATCATCTTCTACCATAGATCTTTGCCCAGATGAAGATGCTTCGATACCACAACAACAATTTTCATTCAGACCCATTAGTGAGATCGAAACGGCTGAGAATAATTCAATCATAGACATCATTGGAGTCGTGATATCAGTCAATCCTTCCGTACCTATCTTACGAAAAAACGGAATGGAAACTCAAAGAAGGATTCTAACCCTAAAGGATCAATCAGGTAAAAGCGTAGAACTAACACTTTGGGGGGAGTTTTGCAATAGAGAAGGTCAAAAGCTTCAAGAAATGGTCGATTCTGGGATTTCGCCTGTTTTAGCTGTAAAAGCCGGAAAAGTTAACGACTTTACCGGAAAATCCATAGGGACGGTTTCGTCCACTCAACTATTCATTGACCCAGATTCTCCAGAAGCCAAAAATCTTAGATTCTGGTTTGATAGAGGCGGTAGAACTATTGCTTCACAATCCATCTCCCGAGATTTACCTGCCGGATCTAAAAACGAAAAACGTAAAACCATATCCCAAATCAAAGACGAAGGTCTTGGAAGATCAGATAAACCCGATTGGGTCACTGTAAAAGCAACCGTAACTTTTATCAAAACCGATAACTTTTGTTACACTGCCTGCCCATTAACAATTGGAGATCGTCAATGCAATAAGAAAGTAACGAAATCCGGAAACTCAAAATGGCAATGCGACCGTTGTAATCAAGAATTCGAAGAGTGTGATTACCGTTATCTTCTTCAAATTCAAGTTCAAGATCACACTGGATTGACATGGGTGACGGCTTTTCAGGAATCTGGTGAAGAAATCTTGGGCTGTTCAGCCAAAGAGCTATACATGATGAAATATGAAGCACAAGATGATGATTATTTTGCAAATATAATTAAAAGTCGTTTGTTTGCAGAGGTACTTTTGAAGCTTAAAATCAAAGAGGAAGTTTACGGTGAAGAACAGAAGGTCAAAATAACCGTCGTTAAAGTAGACAAGGTCAGTTATTCTTCCAACACCAAATTTCTGTTGGATTTAATCCCAAAATTTAACTAGCATCCAGGTCAATTTTAATTGATCTGCCAAGTTTATTACATTTTTACCTTCCAACATTTACATTCAAACTTGCCACTTTAATTGATATATAGCATATTATAACATGAATTGTTGCATTCATTGTTCTTATGTTCTCATTTATTTTATTGCTTTTATAAGCTGTTCTTATAGTCGAGATTTATGTAACAACCTGTCCCAAATGGAAAGAAAGCTAGATTCATGAGTTACTTAGCACCTGTTTGGAAGTGGCTTAATGAGCTTAATGAACTCTTAAGATTAGTCGGTCAGCCATATTGTGTTGTTTGGAAGTGGCTTATTGAGAAAGAATAGAGCTTATTCGCGCAACTCTATGATCCTCATTCCTCACTTTATCCACTCAGCCACTCTCATTCCTAAAATGCCCTTCCCCCTTTCTCTCCTTCACAACAGTTTAGTTTAATCCATACAGACAACTTAATATATGCAGACAACTTATTCCATACAGGGCTTAATAAAAAATCAACCAAACAGGCCCTTATAGTGGGCTACCAATTTTAAATTGATTTTGAAGGTTATTAGAGCCGATTCTTGTACGATCGAGCATGATGAATCTTTAGGGCCTGTTTCTTAGCAGCTTAATGAGCTTAATGGGACTCGCTATTTATTCGTTCAGCTATACATAACTATTTGGTAGGACTTTTGATATAGAAAGTGGCTTATTTCCATAAGCTTCTAGAGGGGCAGAGGGTGGCTTTATGCAGAAAGCCAAGTTTTTTTTTTCAAACCCATCTCCCAAATTAAAAATACGCTCCATTCATCTATGAAAAAACCCTCGTAAACAAAAACTTTCCAATTTATCCGTACGTGACTTAATGAAAAGCCAACAAAACATCCCCCAAGTTGTGTCTTAAGTTGAAATTCGAGGGTTATTGGACCAATTTGCTTGCTTCAGGCAATTTGGGTGTTACAATATATAACACAAATAGATTGAAGATTTACAAGTATTTTATAAGAATTACATTATTAGAATAGAAAAATCAAAACCACTAGTACTCAAGCACGCTTAACGGGATCAAAGTTGGAAACCCCTATTATCGCACCCAAAATTGCAGTCAACACAACCCCTCCAGCCGCAATACTTAGCAAGAAGTTGTTGAGCGACGGAGAGACACCAGATGCCGCCATGGCAACATCCGGAACCACCATGGAAGCGGTTATCGCCGCCGCTGTTGCCGCCGTGACCGCCGCCTGCTCCTTGAATGAACCCTGCACAACGAACCGTGCAGCCGTGGGTTTCGGTAGGGTGGTGGAAGGTCTCATTGGCAATGGGTTGAAGAAAGAGGTTGAAGTGATAAGCTTCTTGTGGGCTGAGGAGTTAGCCAATGGCATAGCCATGGAAACTACACAAGTTGTTGAAGCCATTTTGGTTTGTTTCTTCTCAATAAAATGAAATTTTATTTTTATAAAGGAGATGGGGGATTATAAGAGAAGAAGAAGAGAAGAGGGATTGGAGGATTTGTGACCTTTAAATCTATTGTGTCCTAGGTGGCAGCTTCTCCACTTGTGGTTGGTGGATAACCTTATCTTTATACCCTTTCTTCTTCCCAGTCTTATTTAATTGGATTTCAAAAAGTAAGAAACTAAGAATCATAAGCAAACAAAATATATATATATATATATATACACACATATATAATATAAGTAAAATGTTTGATTCTTAACCGAATAATTAAGATGCCCTTAAATTGACACAACTTTGTGTTAAGTTTTCTTTTATTTAACCTTGGGTATCTGAACCTGACTAATCCTATGGGTCCTAGAAAACAGTCTGGAAAAATCCTCACTAGTCTTGTAGAACTCTAACCGATAAATTATGAGAAGAAACTCCAAAGACCCTGGTTTTGTTGTTGGTTGAGTTTAACCCCACAAGTTCGTTTGCAATCAGTAAATACTCAGCGTTCAACATAATTGGTAAGTATAGGGCTGCTTAAGAAAACGGTTAAAACAAATCAAACCGAAAAAAGAGTCTAATTGCATTATGTGATTTGGTTTCGGTTTGAAATTTTGACGATATGCGTTATACAATTTGGTTTCGGTTCAATACATTTAAATGTTGTTGCTTCATTTTTTGGTGCAAGGCCAACCCTTTTAAAGCGTGTCTACCATGTTCTTGTACAATAAAGTAAGTATTAAAAAATGACCAAATACCATAAAAGAGAAACCGTAACAAAATATAAAAAGGTTGATATGATGAAAATTAAGTTTTTGTAAACCATAAGGATGATCTTTCGTAATTTACTCAATATTGTATTCCGTAAATCATTGGTCAATATGTACATACATGTGTATAAGTAATTAATTTTCAGAACAAAAAATAAAATAAATCGAAGTAATTCAAGGCCGGAACATTGCTAATAGAATATTTGTTCTACTACCATAATAGGACTTCTCTTGAAAGAATTTTACATAGTAGGGCCAAAAATGTTTTTTTCTAGAAATTTTCGAAGACCTTGGGAACGTTTTCGAGAATGTGCTTCTGTTATGAATTTGATAGGTGTTGAAGTGTCATGCTTTTATCCTTTCTTTGGACTTCGAACGTAAAGAATTTTGCATACTAGGGGTTGATTTGTAACTTTTGAAACTAGTGTGAATTGTGGACTAGTTTGAAAATACATTCTCTTCTTGTCACCAAAGCTATATATATATATATATATAAATAGGTTCATGCGAGGACGGTAACAATTTACGAGAATGCAAGGACAATCTTCAGCCAATAATTATGATTCATGTACAAAATCACATATGATTCACGTACAAAATCATATATGATTAGCCGCGACTTTTCCCGCGACTTGCCCTTGGAAAAAGTCACGCGTGTTCTTTTTTATGCTTGCAAAATCACATATAATTTTGTATATGAAATCATATATGATTTTGTACATGAAAAATTTCATGTACAAAATAATTGGCCGAGAATTGTCCTCATATTATCGTAAATTGGTACCGTTCTCGTATGAACCCGCCTCTCTCTCTCTCTCTCTCTCTCTCTCTCTCTCTATATATATATATATATATATATATATATATATAGGAGAGATTTCAAATACAAACCACGTCATTTCGTACAAACCGTACAAACTGCTTGTTTCATTATTTTTTTTGAATAATTTTTTTTCACGAAAGTGTTTAATATGATGAATTTGTTTCATATAATTTTTTTCTTCATGAAATTATTTTTTTTTCTACATGAAAATGAATTGATTCATGAAACTCTCAATTTGATGAATCTTGTTTCACGTATTCTTGATTCACCAACCTTCATGTATTATTGATGAATTTTTTTCCTATATTATTGACTAATCAACCCTAATAATTAATAAAAAGTGAAAAAATTAAAAAAAAAAAATTTGGTTGCATACGGTTTGTACGAATTAACGTAGTTTGTAACGAAAATCAACCCCATCCAGTAGTTCAAATTTAAATCGAATTGCTCAATAATTTCATTCTATTTTTTTTGAACAGTTTCCTTCTATTTTTAACTTTAGTAGTTCATGTATCTCTTTCAGAATTACAAATTTGCCCCTACTCTATTGTAGTTTCTAGACTCGTGTGCGAATATCAACCAATCATCTTAAAAAAGAAATTTCAAATACAAACTACATATTTATAACAAATCTATACAAACTAACATGAATCATACACTGAGTTTGATTTAAATTGCAATTCATATTGTTTCATGTATCTAGTTTTTATGTGTGTGCTTTAGTGCTTGTTTCTATATTAAACGTATATTGATGGTTTTTTCACTTACAGAATAATACTAAAAGTTTCATATATGAAAACACGTATAAAAACTAGTTTATAAATTTATAAAAATATGATTTTGTATTTTTATTTATTTATTAATCTTAATATTCAACTCGTTATGTGAAACGACTAATCTTAAAGTGATCATCGTAAAAGTCGTCTCGTATATGATCCTCCGTGGCCACAAGAGAATTTTTTTTGCTTCTTGGATTCAAACCTGAGATCTCTCTAAGTACTTTTGATCTTTAAAGCCCAAGTTTAAACCAATCGGGCACTACCCTTGTGGTTCTGGTTTGTATTCTTGAGACCTGTAACAAATCAATACAAACACTAAAGTTTCATAGAAAAACATTGTGAAAGTAAAGGGTTGTTTGGCAACTGAACTTTCATAGAAAAAAATTGTGAAAGACTGAAAGTAAGGGGCTTTTTGGCAGTTGCGCTGGATGGTTTGGTGCAGAATAATTAAATGATTAAAATGATTAAAAGACTCTTATGATATAGTGCAAAATCAAATATAATTGTTTGATAATTGTTCAGGATGTAATTAAGGCTCGTTAAGGGGGATCCATTAATGATTCAAAGGGTTTTAAAACTGTTAAAAGACAAACTAATTTTTTGCTAAACAGGCTTCACCTTTCAATGATTCAGATGGTGCCTCTTAAAAACTGTTAAATAGTAGACAAACAACCCTGAAGTAACACACCGAAATTTCACAATGAAAACATTGTGAAAAACCTTTACAACGTTATTATTAAGAGATAGTAATAACAATAATAATCATGTACTTTTTTCAATAAATTAATATTATATACAAACAATTTAGTCATTATTTATCAACAATTACGGACAAATAAACCTTCCGTATTGCAAACCCACCTTCTTTTCCCGCAAAAGCCAAAAAAGAATTATTATTTTCCTCCGGATGGGAGGTTATCTAAATATTCCAAAACCTCTAACCACACCACCACCACCGCCGCCGCCGCCGCCACCGCCGTTGCCACCGCCGTCACCACCACCAAAACCAACCGGCCCCATGTTATACTACGGCCTTGTGGTGGTAGCCACCGCAGCCATCGTCCTAGCTGTCTACAATCTCATCATCGTCCGTTGGTGCGCCACCCAATACCACCGCCGTTCACAACAAGAAACCCACCTCCCCCGCCGCACCCGATACCCCACCACCATGTCGCCACCACCATATCCACCACTCTCCGGCGGTGGCTCCGCCACCATGTATTTACTCTCAAGCTTCAAATACAAAAAGGAAAGAGAAAAAAACCAGTTGGATGATGATGACGTCAGCGAGTGCTCAGTTTGCTTATCAGTTTTTGAAGAAGGAGAAGAAGTGAGAAAATTGCCGATTTGTGACCACTTTTTTCATGCTTCATGTATAGATATGTGGTTGCACTCTCACATTGACTGCCCACTTTGCCGTGCTCCGGTGGTGGCGCCACCACTACCACCACCGCCCGCCGCCGCCGATAATTATTGAGCAAGAATTAAGCGAAAAAAAAAAGAGAGATTTTTTTAATTAATTGCAGGTAGGTATGTGGTGTGGGGGCCATCATTTATTGAGAGAAATGGATAGAAGAACAGCTTCCTTCTTGTATTTTCTCTTGTCTTATTGCAAGCTTTCAAATCACTCAAAAAAAAGAAAAAACTAAGAAATAATTGCGGATTATTCTAGAATTGTAGAGTGGATTGATAATATGTATGTATTATTGTAAAAATTGTAATTATGATTTATGAGTTGAGTTTATGTATAATTTCGATATCATCGATGTTTGTTTGATTTGTTAATATTTCAGTGATCTTAAATTTTCTGGCGTTTGGTTTGAAAAAAGTTTCTAATGAATAAATTAATTAAAGAAAACTGAGAGTAAAGTTTAATTTTCGTTGTTAAGACCGATGTTATTTCTAAACTCTAAAAACTCATTTAGTTTTTTATTTTTGTCAATTTTTAACGAGCTTTTTTTATTTAAAATGGTTGTTAACTTTTTTCGTAATCTAGCTAAATGAAGGATATTTTAGTCATTTTTACAATTTTAATTTAATTTTAAATTCTTAAAAAAGGAAAAGAAAGGTGGTTATCCTTTTTCTATTTCGTTTTGTCTTACAATTAAGAATTAATAATAGAATAATTTATTTAAAATTTTAATTAAAATTTAGAAAATTAAAATGATTAAAATATCTCTCCTTCAACTGAATTTAACAAAAAAAAAGTTAGTGATTGTTAGCCAAAAGGAACAAAATCATTGGAAATAAATAAATGTAATCGAATCCAAGTTTTTAAAAATTTAAGAATAATACCCATAAAAAATTACAAACATTAGAGGATCTCCAACGGCTATTATAAAATAGAAAAATGAAGGATTTTAGTAATTTAAGTGCTCCAACAGCTATGGTATATCAATTGTTAAAATAGAAAAATGGAAAGAAAGAGATGAAAAATCTTTAAATTTAGAGAATCTCTAAAAGTTAAGTGTGTAGGAGAGAGAAATAATATTTTATCAAATGATGAAATATTTTATTAATATTGTTAATGATAAAGCTGCTAAAATAGAGTAGCTGTTGGAGTTAGATGTAAATTATTTTAGAGATTTTGACTTTTGATATGCTATTTTAGAAAAAATTTACATTAGCTGTTGGAGATGCTCTTAGGGACCAAAAGCGAACTTTAGTTGAATTAAAATTTATAGTTGGTTAACATAAAATGAAATTAACATTCAATTGCTATCTGCATTTTTATTTGTTGTTGCATTTTGGAAAATAAAATGTAGTTATCTAGCTAGACCCAGACCTTTCAAACCCGTTTAATAAAAAGGGACTAGAATTTTTTAGATTCAAACGAGATTTTGTGGTTGAAAAATGGTCCGATTGGATTTTTTTCCATGTTTAATTGGGTTTTTAGGCTTTTTCGGCTCTAACCTTTTTGAGCCGAGCCGAGCCCTAGCCCCTTAAATTTTGGCCTGCAAAAGCCTAACTTAGACCGGCCTTTTTTGGGCCGGACACTAGCCGGACCTAACCAAGCTCCAAAGAGATGAGAAATAAATGAGTTTTTTATTCATTCCACCAACGAGGTTAAATTAATATCATTTTACATATATATATATATATATTTTTAAAATATATTGGGATCATAAAATTATAGAATATTTAAATAATATAATTAATGATGAAATCTTTAAAATAGAGAATCTGTTGGAATTGATTGCAATTTATTTTAGAGATTTTAACTTTTAGTTCTCTATTTTAAAGAAAACTATAGAGAAACTCTTGGAGATGCTCTTATAGATCTAATTTAAGTTGCTTTTATTCATAACCATCATTTACAAAATTTCTTTCTAAAACAAAAAATATCCAAAGAACAAGCACACATTTCTCTCTAGATTCCCCTTTTTATAAACATAAACATAAAAACATAAGAATAGCAGCTGCAAAATATATCTACAAGTTCATAAAAATTGGAAAAGAGAAAAGACAAATTAATTCAACAAACTGTCATCTGCATATAATCGATATAAGCTCACAAATTCGACCAATTATGTTACAACCAATTATGTCGATATTTTTAAGGTTTGGACCAATCAATAAACATACTTACATTCTTCTCAAATTGTCTAACCTGGCCTGTAAATCGCTGTCGATCCCACCATCATCGGTTGCACCCGCTGGTGCTTCGGTCTGAGCCACCTTAGTCTTTGCAGCCGGGACCGATACCGCCCCTGAGGGTGCATTCATCAACTGTCATTTCATCATATTTCGTTAGTACTTGTTTTCTTTATTTAAAAATCTCATAACAAAAGTGTATTCCCAAATCACCAGGCTGACCCAATAACCTCCAAATCAACTTAAAATCATGTTGGAAGTTATTGGTAGCCCATATCTTTTTTTTATTTTTATTTTTCAAATCTCATATCATAAATGTAATGATTCAAGACCAAACAAACATAGAACCATGATGGAAGTTATTAGAGCATCTCCAACGGCTTCTCCAAAATGGAGAAAATAAGGATTTTGAACAATTTTTTGGTCCAATAGTGCAAAAATCTCCAAAGTTGGAGAAATCTCCAAAAATGATTACCATGAGAGAAATATTTTTTTTTTATTATTATTATTATTATTATTATTATTATTATTATTATTATTATCTTCCACCAATAAGAAATATTGAAATTAAATGTTCAGATGAGAGAAATAATATTTTAATAATATAATAAATGTTGAAATGTCCAAAATGGGGAAGCTATTGCAGTTGAATGTAATACTTTTTTAGAGATTTTGAATTTTAACTCTCCATTTTGGAGAAATTACGGAGAAGCTGTTGGAGTTGAATGTAATATTTTTTTTAGAGATTTTGAATTTTGATTCTCCATTTTGGAGAAATTATGGAGAAGCTGTTGGAGTTGAATGTAATATTTTTTTTTAGAGATTTTGAATTTTGATTCTCCGTTTTGGAGAAACTACGGAGAAGCTGTTGGAGATGCTCTTAGTAGCCGACAACTATTAACTTATACGAGGTCACACAAATTTTATTATGTGGGACGAGTTGTTACAAAAAAAATGAAAATATTATTTACCTCTTGATTGATGTCGATGCCGATCTCATCTAAGACTTGGCTCACCAACTCTTCGGTTTCATCCTCTTCTTCATCTCCTTCCAAAGCATCATCAATGGCATCAGCCATCACCTCGCTTACCATTTCCATCTTCTCGTTTTGCCTCTCGAATTCTTGCATTATTTTCTGCAACGATGGAAGGTTCATCTGCCGGTTCATCTGTCCCATTGCCTTTGTCACACCTTTCATCGCCTCACCCATTGCTTGTGTCGATTTCAAAGTCTGATTAAACATCAAGCGGTCAAAAGATCAATCATCGTAACTATTTCTTATTTATTTCTAGATTAGTGTTTCTTAACACTAACAAAATGGAATAAACCAAACGAACCCAGTATATCCCACCTACAGGCAAAGGTGGACCCGGGAAAGAATTTAAGTGGTGGCACAATTTGACTAAAAATAATCTATAGAAAAGTTTCACAATAAGGTCCCGTTTGGTTTGCAGGAATGGAATGGATTTGGGGGGATTTGGATTTCAAATCCATTCCAATCCCATGTTTGGTTTGTTGGATTGTCCGGATTTGAAATCCTGGGATTCAATTGAAATCCTATAAACGTAGGATTTTGAAATCCTTGGGGGATGCTCGGGATTTCACGGGATTTCATAGGATTGTATGAGATAAGGTTGTAAAAAATGTTTAAAACATTTGTTTTGTAATAATTGATTAATAAAAACGTAATTTAATTAATTTTATAATTAATTTATAAATAATGGAATCCAATTCCATTCCAAATCCTACAATCCAAACACACCAATGATTTCAAATCCATTCTAATTGAAATCCCTCAAAAACAATCCTCCAAACCAAACGCACCCTAAGAGTATAAATCTGTTGGCTCTTTGTTCCCGCATAGAAGGAAGGAACCCATGTTCGAGTCTTGTCCACAAATTTTTTAAGAACACAAGAGGTATATAAAAAACGCCAAAATATAAGCTGAAACTAAGAAATTTGAAAAAAAATGGGACTCGAACCCGGGTTCTTTTGTACAATGGCAACAATATTTACCAACTACACCAATAAAGATTTGTGTCAAGAGTTCAGTTTCAAAAAATATGGTGGCACCCTTCAAAAACGTAATTTTTCTCCTTATGAATAGAGCAGTTGTTCCATGAAGACCCTCGAGTTGTGCAAAGTGTGTGAAAAAAAAGAACATAAAGATAAAGAAGCACTTGAAAACAAGAAAGGTAGTGCTAAAATTTGGAAACCGGGTTAGAAGTAAGCAACAAATATTGAAACATATAAACAGATAAAACTAACAAAATAGAACGGGTTTATATAAAGAGAAGAAAGAAAATGGTACCTGAATTCTAAGCGATACGCCTTGCAGTTGGGATTTAAGCTTGTAAAACTTCTCAATCTGGTGTCTTGTTCTGATAAGATCTTTCGCCATCACTTTTACAGCTCCCTGAGAGAAAAAAGTACCATTAAGACCTACACATTATTAGCATCTAATTTGGGTATTAAAAAATAGGTGATTAAATGAAATTATGAGCGAATAAAAACCCGAAAAGATTAAAAAATGAAAATAAACACTTAAGAAATGAAAGAAATTGGAGTACCATCTGTCCTTGTTTGGCGCTTTTCTTGATCTCTACAATCAGTTTCTTTTCTTGTGCCTGCAAACCTTGCCTTTCTCTTTCTATTTCTCTGATAGATTTATCAAGCATTCTTTTGTTTTCCCGTAGGAGCTCTGCAAATACCAACCATATCTTATTTCAGAAAACTGAAAGCTATAAGTAATATGATAACATTAGAATTGAGGATTATATAGAGAAATGGGATAGAAAAAATGAATTTTGCACCAAATCAAAAGGGAAGAGGCACAAAGAAACGGCCATGCTTAGATATCAACCCTATTTAATCAAAACCAAGGTTCTAAATCGCATGGCAAAGAGATCAAGCCTTACACAGAACGGCAAGGACGCGGTGTTTTTCAAGGTATGACATAAGACGGCAAATTTTGTAGTCATATATAAAATTATATATACATATATGTTTTCTATATATTATTCAATGTTATAATGATATTAAAACAACTACATTCATATTAGAAAAAGAAAAATCATACACACATATATATTAGTATTATATAAATAGTTTGTGATTAAACATTTGATATAGAACTTGGAAGGATAATTTTACAAGTTCGTTTTAATTGTGAGTCCATGACGTGAATTATGTGATTAGGCAAATTTATAAAAGTGTAAAAATCAAAAGCTAAACTATTTTTTTTAAATCTTTTTTGGAAAATGTCACGCCTTGCATAAAAGGCATGTCGCGATGCGCCAAGGTGTGAGCCACGCATTACACAAACGTTGTAGGTCTGAGATGCATCTTATGCGATATTGCGCCACGGGACGCCTTTTAGAACCCGGATCAAAACCTCACATTCCTGGAATGAATATGTGCAAGTTTTCCACCGGTTTAACAAAGGGAGACTGATGAATCTAAAGAATTCTATCTAACCTTACTTATGTTATCTGAAAATTTCTCTTTGCACCCGCCTCTCCAAGACAAAGCCATGCCTCTATGAGTATAGTGTAAGATTCCACATTGGTTGGGAAGGGGAACTAAGGTTACCTTATAAGGAACTGGATACCTCCTCAGCTCCTCTATTAGATGCGTTTTAAAACCGTGAATCCAGGTGTAAGGAAAAAGCAGGCTATATCTGGTACGGTTGGCCTCGGATGTTACAGACAGGTTTGCCCATATTGAATGCTCATTCCTAAAATTGGGCATATTTATCCTGGCGACACAAGCTCTAAAAGTTCAGGTCAGGAATCAAGTGTGTGTGTTTGGTATCACAATTTCAACACTATATCCTCACAGTTTTTGTTGAAACTTCTTTTAGAAATTAGGTCCCCTTTAGGTGACTACCAAGGAAACCTTCAATCTCTCCCTATGGCCAACAATTTTAGGTTTTAAAGTCCATAATTACAAATGGAACAATAAATTAACTCAGTTTTACCGACAGTAATCAAGCTGAGAACCATAAGATTTTTCACATATCTGATCAAATACAGTTCTCTTATGATCTTATCCTATGAACAATTCCATGTGTCCTCTAATCATCGTTATCACAACTTCAAGCTTTCCTGTACTAATCATCCCATATTCAATCAATTAATCGAAATTCTGAAACATAGAGCTACAAAATTTCTACGATCATGATGCATAAACCGACGATCCGTATACAATTAGCACAATTTATATGAATATAGTACTGATCATATGTATCCAAAGTTCAGATTCCTACAATAACATGTAAATCCACACAAATCCAATTCAGAAAATACACACACAAAATTAAACATGGATCGAAAGGTATGAACCTGCGGGTGTTTTCTTCTTGCCGAATAGGAAACTCATCGTGATTGTTATAAAATCAACACAAATCAAAAAATCCAATAAACCTCTAATCAACTTCTCTTCTGGCTCTCAAAATCTCTTGTGCGTTTGCTTTGTGTGCAAGGACTTTGGGGTTTCCTTTCTGATCCAATTGCTTTGTAAAGTGCTACGCGTTATTGTGGTTGTCAATGGCGAATAACACGTAGAAGGAAGAATATCAGGCTATTTTCGTGATCTACGGTCGAGAATTGTCGACCAAAAAATCTTTTGTTACAGTGGATCATGGCTCGATAAGGTTGCAAAAAAGCAGGCTTTAATGGTATCTATTGGGCTAGGCTTTATTAAATTTGGGCCCATTATGTTTTCGGGCCCATTTAACCAATTTTGTGTAGTTGATATCCATAGAAATATTTAATTATAAAAATAGTAGTTTGAGTAGTGGTACATATATGATAAATAATGTATAAACTAGTTGGTAAAGTAAACAAGTTTATGATGAAAAATATAAATTAATGATAAATTTGGTGATTATATAGATGTTGGTATTGATGTTAAAAAAATAAAACAAAAATGATGATAATTTAGTAGAACGGCGAAGTTTTATTTATCTAATTGTAAGCATAATGTAAGTGGAATGTAAATAGATTGTGGATAAAGTTACTCGATATAATTATAATCAACCGGTTAAATTGGATATTTATTTATTGGATTGGATTAGATACAAAATTTCAACTATATTAACTATGTCAGTTCATGAATGATAGTTCAATATATAATGTAAACTTCAATATATGATGTATTTTGTGAGTATGAATTGTTTATATATATATATGTGTAATTTTTTTCAAATATTAGAAAAATATATGAATAATCAGTTGAAATGATGGATTGATTGAATGCATAAAATCAAATTTGATATAATAAATAATCAATAACAATATGGACATACAAAAATAAAACCGTTAAATTTGTTTAAGAAAGAAAATTAAACTGTTTATCATAAAAGGATAATTTTTTTTTGAAAGGCACGCTAACACATACATATAAATATTTTTCCGGGGTATCCGGACTTCCACTTAAGGATGTCACCCGACTAATCTCTGTCGACCACGGCCCAGTCCATTTAAGGGTACCACTAAATGACAGGTCCGTGATCAAGATTTCTCTACATGCACACTGCAGGATTCGAATCCTGATAGCCAGGGATAATGTTCATTTTTTATTATGAACAAGGGTTGAGGTCAACCTTCAAGATTTAGAAGTCATGATAAAGCCATAGCATTTTTTAAGAATAGATTTATGATAGAGAATCGTTTTTAAGAATAGATTTATGATAGAGAATCGTTATATAACATGTACAATTATACTTTATACTTATATATTTTTACTATTATTCAATAAATTAATAATATAAATAATTTAACTCGGGTCGTATAATAAAAAATAATAAAATAATACATTAAAATAATAAAATAAAAAATCAAATAAAACGTTAAAAAACCGAGCATAAAATTATGACGTGTCAAGGGTTAAACTTATTTAAACTCTATTATTAATCAATTAAAATAAAACAAATACATTTTGGAAAAAAAGAAAGTACATAAGAAAGGAGAGCACGTGGGGGATTGAAAGCAAAGGGACATAGAAGCCAGGTGGTCACGTGCGCTTCTGCCTCTCTTACGACCTTCTCATGAGCTTGCATCTCTTGTACGGTCTTATTTATTCTATATATCCACTACCATAACCTCCCACTATTATTATTATTATTATTATTATTATTCATAATAAATATTTTGGTACTTATTTAAAAACAAAGATATTATTATATTCACATGCTATGATCATATTCGTTTGATAATAATATTTTAATTCTAAAATAATTAACCATCATAATTTCAACAAACTAACAAAATAATTTTTATATATCAATATCAATCTTATTTATATCGTATAATAATTATTGATAAGTATTTTAATTTAAAAAATATCATACTTATCCCAAAATAAATATTATGGACATCCATTTTCGACAAAGCTAAGAAATAAAAACCCACACCTAAAAATTAAGAAATTTATATAAATTGTTAAGCAATTAAAACATACTCTATTCATATTTTTATTTTAGTTCATGCAATGAAAATCATTCACTTTTTTATCTATGAAAAAAATTATCATTTATCTCAAAGGTAAAAAAGTATAATTTAATTAGTTAAAAATATAATAATTAAAAAATTCTTGAATTATATGTTATTTTCATTCTAGACATTTATTTTGAAAAATAAAAAGTAAACATACATAAAAATTAATGAGATGGCGATGGATAATGGCTCTTATCCAATTATATATATATATATATAGAGAGAAAGGTTTAAATGAGAACTTTCTCATTTTAAAGAAACAAAAGAACCTATTTCTAACCACATATCTAATTTAATAAATTAATAAAATAATTAATATTAATATATTTACTTTAAGGGTATTATTGTCTAATGTTACTTTATGAAATTTTACTATTCATCATGTTCCATCAAATTGTACAATGTACAATCTTGATTAATTCTAAATAATTTAAATATTAGATATATTTAAATAAATATAAGATCAAGATAAATATGTAATATGAAATATCTTTAAATAAATATTAGATCAAGAGAAATATAAGTAACCAAACTCAGTATCATATATGATTTTAAAAAGTTTATTATTTTTAAAAATTGAAATATGAAATATTTTTAAAGAAAAGTTTATTATTTTTAAAAGTTAAAAATAGTCGAAACAGCTCGTGAGATACTCGAGATCCACTCAGAAAATATTCGAAATCGACTTGTTAATTGTCGAATCGAGCTCGAGCTCGAGCTACTCGCGTAGATAATCGAATCGAGTTCGACCTATAAATTACTCGGCTCGAGCGGCTCGTGAGCCTTATCGAGCTTTTATAAAATTACAATTGTACCCCATATATGTGTATATATTAAATTATCGAGCGAGTCGAGTCGAGCCTTATCGAGCTTCTATAAAATTACAATTAATATTATGTTGTTATGCGTTTTTAAGACACGAGCGGGTCGAGCTCGAAAGTGTAGATACATGTCACGAGCTCGAGCTTGAAAATTTAGGCTCGACCGAGTTCGAGTCGAGTATCGAGCTACAAGTTTGAGAGTCGAGCCGAGCTCGAGCTTGGCACTGTGTCGGCTCGGCTCGACTCGATTACATCCCTAAAAAATTGAAAAAGTTTATTATTTTTAAAAATATATTTAAAAGTTGAAATTAATATATTTAAAAAGTTTATTAGAATGTCAATTATATCAAAAAAATCACATAAGATTTCAGTATCATA